>BFEA01000399.1:793884-814560 GCA_003427395.1 Chara braunii
CTCTCTCTCTCTCTCTCTCTCTCTCTCTCTCTCTCTCTCTCTCTCTCTCTCTCTCTCTCTCTCTGTGTTTGTCTGTCTGTCTGTCCGTCCGTGCCTTTATGTCTTTCTGCCTGTCTCTCTCTCGCTCCCTCCCTGTCTGTCGGTCTGTCGGTCTGTCTGTCTGTCAAGCTGTCTCTTTCTCTCACCCCCCCTCTCTCTCAGGACAGCCATCTCCCTGTCTCTCATGGGACAGCCCTCTGTCTCTCTCGGTGTCTCCCCGTCTCTGTCTGTCTGTTTGTCGCCTCTCTCTCTCTCTCTCTCTCACACACACACACACACACACACACACACACACACACACACAGAGGACAGCCCTCTCTCTCACCCTCTCGCCCCCTCCCTGTTTGCCTGTCTGTCTGCTTCTCTCTCTCTTCTCTCTCTCTCTCACACACACACACACACACATGTACACGCAGAGGACAGCCCTCTCTTTCTCTCTCCCTCTCTCAGAGGACAGCCCTCTTTCTGTCTCTCTCTCTCTCTCAGGACAGCTCTCTCTATCCCCCCCCCCCCCCCCTTTGCTCTCCTTCTCTCTCTCCCTGTTACGGTGTTACCCTGTTCTCTCCTTGGCTCCATATCTCCATCCCTGTGCCCCCCAAGTCGCTTCCCAACTTCCATCTTTCTGTCTCTTTCCTTTTCTGTCTCCCTCTCTCTTCTTCTGTCTCCAAAGAACGCCTCCGCCCTCCTGCCCTCTGTCTCTCTGTTTCCCTGTTTCCCTGTTTCCCTGTTTCTCGGTCCTTCTCTCTGCCCCTCTCTTCATTCCCCAGGCGCCCCCCACCATCTTTATCGCTTCCGTTTCTGCCTCTTGATCTATTTGCCTGTCTCCGTATTTCCAGCTACAAGGTGGACAGGTGCGGCTGATTATTTTCTCTTTCACATTTTGCGATGCCCTCTTTCTGTTTTCCTTTCCCTCTCTCATGAAAGTGTACTTGGGATTTCGTTGTGTCATGATGTATGCATATATATCGTCAAACAGAACTGCCCGGTAAACCGTACGCAGAGAGGGAGACGAGGACAACAAACTGTAGACTGTATACAGGGTTCAGCCTCCTTATGAGTCGGTGAGACAGCCCCTCGTTCGTTGTTTTTTTCTCTCTTTCTGCCCACGGTTCACTTGGCAGCTCTCTACTCTGTTTGCTGATATATATCTATCATCATGTATATATATCATCGTATACATATATCATCATAGAGAGCTGCCCATATATATAATATATATCTGTTCCGAATACACATAAACAAAAACCATAGCACTGCCAACGTATCCTGCATAAATACAAGGAGGATGTATAGCCAATACGGAGTCTTGTAGAACAGGGTTGAATTCTTTTCCCGAATCAGTGCTTAAAAAGGTCAAATAAAAAAAAAAGGAGAGAAAAATAAAGCAATCCATTTGTATCATAAGAGGAGCACCAGTCTTCGATGTGTGTTCAAAAACAAAAGGAAAAAACATACAGACTCAGTATCCAACACCATCATAAGAGACTACCTTCATGGTTCGACCTATTCGTAAACAGAACTGCCCGGTAAACCGTAGGCAGAGAGGAAGACGAGGACAACGAAGGAGGGGTTGTTATAAACCGTTCCCTCGGCAGAGAGGGAGGAGAGGACAACAAAGGAGGGACTGTGAGAAACTGTTCCCTAGTTTCACCGACTCATCACGAGGCTGAACCCTCTGCAGTCTGCAGAGCCCCCTAACTGTGACACTATATATCTATATCTATTTATTGTCACATTGTGAATCAGAGCGCAGAAGCGAAAAATAAAAATAAAAATAAATATATATATCACAAAGATGTCAGAGCGCAAAAACTGAAAAATCAATTCATTTTTAATCTTCTTACTTACAACTCCCCCTGTTCAAAACCTCTTGCGTACAAGGCCGCCCACGTGGATGTAGGTTGAGCGGCGGCTGCCCCCACCCCCGTGTGTCATGTCGACCCACTTGCACACAACCAAAGGGCTATATCTATGTATATCGCCAAACAGAGCTGCCCGGCAAACCGTAGGCAGAGAGGGAGAAGAGGACAACAAACGAGGGGCTGTGACAAACTGTTTCGTCGTCGGAGTTTCATCGACTGACTCATCAGGAGGCTGAAGCCTCAACAGTCTGCAGAATCCCCTAACTGATTACGCTGTAAGTGATAATGCACCTTAACCCCGATTGTGTTTAAGCATCAACGACCGCCCGACAACTGATACTCCTCTGAGGTGGTGGGGACCACCAACCACTGCCCTCAAGGTACCTGTGACGAAAATCAAAACAGGCTATCACTCACTCACACCAGATGGAAAACTCTACAGACTGTCGGTTCACAACCCCCCATCACAAGCCACCAAAACACCCACGAAACAAAGAAAGGTCTGTCACAGCCAAAAAATACGCTCCAGACACGCCGCTGGCACTAGAGGCACAGCATGGCCGCGTAGTGACGGCCGTGACCACTGCTGCTCGACCTGACCAAAAGCTGGGCATCCCTCTCCACATTTTCTTAACTTGTTTGGTTCCTCTCTTCATGATACTATCATCTCGCCATACTCCTCTCTTAGGCAGACATAGCTGCGCTGGCCGTTCGTGTATAATGTATAGCCTGTGATTAGATGGAAAAACGGCAGTGGGAACGAGTGCTGATGTGGGGGCGTGAAATACTAATGGGTCAGTGATTGGAAGGATGCTGGGCTCACATTTCTTCATTGTTTGTTTTGATCTGTGTCTATAGTTTTCTTCTTTTTCTTTTTTTAATAACAGAAAAAAGATGCCCTTCGGGCATCCCTTAAATTTGGAACGATGCAGAGGAGATTAGCATGGCCCCTGTGCTAAGGATGACGCATATAAATCGAGAAATGGTTCAAAACAAAACCAGAAAAGTTGGGGTAAGCTACTGATGTGGTTATGTCTGTTGGGATTTGAGTCTTCGTTTCTTCATTGTTTGTTCTGATCTCTGTCTATAGTTTTCCTCTTTTTTTTTTTTCTTTTTTTTTTCCCTTCCCAAAAACACAAAGCCCCATCTATTCTGGGGGGCATCAGTCCGGTTGCTTATCACCGGCAAGCATGGGTTCCAGTGAGATAGTTGCAGGAATGGAAATCAGCCAAGCCCTTGCGGTACTAGTCGCCTGTCAAGGGGGGGACTGCTACAGGCCATCCCACCTCCCAAACCATAGCCTTCCCTGGGATGCTTCTGCTGGCCGGGAAGCTTACTAGCAGCACCCAGACACGCAGCAGAAGGGTTCAGGGGTGGTGGGGCACCGGGGGGGGAGAGCCTAGCAGCCTCGCTGGCCGCTTGTCTCCTCCTCTAAACTAAATCCTCTCGGAAAAAGCCAAACATGCTTGTTCCTATAACACCGGTCTCTATCTATAGTCATGCTCCCTCTATAAAGTTCTATTCTCCTTACCAGTTTTACTTGTTCTCCCATATTTCTTGATACCATCCTACTCAGATTACCTACTTACATTTCCTTTGTTTATATACTACCTTGCCCGTCTACCATCCTCTCATACAGCATCCTGTCTCTATTTTCAAGTTGCCCCAATTTTTCCAATTAACACACCTTGTCCGAAATTTTGTCCCCCCCTTTTCTGTGAAACTCACCTCCCTATCGCCCAACCTCTATCTTCTTCAACTTCCCCTTCTCTTGGGCCTTCTATCCCCTGGAATCCTCCTATCGTAAGTATGGTACATCTACAATCCCACCCGTACCCCCCCTCTCTCTACGTCCCATATGTTTCAAAAGAATCAAAACTGCAATCTGTTTCAATCTGTCGGGGCTGTACCCTATTCATCTTCATCCTCGGTCTCCGGCTGAGGAACATAACGTGCCAAGATGGGGCCAAACTGCAGTTGGCCTGTGTGTGGATTCCTAGTCAAGAACTGCGGGTACGGTCTCTGTCTTTCCCAAAACCCGGCGTCCGTCCCCCTTGTGCATCGCCACCGATGTAGATCTGCCATCAGGGCAATCCTGATGTTCTTTAAGGCACGTTCCTGATATGCCCGTAGCGGCGGGGTTGCACCCTGCCTGCGTCTCTCGTTTCTCAACGTCTACAAGGCCCATAGCACCGCAGCTCTCACAATCTCCGCCGCCATCATCAAGGTTCTCCAGAGGATCTCTGCATCATCCGTCTCATCAACATTCAGGGGTGCCCCTTCTGCAACTTCGTGTGCCCACTATTGCCAGAATGCCCGGACCTCCGGGCATTGGACAAAAAGATGAGGGATAGTTTCCACCTGGCCACATCCTGCAGCACATGTCTGATCCTTATATTGACTTTTTGTGGCTTGCCATTGCGCTGTCGGGATTGCCAGGCGGTAAATTTGCCAGAGTAAACCCGCCTGCTTCTGGTCTGGTGGGGCTGCCATAATGGCACATTGTTCATTCCATTTCTGCCCCGTCCATCTGTTGACGTAGATGTCTGAGAGCCAGGCCCGCTTAACCCATCGTTCCTTCAGTTCCCCGCAGATGTTTACTGGCTCCAGTAAGGTATTATATATATTTTCTGTGGTCACCTCCTGGATCGGCATAGACTTTTTATGCATCTTCTGCGGTGGCCATTCCCACTCCTTTGGGTCCCACGGCAGATCCCGCAATCATGAAGCCACCTGAAATGGCAAGAATTCCTCCTGCCTTTGCCCCCCTTTCACAAACTGCCACTGTCTCTATCATGGCTCTTGCTAACTTCTTCTCGGCAGGTCTCCCCTGTGCCCTCACCTCTTGCAGCGGCTCGCCCAGCCCATCATACCCCAGAGCCGGACTCACCAACCATTCAGTGACCTGCAGGTTGCAGTCCGCCAAGGCCTGTTCCACCCTGTACAGTCTTTCTGGCGCCTTGTCGCCCTTGAGCTTCATCCACTGTCCCACCGTTATATCATCTTGCTTCACGAGTTCGACCCACTGGGGGGGAATCGCTTCCCTCAGGTCTCTCACCCGCTGTCTCCTCTTAATCAGCCCTTGCAGGGTGCTCTCCGTTTCTTCATATGTTTGCCAATCCTTCCGCTCCTCGTCCCATAGGTGGCCCACTTTGCAAATGCCGTGCACAGCCCATTTCCACCCAAAAGCGCCTCGAGGTCCCTGCCATGGGAAGGGTTCCCGCTTGCCATGGCAGATAAAGCGGTTATCAAACAGCAACTGGTTGAAGACCGCATCTGCAGTTTTTGGCAGTCGGCATCTCAGCTGAACCTTCTTCCACAATGCCAACTTTTGGGACCAAACCGTCTCCCTTCGGAGGTGGCCTATCGCAGAACTACTAATCAGGCATAGGTCCACCAGTTCCCGTGGGATTTGGAGCTCCAATCCCAAATGAGTCTGCACAATCTCTTGCCAAGTTGCCCCCTTGTGCGCAGCAGAGCCCAAATCACTTGCCAAAGTTGTAGTGCGATAATTTGCAGCCGCGGGTCCAGCAATCCAAGGCCCCCAAAGCATCTTGGTTGAATGAGTTTATTCCATGCCACCCTACATATGGAGTTCCTGACCTTCGCATTGTTGGACCACAGGTGCGCATGGACAGCCTTCCTGATATAGCGAACGTTCGTCTGCCCGGCATGTGCACTTCGCCTGCATACCAAAGTGTGGCCAAGACTGAGTTCTTGATGACTATGGCCTTACCGAAGACCCCCATGCCTCCTCTCGCACTCTACGTCTTCAGTCGAGCTACCACCGCTGTGGCTCGTATTGCCATCTGCTCAACACCCCCGTAACTTGGCATAAGATTGACTCCTGAAAAAGCCTATGCCTCCTAAAAGAGCCATTCTTTCTCCTGTTCTCACAGTGGGGATATCCCATCCCTCCGGGGGGTCCTTGCGAAGTGGAAGAATGGCCTTTGATTTATGCCAATTAACTCATGCCCCCGAGTACCTGCAGAAGAGTGCCATGTCTTCTTTGAGGATCCCGAACTGTTGAGCAGTCGGGGGGATCACAGCACCGGTATCATCCGCAAAACCGTAGTCTGCAGCTCCGCTGCTGGTCCCGCCTTAAGGCCGATTAGGCGGTCGTCAGCTCTCAAGATTTCATGCATTGATTTGATGTAAATAACATAGAGATCCGGGGATAGTGGGCACCCCTGCCTCACTGAGTGGGTAACTTTCAGGTTGTCTGACCTCACTCCATTAACCTGCATTACTGTAGTTGCTCCTGTAAGCAGTTTCCACACCGAACTGCAAAAGATGCCCCCTATTCCTCGCCAGAGTCGCCACGCCATTCCCGGCAGCAGAAATTCACAGCGGACCGGATCATAGGCCTTCTCGAGGCCGATAGATAAAAAGGCCATTGCTTGACCTGTGCAATGTTCCTCCTTCAGTATTGGCTGAGCCAGCAGTACGTTCGATAATATCTGGCGGCCTGTCACAAGACCCGTTTGAGTTTCATCGATGATGCGCGGTAGCACTTCTCTCAGGCGGGATGCCAGTATCTTGGCCAATATTTTATATAATGCATTTAAGATCGATATCGGTCGCCAGTTGCGCACATCCTCCTTTGCCCCTTTCTGGTACAGTAAGACTACATTGCGTCCGCAAGGCCCTGTGCAAGGGGGCCATACCGGAGTGCCTCATTGAAAGCTGCTGTTAACAGAGTAGAGAAGAAGTTGCGATAATCCTTGTGGTGCCTTGAGTCTAGGGAGGTCTGCGATCGCTTTCTGCACCTCGTCGATAGTGATGTCCTCCTCTAGTTGGCACGTGCTCTCGAGGTCGAGCCACCGCTGAACATGCCTCCATATCTCTTCCTCCGACTATCTATGCATGTCTTTGCTGGTCCAATTCTCTTCGTCAGCGAGAAGGTGGTGATAGAAGTCTGTGACGCACTTCAGTATGCCGTGCGTGGTACGCTGCCGCTCTACGTGCTCATCGAACGGGTGGTCCATAGCTGTTATTGTCAGCGTGGCCTTGCGTGCAGCGATTTTAGAAAAGAATTGGTGCGACATACGTTCTCCCACTAAGATCCATGCCTCCTTCGTGCATCTGCCCCATTTATTGGCCTCCTCGCCCTGCCACTCCCTCCATCCTCGGGCTGCCTCCACTCTCTCTGCCCACCACTCCTCTTCGATTTGGTCCTCTGACAGGCCTCGATCCTCTTTCATAACGCATAGCCATTCACACACACCCCTTGGGGGACAGTGCATGGTAAGATTTACAGACACTGCCTGCTCACCGCCCAAGGGGTTTAGGTCCATGGTTGTAGTATGCTGGATTGGGCCATGGGAGGGCTGCTTGAGTGGTTGGTCTTAGGGGGCTCTGATGATCAGGGTCTTATCTTGTCTCCACCATGGGCAGGTAGGGGGATGGAATATGCTAGGGTAGACCGAGGGGGTCACTCTTACCGCTGAGATTGTCGGGGACTATAACAGTAGAGTCGCTGATTGAGACCTTGGCCCTTTACACATCAGGTAGAAACTGTCGAAACCGTCGATATCCCTGCGTCGTAGTGACTTGGACCCTCCGATCTGTCAGTCTTGTCAGTCTGTATTAGTCTGTGGGGGTACCATGGTGAGCCTGGGTATGGCTAGTATGTCCCCTGTTACTATGTCACCCGTACGAGAGTCCACCCAGAGCGAATGTAGACTATGGTAGGTTCCATCTCGGGGGGTAATTCTACACACACACTTGGTGTTAGTGTGGGGCAGGTGCTGGGCATTCTTCGTCCCACAGGTATCTCATGATGCCTGCGGGTGGCGCTTCATCCAGGCTGGGGTCTGTGAGAATTTTCATTAAGGGAATCAGCTGGGACAGTGGACCATTGGGGGAGCCTTGGGGAGGAGGCATCATGCTTAGGAAAGGGGAGGGCGGGATATCCCATCTTAGTGGAAGGGTGGTTTGCTGCCCATGGGGTCTGCGGGATGAGGCACAGATGGGGGATGACTGCACATGCGAGGACCCCACCTCTGCCCGGGTCGTCCTTAACATTAGAGTTAGGGTAGTGTCCGCACGAAGATGTTCGGGTCAGTCCGATAAGCGCTGGTGCAGATCATGACTTGCGATCTGAGCATTAACATAGGTCATGTCATCACAGTGCCACCTTGAGGCGACTCCCCTTGGGCCCTCGCAATCCATCTGACCTCCCAATGGATGACTACTACGGACACCTCCTGAGGCCTGGCTTCCACCCTCTACTACACCCTGGACCTTTTGCGGAAAACTGCTTCACCTGAGGCAGGCGGGACTTCTCGGTTTATTGTTTGAACTGCCAGATCTGCATTGGACCACACTGTTCGTCACCTTAAGCACATACACCATGAGAGATCGCACGAAATCCACACTGGTGACCAGAGATGCAAAGTCCAGATTAGTGCAGCTTAGAAATTCCAACGAATTATCATATTAAACAGTTTGAGAGTTCAGTCACCAGCGCTCATCAGCACAGAGTTCAGCAACCCATATCCAACATCCTCATCCAGGTAGGTGATCTCTTCTTTCTCTGTCTCACTTCTTCTCTCTCTCTCTCTCTCTCTCTCTCTCTCTCTCTCTCTCTCTCTCTCTCTCTCTCTCTCTCTCTCTCTCTCTCTCTCTNTCTCTCTCTCTCTCTCTCTCTCTCTCTCTCTCTCTCTCTCTCTCTCTCTCTCTCTCTCTCTCTCTCTCTCTCTCTCTCTCTCTCCATGAAGATCTCGACTTTGGATACATCCGCCTGCTACTTGGCTCTACTCCTACTACTATGCTGTCCGGCTATGGTCGCCTTCCTTCCACAACGGAGCGCTGCCCAGCCAGGGCTCTAGCGCATGCCAACTCGCAGATAGCGCACGAGCGCTCAGCATCACTTCCACACTTCTCGCGAATGGAAATCTGTTCGAAATGTGGCTGGCTAGTCCCTATATTGACTTGGACTGGGCCTTGACTTGTCCCAGCCTCTGCTTCTCTTGGCTTGACTTGGACCCAGTACGGGCTGCCCACGGCCTGTTTGCTTCCGGAATGTTGAGGCCGAGTACCTCCCTGAGTTTTCCTTGGTGTGCTGCTGCTTTTTGGTCTGTGGGACGTGACCCTTGCCAGTGGGATATGACCTTTGGCTATGAGATTTGACTGTTGACTGGGTACCAGTTGTACTTGACCGCTGGGGTACCCGACTTAACCTTTCTGAATTCCGCTGACTTGGGCTTTTTGACTTGGGACTTTTGACCCTGAAATCTGGATTTGGGGTCTGCCTCGTGAAATGCCTTTCACTCTCGCCGGCCTGATTTCGAGGTCCTTCAAGAAAGTTACAACCTTTATCTGTCAACTATGTTGATTCCTCTTCTAGCTCTCTCATAGTAAGACACTACGTGTGGTGCTGTTTCCACTAGCTCATCTCTAGTAAACCAACGATGTTCCAAAGGTTCTTGATAAGCAAATCTAACTTTGTATTGTCACTGAGGGCTACCCCTGCGTCTAGATCTATAAACATCCTCTGCAACGATGCGGTCTACGTCATACTTGCCATCCATATCAGGAGGAATCATAGACCATCGAGACGGGAATAGATCATTGCTGACACAAGGGAACAATTTAGAGGCATTAAACACCGGGTGAGTGTGCAAATGTGGAGGAATCTCAAGGACATAGGAAGGACCATCCACATCACCAATCACGTCAAGGATCTGCCATGGTCCCCTATATGCAGACAATAGCTTCTGCGAGATGTTCTCCTCTGGGAGAAACTCTTTGGACTTCACCCAGACCAAATCTCCTACAGCGAAGTGTGAAGGTCTGCGGTGCTTATTTGCCTGTTCAATCATCTGATGTTGTGCCTTTCTTATATTTTCCCTTACTTTCTCTAAGTCCTTGTACTGCACAATGAATTGTCTAGTCCCTGAAGGAAGCCTTTGCACCTGATCAGGATTCAGACAGTCAACGGGCCTGCGTGGGTGCCAACCCAAATGCAGTTCAGTGGGCGTCCTTGCTGTAGCTAGATGTACAGATTTGTTGTAGGCACTAGGTACCCTAGGAAGATGCTCATACCAGTCGATCTGATCCGGTCGTATATATGTGTGCAGCACTTGCTGCAACACTTTGTTCATCTGTTCGGTCTGTCCGTTTGTGTCATGATGTCTAGCTGAAGACAGTGTTTGTTTGGACCCGTAGACGTTCATGAGCTGTTGTTAGTGAGCTGTTGTTAGTGCTCAACTGTAAATCGCGCATCCCAATCACTCACAATAGTCAAGGGATGCCTGTAGTCTTTCACCCAATGATTAAAGAACTCCCGAATCACGAAGTCTGTCCTAGCTTCAGCAGGTAGTGGCACAAAAACAGCAAACTTGCTAAACCTGTCCACTATTACCATAGCTTGGCTCTTTCCATTTCTACTCCTACTTTAGTGCCCATGATGTCTATAGACACGGAGTCTCTGGGACCCGACGATATAGGCAGTGGTCTAAGTAACCCAAGGGGAGGCTGCGTGAAACTCTTGTTCCTCTGACACACTTAGATCATCCGGCGAACAATCCGAGATAAATGGATTCTCAAACTAATCCGCTCCGAACTACAAGCTTTTTTCATACGCCACATGGAGAGATTGAAGAGGCGACCATAGGCGCTGCTAGGCGGCGGCCCCTCGGCCTTAGTCCCCTACTCGCATTCGTCGGCTCGCTAGAGTCATTTTAGAAGGATTCACTATGTTTGTTTAGCTCTAGTCTTAGAAAGGTCGGTATAAGAGCACGTATCTCAATTGCTCAGGAAGAGGGTCGGTAATGCCTATCACAGAGTCACCTGCATATCACACATAGCTAAGACGTTGAAAGTTCGCGCCTGCCACTTTGGATAGGAACAAGATTCTCTAGCCCCACTTAATTGTAGACTTGGGGTTTATGTAATACTTGTGAATTGAAATATGAGTGAAGTGTATTTAAATGTTCAAACGGATTACTGGGGCAAAATTCCTTCGACTTCAGTTGAGAGTTTTGTCATCAGATTCTAGACCAGGATTTACAAGACCTCGTTTTCAAAGAATTATGGTAAGATGCATGCACTTGCACAAAGTTTACATGCCATATTGTTAGTCTTTCTGCGTGAGCTTGTAATTTATGCCTTCACCGTTTTGATCTCGTTTATGACCTCTAAGTTTCCATAGAAGAGAGAAGGTTTTCTATAGCTCCAGGATGTGATGATTTTTGAAGTAAGGCTTAGCCTTTGGCCCTTCTTTTTAAAGACGCTCAAAACTCGAGTAGTTAAAGGCTCCAAGGGGCTGGCTTGCAGGTCACGTCACTTACTCGTTGATATGCAGAAAGCGATTCACCACCTGGCAGCTTCAGGTTTTTGTGACAAATCGGGGAACCCTAAACCCAACTTCTTTTATTTCCAAGATTTGCAAAAAAACTATGTGTCACGTCTCTCCGGACTTCTCCGCGGTCTCGCCAAGAGTCCTGTGTTTTTAATAAACAATCACTACCCTCTGTTATGTGCCATTTTTGTTTGTTTCGCAAAGAAAAGCACTCCTTCTCCCGAAGTTACCGAGTCATTTTATCGAGTTCCTACTCAAAAACTCTTTCCAAAATAAAGTTAAAATACACAAAAATCATTCAACTTATGAAAACTCAACATTGGTCATCATTGAGTTTGAAAGAAAGATACATCATTAGCCAAGTAATTGAAATGATTGTGGATGCTATCTATGAATTGCCCTCTTCTATTGGGCCTTATAAAGCATTGCGCAAAGTGTGAAATTGGAAAAACACAAAATGTATAGTGAAGGGCGAAGCTTAGTGATCGTAACACTGTATATAACGTGCGTGTTTTTGGTAATTTAAGAACTCATGTCTTAGCAGGAGATCTTGTTTTATTTCAACATCTGTTCGGTGTTTTTTTATTCCTACATGGAGGGTTGCAAGAGTCAGAGCTGCGGCGGAGCCTTTACCAGACTAAAAAGCATAACTGCAATCAATAAATTTATCTTTGTAGATCATCTCCAGTATGATCTGCATAGCCTTTTGGACTATTTTGAAGATAAAGCGGCCTCTTGTTTCAAAGACACTATTATAGTATCACCCAGTGCTGGTCCCCGAATGGACCGGGGGACTTTCGACCGACCGGGTGCCTGCCGGTCTGATCGGGCGGTTCACCAGCCCGGCAGGCCCTCGGTTCAATCGGGCGCACTGTGTTTGGGGGGGGGTACTGGGGATTTTCGGGCATCCCCGTCCCCGCCCAGCCTCTGGGAGACCGTCGCCACCACTTTGGAAGAAAACCGGGGCCTACCGGACCCCGTTTTTCTTACTTCTTCTTCTTCCTCTTCTTCTTCTTCTTCTTCTTCTTCTTCTTCTTCTTCTCCTCCTCCTCCTCCTCCTCCTCTTCTTCTTCTTCTTCTTCTTCTTCTTCTTCTTCTGCTTCTTCTTCTTCTTCTTCCTCTTCTTTTTCTTATCCTCCTCCTCCTCCTCGTCTACTTCCCTCCGCGCTGAGGCAGAGCCATAGCCATAGCGTTTTTTTCCTTTTCTTCTTCTTCTTCTTCTTCTTCTTCTTCTTCTTCTTCTTCTTCTACGTTTCCTCCTCCTCCTCTCCTCCTCCTCTCCTCCTCCTCTCCTCCTCCTCTCCTCCTCCTCCTCCTCCTCTGCTTCCCTCCCCGTTGAGTCAGAGCCATACTCCCCCCTCTCCCCCCCCTGTCCCCCAACCAAAAAAAACATCCTGACTTTGCAAGTTTAATGCGGAATCCAACAGATCTCAGCTAGCACAGTCGGATGCCGCTATCCAGAAAAAAAAATAAAAAAATTCTGGGCATTTTTTAGGGGCATCCGATTTTGTCGGTTCATCCCCCCTGGACCGGTCCGGCCCCGGTTGGATCGGGGCTGGTGATCCGGTCGGTTGCTGGCCCAACCTTGGTATCACCTATAATTTGTTTTGTGAAAGGATGCAGGATTTTGATACACTGTACGATTTTTGCACCTGAAGTATCAGACACCTATAAATATATTCCAAGAGTAATCACACTCTTCGAGCCTTTTTTTTTACTGTTGTTTAATTGTTTTTGTGTTTTGCATTGATTGACTCTGAGCTGGGAAAGTTTCTCGACCTGGTGGTCGACGTAACAATAATGACATTTGTCGATAGGCCACTGATTGTTTACTTAGATCATCATAGATAATTAGAGTGTGCATTCCATTGGCTCGAAAAAAAATTCCCATAGCACACCTGCATAAGGAGCAAGAAATTGAATAGGAGCAGGATCTGATGCAATGGCTGCCACAATAATAGAATATTCTAAAGCACCTGCGTCTGAAAGAATGTGTGTTTTGCATTGATTGACTCTGAGCTGGGAAAGTTTCTCGACCTGGTGGTCGACGTAACAATAATGACATTTGTTGATATGCCATTGATTGTTTCCTTAGATCATCATAGATTATTAGAGTGTGCATTCCATTGGCTCGAAAAATTTCTCCCATAGCACATCTTGCATAAGGAGCAAGAAATTGAATAGGAGCAGGATCTGATGCAGTGGCTGCCACAATAATAAAATATTCTAAAGCACCTGCTTCTGAAAGAATTTTCACTAATTGTGCTATGGTCGAACACTTTTAACCAATTGCTACATACAAACAATACAACTTTTCTTTGTTAGAGGCACCTTTTGCATTGATCTGCTTCTGATTCAATGTAGTATCAACAACTATAGCAGTCTTACGTGTTTGTCTATCTCCAATGATAAGTTCTCGTTGACCACAAGCTATTGGAACAAGGCTATCCAACGCTTTTAATCTTGTTTGCATTGGTTCATGCACAAATTTACGTAAAGGAGTGTTCTTTTTAAATCAATAATAGCGATTTGATTTCATAATCCGTACAGATATGGCCAATTGCTACATACACACAATACAACTTTTGACCAATTGCTACATACACACAATACAACTTTTCTTTGTTAGAGGCACCTTTTGCATTGATCTGCTTCTGATTCAATGTAGTATCAATAGCTATAGCAGTCTTACCTGTTTGTCTGTCTCCAATGATAAGTTATCGTTGACCACAACCTATTGGAACAAGGCTATCCAACGCTTTTAATCTTGTTTGCATTGGTTCATGCACAAATTTACGTAAAGGAGTGTTATTTTTAAATCAATAATAACGATTTGATTTCATAATCCGTACAGATATGGCTGAAAGTCTGAAGTAGGTGTATGATTACCAAAATGTGCCTTTGTACTTAGTAATATTTGAATTACCTTTTATGAATTGAACATAGTTATTGATCTTGTTTTCGTTTAGGTAGCTCAGTTGGTTAAAGCAAAGGACTGAAAATCCTTTTGTCTGTGGTTCAAATCCAGTTCTAAAGCCTTGCACATAAGCTTTACAGTCATGTTTCATTCCAATTCTCGTGTAGGAACGTAAGAGGTTCGCATACGTCTTCCTCCAACCGAAATGTCCCTCGGTATCGTGACATTCCCCTAGGATTAGACTGTGAATCTCCTCGTTGTTCGGTATGCACAGTCTGTCGTGTACGCTCGTCTTCTCAAACAATAGTGCTCGGGTCATCGTATAGTTCGAAACTTCATGTGGTGTCGTTTTTACCTTGTTAATCAATTGACAAAGACAGGATCACTAGCATAAGCGGTTCTAACCTTTTCTTGTAACTCGGGGCTTGCATCCAAATATGTCATTGTGGCACTGAAGAAATCAACTCGTCTGCTTAGCGCATCGACAACGCCATCATACTTCCCTTTACTGGCTTAAGTTCATAGTCAGACTAATTTATCTCCCCAACCCACCTTGTTAACTTAGGTGTCATCCGAGCTTGGGTCTTTAGCCAGCGAAGTGTCTTATGGTCCGAATATACTTTGAAATGTCGTCCTAGGAGGTAATGCTGCCAATAATTCAAGGTTTCTCTAAAAGCAAACAACTCTCTCTCGTACGTGGAAGCGACGACCTTCTCACTAGGCAGTCTACATGACATAAACTTGACGGGTCTGTACCCATTACTGTCATTTCTGTTGATGTACAACACCGATCCTGTACTGAGTGTTGTCAGTAGTAACTATAAATGGCAAAGATGGATCAACGATTTTCAAGACCGGGTACTTTACCAAACACTTCTTTAGATGCTTAAAGGCTGAGGTGCAATCCTTATCCCATTTCTAGACTGTTCCCCTCCTCAATAGCGTACGAAATGGAGCAGCTATTATCGTAAAGTTTCGTACGAACTTGCGGTAATAGTTGGCCAGACCAAGGAATGACCGTAGTTCCGTTAATGTATGCGGTGTCAGCCAGTCTCTGATTGCTGCTATCTTAGCGTCCTCTGGTTTGATTCCATCTCCATCCAACACATGACCCAAGTACAACACCTGATGCTTGGCCCATTCACACTTCTTTGTGTTTAGCTGAAACTTAACGACGCACAACTTGCTTAACACTAAACGAAGGTGGTGCTCGTGCTCCTCTGGCTACTTACTAAAAATCAAGATATCATGTAAATATACAACGACGAATTTATCTAGCCAGTCACACAAGAGTTCATTCATACAACGTTGGAAGGTAGTAGGGGCGCTAGTCAACCCAAATGCCATGACCACAAACTCGTAGTGACCATATCGAGTCCTAAAGGCCGTCTTGTGCGGATCCTCAGGCAGTACCGCAATTTGATGGTAGCCTGATTTCAAGTCAATCTTCAAAAAATATTTACAACCCTGCACTCTATCCAGAAGGTCGTCGATCCGTGGTAATGGCTCAACATTCTTTATAGTTATTGCATTGAGACCCCAATAGTCTATACACATGCGTAGATCACCTTCTTTATTTGGCACGAACATGACCAATGCACCATACGGCGAGGAACTTGGCTTAAACCACCACTACCTCGACCAGTGTTGGAAAAATAGGAAAAGTGGATGTTTTCCCACTTTTTTTGAACTTTTCGGGGGTCGGCGGAGGCTCGGCAGATGGGCCTTGTGGGTCCCTTCGAAAAGTAAAAAGAAAAACAAAAGACCAAGTCCGAGAAGGCCGTGCACAAAGTTGTGCTCACACCAATATGCACAAGAAAGTATCTAACTACGATTGTGGTCAGTTTTAGGCTGTCGTTGTTGGCTTAAACCACCACTACCTCCACCAGTGTTGGGAAAAATGGGAAAAGTGGATGTTTTCCCACTTTTTTCGAATTTTTCGGGGGAATGGCGGAGGCTCGACAGTTGGGCCTTGGTGGCCCCTTTGAAAAGTAAAAAGAAAAACAAAAGACCAAGTCCAGGAAGGTCATGCATAAAGTTGTGCTCACACCAATACTCATAAGAAAGTATCTAACTATGATTGTGGCCAGTTTCAGGTTGTCGTTGTTGCTGTTTTTGTTTTGTTTCTTTTTTTTTGTTTTCATGCCCTGCCAGGGAGGCACGACGCAGTCAACGGGCTGCTGACACTTTGTGAAGGAGGGCGTGTCCACACTACAACTTTGCAGAATATATGAACCCCCTTTCCCGCCCGAAGTTCAATTCAATTTTTTTTTTTTTTTTTTTTTTTTTTTTCGTGGACCTGACACCGCTGCCGTAAAGCCCTCACTGAGGGCATATTGGCACAACAACTTTGGGGCAGGTATCTACCTTGTATCATGTTCAAAGGGGTGTTCATTTTTTTTTCTTTTTCTTTTTTGTGGTTGTGAGTACGTCGTTTTTTGAAAGTCTGTCCGTGCTTTTTTTTTTTTTTTCAGAAGAGTACCAGAAAAGAAACACAATGGATCCCAGGCTCGGCAAAACTCGGTGCGCAGTGAAAATCAGGGTCGGCAAAAACAGGCTCAGAGGTAGTGGTGGTTTCATCCACCCTTTTTTTCTATTAGGTCATCTAACTGTTTGCGCAGCTCATCGAGCTCCTAGGGAGACATTCGATAGATGGGTCCCTTGAGAATCCGGCTACCGGGTTCTATATCTATCCGTTACTTGGTATCCCTTTCAACTACTCCACTTGGGGCCTCTCCCACGTCAACGAACTCGTCTAACAGATTCAGCACATTGGGTGGTATTGGCACTTCTTCCTTTTTTTCCCTCACTAACCCGTCTCACATAGGCAACAGACACTTGCTCAACGAGGTCATTCTTGACCACCTGCCTGGCGAATGCGGGGGGACTTGTATAGCAAAGGAACAAGCTACTCTCTACGCCGGATGCATGATACAAACACAATTTATTTTTTCCACCTGTGGGACTAGGCAGCCAACATTCATGCTCCCCCATCTTAATGTCGGCATACGCGGCGTTGCCCAGTCTGTTCCTAATATCATGTCAAAAGGAAGGCTGTCCTCCACTAAGAGTGTTAGGGAGTGCATAATTTTCTCGACCTTTCCCCCTGCCTCCAACCAAAAGTATGCCTTGACTCCTTCAACATACTCACATACTATCATTTCTCTGTTGTTGGCCAACTTACTAATGACTGGATCCTTTAACTTCTTCACCTTTATACCTAGGTGCATTTTCTGCAACCCTCTTCGACTTATGTAACTTTGCGTTGACCAACTGTCTACTAATGCGCCTATCTTCTCTCTACTTACTTTTACATCTGCTAGACTGCTTCTTCATTTCGGCCCAAGCGTGGCGACGAGTGATTAGCTCATCACCAATGCTTGCGAGGGAACCACCTAGAGAGGTCCTAACACAAGCAACCTCTGGATAACTAGCTAGGTGGCGGCCTACCTTAGTCTTTGACATTGGAACCTTCGGACAGGAGGGTGCCTGTTCAGCGTGTGATTCTGTCTTCCTGTCTGAGTCTGAAGTCCTCGTAGAGGCAACTGCAACCTCTACTGCCTGTTCCCTTTTGGGTACCTTTATTCGGGACAGAAGGGAACGATGTGGTCGGGGTCACCACACTTGAAACGTTGGTTGGCTTAGCGCCGTGCTTCCCAAACCTTCTCATTTGTTCCCAAGGTTTGCCTTCGGCTATCCCCGGGTGTGCTGGGTACGGTCACCAACTCCTGCCTCTACCTCTACCCGCTATGAAGGGAGAGCCTCTACCACCTTGTGAGGAACCATTACCCCCACCTCCCACGTAGTAGCTTCCTTCACCACTACCCCTTTGGGGCAGCAGATCCTTGACCTCCACCTTTACCTCAGCCTCTTCCTTATCGCCCTCCCCCACGGGCCGCAACTGCCACATAGTCCTCTCCCCGGGCTACTTGGCTGTTGTTGTCTTCGTCTAAGCCATAGTCTATCTGGTTAGATGGTGATGACTGTACACCTCCTTCTTTGAAGGTGACCAACATATTATCCTTTCCCTCAATACCACCTGATATAGTTTTATTCGTCCATCTCTTTCCGGTCTGCTGGTCTTTCCAATAATGACAATAGTTTGCCTTTTGCAGGAAACCGACATGGTCTACAACTATCTTGCTGAACTTCTCATAAGTCATTCCCTCTTCCTTAGTACGGGGATACAACTGGGTCTTGAGGGGCTCAGGCACCGATCTAGCAAAGTTGTTTAGTATCTGGGCGAGGGTCAGGCCATGATCGGGACATTGTAGCAGCTTGCCCATAGTGGCCTTGAGTGCTGATGCACTCTTCCGCTGTCAGGCACTTATATGAAGGATGAGGTGCTCCTCAAAGCGGTCTTTCAGGGTCTTGAAGAAATCCTCGATCCTGGTCCGTTGTGAGTATTGCGAAGCTAGCTGCATCTCCCCCTAGGCATGAACTCCCTCTTCACTGTATACGTCCAAGGGACCTTTACCTTCATCTTTTCTCTGCATTCTCCTCCCTCATACCTATCTCCTTCACCTCTCTTTCCACCTTCCTTCTTCGGACCCTTTCCTTTCTTGTCACCGTCACCATCATCTCCCGCATCACCTCCACCACGACCACCTCCTAAGGCTACGAACGCGATGGTGTTAGCCAACTTTTGGGTGAAGTGTTTGTCTAACTGATGGGCGTAGCCAAGGATCCTCTTATCGATCATGTGGGAAGAAGCACTAAGGAAGTTATTCCATGTGCCCTGGAATTCCTCTTGACGTCTTTCCAACTTCCCGACAGATTTCTGCAGCACTGCGAGTTCTTGGGTGGTGTGCAGCAACGTGTCAGTGATGAGGCTTAAGTTCTTTTTAACATCTACTTCCTTGTCTTTGTGATCTCTCAGCAAGGCCTGGGCTTTTCCCCTCCTTCCCTCAATCTTTTCTTCTCATTATATTCTTTCCTTTTTTGATAAAGCAAACGCTGATCGAGGGCACTCCTCCTCTCTTCTAGCAACAAAACCCTCTCCTCATCATCAGTAGCATATGTCATTTCTGCGTGGAACCCAAATTTTGCCACCCAATCTATGTCTTCAACCCGTTGGAGCCTTATCTCTCCGGCATGGCTGCTCTTGGCCACCTCCTCCTCTTCTTCTTCAAACTCTTTCTTTATTTTTTCCTCCTTCCTTCTCATCTCCTTCTCAATTTTCTCTTTCTGCTCATCCATCTTCTTTCTTTCCTTCTCCAATTTTTATTTTACTTCCTCCTCCTTTTTCGTTTTCTTCTCCCGTCTTTCTTTTTCTTCTCAGCCAACTTCCTATCAATTTCTGCCTGCTCGTCATTTGTGTATGGCTGTGTGGTCCCACCTGACCTCATGATTATGCTCATACCGCATGCCTGGTGGAAACCCAAAGGAAACAGGAAGCGAAGAAGGGGATCCCATAACACAGACAGGTTCAAGAATGCAAACATTGGGTAGTCATCCATGGTGTTTGAAAGCACAGGTAAGTAGCCTCCACCTCCTCACCACGTAGACCTAGCCGTCAACACTTAACCTTACTTAATCTAGATTGGAGTCCGACTTGCCTTTGTTCTCCCCCCTCACAGTGTCACTAGGCTGGTCGGCAACCAACAGTTTAAGGTCATCCAGCAAGGACCTCAGGAATTTTTTAACGACGCAGACAGGACGTCGTGCCCATCAGGATCTGAAGGTTCGCTCTCAACACTTAACCTGACTTAATCTCGATTGGAGTCTGACCTCACTGCGTCAGTTCCTGTTCGATCGCATGCCGGTCAGTACCGTTCTTAGGGCTAGACGAGTTGCTTAACGAGCGCTCGCCGCTCATGCCCATGCTCCCTACTTACGGGTGAGTCATCCAGCTGCTGAGCTTCTATCCTAGACTCGACTTAATTCATGCACGTGTCTGACCAGATGCTGACTTAAGAGAAAATCAGATATGTCACCAGGTGTTTCGTCCAGCAGCAGCGACACTGAGATGTGGGAAGGTACACAGGACACTCATTCATCCACGAAAGCAAATGCAGGACTGATGGGGGCGATGCACTTCACTTGTGAATGCTCCTTTGATGACGCTCCACGAAATCGCTCCACGTGTGCAGGTACGTACTCAACATTCCCCACTATCGGGCACTTCTTCTTCGGCCTCCAACCCCAATGTCAAACTCCAGATCTCATCTCGCCGGCCTTAATCTTGCCAGCGCTCATCAACAGCGGATGGAGTGAGTACCAGCTCCGATACCAATTGCATTGAACCACACTGTTCGTCACCTCAAGCACATACATCATGAGAGATCACACAAAATCCACACTGGAGACCAGAGATGCAAAGTGCAGATTAGCGCAGCTTAGAAATTCGAACAAATTATCATATTAAACAGTTTCAGTTCCAGTCACCAGTGCTCGTCAGGGCAGAGCTCAGCAACCTATATCCAGCATCCTCATCCAGGTAGGTGATCTCTTCTCTCTCTGTCTCACTTCTTCTCTCTCTCTCTCTCTCTCTCTCTCTCTCTCTCTCTCTCTCTCTCTCTCTCTCTCTCTCTCTCTCTCTCTCTCTCTCT
>BFEA01000399.1:826708-837289 GCA_003427395.1 Chara braunii
ACTTGTGCAAGGAGGTCTGCAGATGAGCCCGGAGGACGCAGTGGGCAAGAGAGGAGGAGTTAGCATAGCGATAGGTTAGAGGCAGCCATAGCTGCCATAGCTGTAGTTAGTAGTGAGTGTGTGTGTGTTCTCAAGTGTTAGAGTGATGCGTGTGGGATATCCAGGGTGATCCAGTGTATGTGAACAGTGAGATGTTTGGGCGCTGAAGTCGCCATAGCCAATTGAGAGTGAACTCGTATCTGAAAGCCATATCTCTGAGTTTTGAGTGGGCGCATGTCGCCAGTATGCTGCATTGCTGTTTACATGCATGAAAAGTGTGTTTGAGAACGAGTCTGATTGCACATACGAGCGCTGGCTCATATATTGGGCCAGGTTGGCACTGGATGTGCCAAACCTTCGGTGTCTCAGCAATGTTAGTTAGTGATAGTCTTGGCTCTGCTTATGTCAAAGGGATGTACCATATTGCAAATGTTTTTGCCTTGATTTGATTTTCATATGTCCTTTTGACAGGCTTTTGTACTGTTTAGCAAACCTTGCGACTTTTGCTGTCCTTTCCTTCAAATGTGTGTCGCTTGGTGTAATTTCACTTTGTTAATATGCTGCAAAGTTTTGCAAACATTGAAGGCTACAGTGGAAAGCTGCCTGGACAGGGCCATTCTCTGCAGTACTTCCCATAGCAAGGACTTGTCTGCAACTTTCCCCATGCCTAAGGCTGAAGCTTTTTTGTTCTATGGTTGTCTGACCTTACCTAGACTGCAGAGGCAGCCAGGTGCATGGTCCTGGTCTTCTATTGGGACTGAGCCATGCTAAGAATGAAAAACCATTATGATCTGTGCACTTGACCGTCCGGGGAAGACAACCTAGAGGTCCATCCGATTCCCTCTAACGTTATAGGGCAATTGCTCCTGTGGAAAATGGGGAAGTTTGGAGAGAAGGGGTTCTTTGAAAGCTGAGTAAAGATTTTTGTTACGCAGCATTCTGTTTGTCTGTGTCGTGCTTCCAATTGAGATAGAGTGCGATGTGGGGGGTCATCATCACAAGGTGGTTCAGTTTCATGGCATAGGATCTGGTGCTAACCAGGCGCACACTAACTCTGGTTCGAACTAGTTCTGTCTTGTGACTCTTGTATCAATTCTGGTTCCGCCGGTTTCATTGTCTGAGTCAGAATCGGAGGTGCACTTGATGAGCCTTCCGGCCTCCATGTTCAGTAGCGAATCCTCCACCGATGACACACTTTGTGTCCCGTCTTGGCGACAGGTAGATGAAGGTCGTGGCCTACTGCCTTCTATACCGAGGCGCACCGCGATGATTCTGCTTGAGACTGTCATGCCGTATGCCATCAACCGGCTAAGGTAAGGAAGTTTACGGACCGAGCGTGTGCTCAGATGCAATTTTTTTTTTTTTTTTAATTATTATTATTATTATTATTATTATTATTATTATTATTATTATTATTATTATTATTATTTTTTAATACAAACAGGCCCTTATGGTCCTGGCTCCATATCCATTCTGGGGAGCGTCAGTCCGGTCACTATTCCCCCGGCAAGTCAAAAATGAATACATCATAGACCCAATCACGCTTCCTTCCGTTTGGCCGAAGGAACCCTGACCAGCATTGATTACTCCCACTAGGAGGATTGACTGTCAGCTTGCCTTCCCCTGCAATCCCTCTCAGATCCCTCTGTGGGCATCTGCCAAATAAACTTTAGAAAACAAGGAGAGCGGAGAACGGGTTGTAAGTTGCTATCCCAACCACCGTTTTTGTCTTGTGACTCGTGTGTCTGTCCTTATGTTGCCTGTGGGTCCTGCGGGCAGCCCGCAGCTTGTTGAAGTGGTCTTCTCCAGCTGATTTTCTAATGTAGGAAAAAGTTGTTAGAAGTTCGAACTTAGAATCACACCAAATAATATTCCTGATGTCTGATATACACCCATGCCATCTGTATCTGCATGGTCACAGTGGCTAGGTGCTGGCAATGGCACCTGACTGCTTGTGCAATGCAGATGAAGACAGCCCGATGGTTATCTCAGGCGTCATGAAGAAGGGCATATTCAGAGGTGTGCTTTTTGAAATGAATCTGGCCAGGAAAGCAGTAGTGTGAGTATGCCCAAATTGGGTGTGAATCTCAGATGATTTCCCATCAGAGTATTGGCCTGTGAAGTTGTGAACATGAGGACAAGTTCTCCTACCTCTTGTCAGACTAAGAAGATTCTGTATTCAGGGTTTCTCTTCCCCTCCCCCCCCGCCCGTTTCCCGTCCTGCCCCCGCTTTCTTTCACCCTGGAAAACATAGCCTCATCACTACCTCCTTTTTCCATTGTATGGGCCCCCTTCCCCTTGGCTCGCACTCACACCATTTTCTCCCCCATCTGGATGAAGGGTGCCTAAGGTAAGGAAGATTGTGGTATGGCTCTCTAGTTGTATCTGAGATTCCTACCTGGCATCTTCAACCTCCCCTGTCTCTCAGATGTCTTTGCCAAACCCTCCTTCATTCTGCATGCTGCAGTATTTCTTGCTCAGCCACTGTCTTGTTGCACAGTTTTCTTTCCTGGACTGCCTGACATTCCCAAGTAAAAGGAGCAGTTGGAGAGAGAGAGAGAGAGAGAGAGAGAGAGAGAGACCTGTCTCTTATACACATCTAGATGTGTATAAGAGACAGGAGAGAGAGAGAGAGAGAGAGAGAGAGTTCTTCCTTTGTTAACAAAACATGTAGTTGGCCTTCGAACGTGGAGCTGGGTTCCTTGCTGGTTGGGTTGCCGTGCCCCTTGCAGGTCCGGAAGGTGGGTAGACCAGTTTGAGTACACAGCCCGAGGTAGGTAGTGTACTAGTGTGAGATGGAAAAATATTGAGAGAAGAAAATAGCATAGTAAATGCAGCTTTCCCCCCATATGAGGAGAAGGCAACCTGCATCCTCATTTAAAAACAACAACAACAACAACAACATAATTGGCTCCCAATTAACTTGAAATAAGCCAGAAAGAAAACAGGTCTCAGTTCTCTCTGGTCTCTCTCTCCTTCTCTTTCTTTCTCTCGTGATGCCTGCTGCCTCTCCCCTTCTACCCCGCCTTAGTGCTTCCCTCTTCTTTCCTCTCCAAATACTTCTCTGTCCAGTCCTGTGCTGCGGCTGGCCTCCGGTTGTTTCAGTACTTTGATCGTGTGGTTTGTATCTTTTCTGGGCTTCACTGCAGTACACAGGTGTCAGCACGCGGATTGGCCCTCGCTCTTCAGGACAATCCAGAGCCATCGGGAAGTCAGATGTCGCCTCTTGGTGGCAATGTTGGCAACGCTGCAGCGATGAATTTGGAGGTGGAAGATGTTCAACAAAGCCAGAGTGGTGACACAGGTATTCTGCCGAGTACGAACTCGTCAAGCGCTGGTAACAGTGAACACCGGGTTGATCAAGATGATGAGGTGCACATCCAAGACCATGGTGGAGATGGCCCGTCTCTTCTTTCCCGCAGGCAGGGAAGGGTTTCTGTCTCTGGGGTTGGCACAGACTCCATAGGGCATCATCATCCGCACCACCCCCAACATGCCCAACTCCATCAGCATCATCAGCGCCATCAGCACCATCGTCATCGTCATCAACATCATCGCCAGGTAGCTCCTTCTTTGAGCAGTGGACCTGTCTGGTTCAGAGTGAAGTTGGGTCTGCTGCTACTGAGGCTAAGGACCAGCATTTGGGCGAGAGTGAGGGGCCGATGGGAAGCCTTTCTCCGACATTGGCCACTGGTAAGTATTTGCAGTCATCAACTTGGAATTGAATTGCGACCAGCAAAATGTGTCTGCATTTCGGCAAATTTTGCATGTGTGTGGACTCGTAGATGCTCACGGCTAAAAAGCCCTCATTGTTCAATACGAATCCTATCTCAGAAAGCAAGAAGGTGGAAAAGCTGGAGGCAAGAATGGCAAGCAGGACTTATCGCTCGACCTTTCCCGGCTTTCAAATGCTTCCAACAGGATGCATGTCCTTAAACCACCAGTACTTGGCCCATACATAGGCCATGGGACTTCCACGTTAAAGCGCTGCAATTTTCTGGGGCTCTGGTACCGGACCAAAATGACTGGCGGCGCCAGCAAAAAGCAGGCCCGCATCACTTTGTTGTTTTTGGCGAGCAGGCCCGCAGGTTAAATTTAGGCTTGGTGTCAATAGCTGGGCCCAGTACTGGTGGACATGAAAACCCCATAGAACGCCTAACCATCACTTATCCATCTACCTCCCTACCTACCTTACCTGTATGTAATGACCCGCCAAAACACAGACTGAGAACACTGCTGATTTCTGAGTTCTGCCGCTGGAATGGATGCCTTCCTGAGATTCCTGCATTCTGCTGACTTTTCTATGTCTGTGTGTGCCCGCGTGCTTGATGGTCTGCGTGCCTGTCTGAGTGCTGGTCGGCCTGAGTGTGTGTGTGACGGTGTACTTGCTTGTTTGGAGGCCTGTAGGGCCGGTACTTACCTGTGGCCGTGACGTTGAGGGTTGCCGTGGGGGAAAGACACTCAAGTAGCAAGTAGGCTGGTACCACACCAAGTAGAAGTAGATGTGCCGGATACTCAAGGCCGAGCAGAAGAAGACAAAAGTTGGCATTTTTAGAGGCCCAGTAGTTGCAGGCTAGGTCTAGGCGGATACCAGTCCAACCAGTCTGAGTCCAGGGCCTGTACGGGCAATATCAGAGTCTGCAATGATGTTTCCCTCCGGTTGCTTGGAGGCCGCACGGCCCTAGGAAGTCACCGTCCCAAGAGGCAAGTAGGCGGCTATATCTCCAGGAGGAGCAAAGTGCTCCTCCTCATTCCTCGTTGTGCAAGTTTAGCTACACACTTCTTGGAGCGTTGACTGGAGGAGCCCTGGGCATTTCAGCGCTGCTAGGATGAAGGAGACCGCTACATCTGGAAGGCCCCAGTTGGGGTTGCACCGCACCAAGTCGACTTCAAGGTGGGGTCAGGCATGGCGGCCTGAACAGCAGCGAGCATAGCTGCTTTGTGTTGTCCTTTGCACAGCAGGGCGGGGCCCTAGTAGTCAGCCTACATGAAGAGGAAGAAGAAGGGTGGCCATGGCTATGGTGGACCTCATGTTGTGCCTGCAGTAGAAGAGGGATTCGGACATTGGTTCTGGTTCAGCCATTCAACATTATTATTATTATTTATTGTTGAATATAAGGGGAGGAGAAAAGGACGAGGAGAGTGGTTGGCGAAGGAGAAGGGAATTATCATTGGTCTTTGCTGGTGTACATCTTCTTCTTGTTTCTTTCATCATCTTCTTCATCCTCTCTCTCTCTCTCTCTCTCTCTCTCTCTCTCTCTCTCTCTCTCTCTCTCTCAAGTTCATTCATTTCTTTTTGCAATTGGACGGCATTGCGATTTCTCATGAAGGTATATTTCGAAATTGGCCAGGATCGTAACATTGGTATCAAAGCGAATTCTACTTGCTGGCGAGAGTTGACTTTGCCCTCACCGAAGTGGTTAGGGCTAACCACTTAGTGTTATGAACTTGGTTGTCTGACGATTTTTACCGCCACTCACACATAGACAGTCTCATACACGCCCATACATGCATAAAAGAAGGGGGAGAGGAGACAGAGTCCAAACTGTACACAGATCAGAGTATGTAGCGGAAGTTCAGCCATGCACAGATGGGGAGAAGACACTGCGTGATTCTCACTCTCTGACAAACTCCCAACAACCAATCACAAGAAGAACCTGCGAGGATAACAATTGGAATTCACACTGATGTTGAGCCAATTAACCAGATATCGTTACAGAGTTTGTTCCAGTATCTCGCCACACGCAGAACCCCACACTCCACTCTATATCCTACACCCAGTTAGTATCGCACAACCGAAACAGCCTCCCAGAGGCCAGCGCCAACCACCCAGATGAAGAACAAATCCTGCGATGAAGTCTTCAGTGCTGATGGACAACTCTGACGAAGAAACAGGCAGCTATGGCTGCCGCCACTTACAAACACTCAGTAAGAGCCTCAGCATAGCCTGGCCAAACGCAGATACCCTCAGGGGTAGATGTGCTGAGGATGCCCCAGCTCCGCCAACCTTCAGAAGGGCCGGCTATGGCTGCTGTCCGCAGCAAGGGTCTCAGGATGCCGCCTGTAGACAATTGCCACCGCCAACTTGCTTGGCTTCTCCAAACGCTGCATCGCGAAAATGAACAGCCAAAAAGTCCCAAACAGTCCTACCCGAACCTACTTGTAGATTCTACACTATCCTAGCCTAGGGCCTACCGGTACCGTGTCAGTTAGGGCCTACTCGGCCTCTACGAAACCGGTCCTACTGCTGCACTTAGGGCTCAAGGCCACATAGGGCCGGTAACCACTCAGCCCCTACTGCTGTTAATTCAGGCTATTTTTACAGCAGCGGGCGGCCCTCAGTGCAAACAAAAAGCACACAGCAAACACAGCAGTACACTGTACAGCCTCGCAGTCAGTCTCGGCAGTTGAAATCAGCAAGTCATTGCATTAGGGTTAGGGCAGGAAGTTAGGATTAAGTGGGGCAGCCTGGTGAAAGGGAAGCTGCTCCCTCCTGGCAGGGTCGTGCAGGGTCGTGTAGGGTCGACAATAAACCCTGTGTGGTGGCGAGACACCAGGTTGGACTTCCTGATGCAATTGGAGAGAGGCGATAGTGAAGGGCACCTACAACTGGAATCTGGACTTCAGGGAAGACAAGGAGCAACTTTAGGGCTCCACTCAAGTTAGGCGAGCGTGAGGGTGGCAGCCATATCTGCACCAACGGACTGCAAGTTGCTACTTCGATCTTCAACATCGATGGGGAATCCTGCGTTGTACTTTGGGGTAGAATTTGACCGTCCTAGATGATAGGACACTCGTTTAGAGGATGCTAATTGAGTAGGGGGGTGAGTTTCATTTCATCCCAAGAGCCCGGCCACTCATGTAAGTGCCGTGCCACAGGGGTGCCCATGTGTGTGTGCATGGAATTGACTGCCTGTTGGGATATTTGGGGTTCTCCTCCCATCCTCTATGGTCTTGATCTTGTGTTGAAGTGTGTGAACTGCTTTCTCACCTAATGAGTGAATGGAAGTGTATCTTGTGTGCAATGCCGTATCATTCTACAGTACTTTATTTATTGTATTCTGAACGGCTGTAGTCTGTAGGTTCTTTCTGGAGTTGAAATTCGTTTTTCAGTGCGGTAGGCACAAAAAGTAGATCTTTGTCGTTGGGACCCAGTCTTGACTCAATTGGGACCTTTTTGGACCCAGTGTGATTGGGCCCAAACAAGAAGGGCCCCTTAGGGCCAAATTTGTTGATGTCAGTCACCTTGCTCTACCTTGCTGGGAATCGGAGTTCATGCTTTCGGACCAGGACACTCGCTGCTGAGGGGATCTCAACTAAGATGTTTCACAAACTTTATTGCATGGTCCGCCGCTTGACTTGCACCTTAGACACCACTCCATTCTCTCTTACATTGTGTAGTACGCTTTGAATTTGATTTGCTGTGCTTTTACGGGACTGAGTCAGATTAGCCTTGAGGGGATCTCATACGTAGTCGGACTAGACTGTGTTGTTGAATCAGATCTCTCTGTTTTATTTTATTTTCCGTCTGCTCTCCAATCCAAATGAATTGCCGCCCCGGCTAGGAGTTCTACCTTCTCTTCTCATTGCTTTCGAACCGTTTCTTTCGTTGGGTTGATATGTGACTGTACCGAGACGATCACTGACAAAAGAGAGAGCAAGGAGAGAGAGAGTACTGAGCGTCTTTCTTGAGGGTGTCAGAAAAGGTAAACGGAGTATTACAGGGGGAGGGAAACGTTGGTGTTTTTTTTTCTTTTTTTCTCCTTTTGTTCTTTTCTTCCTTTCCCTGCCAGCAAGGCAGCGCATATTCCTCGTGCTCAAAACGCCCTCGCTGAGGGCATACTCACACTAGCGCCGTTGAATTGCATCCAACTACTTTCACCGCCAAAGCTTTGTTGGCTTTTTTTTTTGTGTTCTTTTTTAAAGTTTTTTTTTGTGTCTGACAGTCGTGCTCCCCGTGTTCTTCGTTCTGCCTAAGTGCCCTCACTGAGGGCAGACTCACACGGAGTACTCCAAAAAGTGTATCCAACTGCAATCACGGCCAAAGCTTGTTTTGTTTTTTGGGACATGCGGATTGACATGGGCCCAAAGATTTGAAAACCTTCTGACGCTCCGACCCTGCCCCGAGCCCGCCTTTTACTTCTTGTGGCAACAAGTTATTTGCTGCAAGGCTGAGGCGTGTACTGGTGGTTTAAGGCCCTGTATGAGAGTGCACTGAAAAAGGAGGCGAAGTTGGAGGAAGCGGGGTCATAAGGAAGGAGGAGGGCCATGGCCCATGAGGATGTGTTCAAAATTGTTCCCTCCTTACTGGATGATGAGATAGAGCCACACTTGGCTCTTTAGCGTGATCACACTGGCCTGTACCTAGGCCTTGGCACATATTGGCAGGCCCGCCTTCACTTAGGGCGGGCAAGGCCTTTTCCAGCACTGTCGAGTCTCAAATCCTCGCATAGGAATGAAGGTTGCATAAAGTTCATTCACATACGACATGTGCGCTTTGTGTTTTGCCTCGTTTGTATACAGTACAAGAACACTGCTGAGGGCTTCCCTCACTCTTATACAACACCGAAGTGTTGCTGAGTGCTGCCCCTGTTTGAATATAGTGCAAAGGTCTTGTCGAACACAGGCCCCCGTTCGTATACAGTACACAATTGTCTCTACTTGAATGCTTCATAACAGTTTTTCCCTGCTCGACTATCTCATAAGTAGTACTTGTGAGAGTTATGCCGCCTTGAATTTATCACCCAACACTATGTCCTTAGACAACCAACGAGGAACTGCCTTATATAAAGTTACAATAGACGGGATAAAATAAATTAAAAATTAGCTAAATAATAGCAAGAGCATTCTCAGGCCGCATTAGATGAATCTCATAAAAGCGCAACGTGAATAGCAGTATGAGAGAGGCTCAATTTTTTTCTTTACGCGAACAAAGTGTTTCTCTGATTAAAGCAATTATCCACCCTGCACAGTTCGTGTTTACTTGCAGGATAAATCATATTAAAATGTCGCTGAATTATACTCCTGTCCATGTACAAGAGAAATATAGTTATACTCATCGCACCATACACCGCTAAGGGTAGGCCGTACTTCGTGTAGTGCATGAGGAATGGCTACCGCAGTTCATGCTTGAATAATACCCAGGCTTTCACTTAGGGTAGGGACCTGCTCAAACAATACAAGGATGCCACAGATAACAGTCCTAATTTGTATATTGCATAGGGTATTGGTAATCACGACACTTTTCTGTATAGTGAGCAGGGCATTCACTGGTCTCGATGTCTACTCAAAACCCCTCTTTACTTCAGTCATTGTTTTATAAATGACTATAGGAGAATGGAAACAGCTATACAGTAGGCTCTATGTTACATGCTGCGCCTGCAACAGGCTGCACGGGCCATTTTCAGGCCCGTGTTGTTTTCAGCCTGAAAGCCTGAAAACAAGGGCCTACAGGCCCAGCCTGAAAACAAGGGCCTACAGGCCCAGCCTGAAAACAAGGGCCTACAGGCCCCGTGTCGTTTCAGCCTGAAAGCCTGAAAACAAGGGCCTACAGGCCCTGTGTCGTGTCAGGCTAAATCAGGGCCTTTCCGGCCTTCAGTATTTTCAGCCTGAAACTGAGGGCCATTTTCAGGCCCTCATCAGTTCGACCTGCCCTGAAACTCAGGCACCAGAGCAGGGTTTTAGCTCAGGCCATTTTTGGCCTATTTTCAAGACAACCTTTGTTTGAGCTTCAACCCCAGGGTCTGGCACGTTTTGGCATTGGGAAGAGCAGCGTCCTGGACGGGCCAGCAGTATATAAGACTGGCCCACCCTGCAGGCTGCAGGTAGTTGCTAGGTAGTTCCTAGGTACTTCCCAGGCACTTCACGTGCAGGCAGGAGGCAGTCAGTAGTCTTCAGGATTCGGCAGGATTACTCTGGAGGAGCGCTGCAGGAGTAGTTGTAGCGTTAGCAGTAGTCTTCAGCKCTGGGCGCTAGTAGCGTTAGGTGTAGTCTTCAGCGCTGGGCGCCATAGCTAGAGTAGTACTAGAGAGAGAGAGATTGGGCGGAGGCCAGGGATACTTACCTGCAGCACCGTTGCTCCAGCTTCGTCTTCGAGGTACCTGCAGCACAGCGCCATCTTCACAGGTTAGTACCTGACACATGAGAGAGAGAGTTCTTCTTCTTCCTCTTCTCAGTCCACCATCTCCTTCTCATCCTCTCGCTATCTGACTTCACTTCAGCAGACTACGAGAGAGAGAGAGAGAGAGAGAGAGAGAGAGAGAGAAAGAGAGAGAGAGAGCTTGGTGACATTTGGATCCAGACTCGACATTGGACTTCAGACATATTGAAGAGGGATTATTTGGGACTTGTAACGAGACTTGGTGTTGACGACTTTCCCATCTCCCCCTTCCTCTTCTTTGTCTGATCCCCTCCTCKTCGTCTGTGTATATCTGGACCTGGCGCCTCTTCCTGTGTATAGCTCCAGGCCCCATCACACCTTATGATGAGCATGATGTATGTTTGGTCAGCGTTGAAACATTGAGTGGGCTAGTCCTTAGTATT
>BFEA01000399.1:911848-937966 GCA_003427395.1 Chara braunii
ATGGGGGCTGATGGGGCCGGTCAGTTTCATGATGATACATCTCAAGACCGTTGCCCTTTTCAAAACAAAGAACCAAGGGCTGTCTGGTCCGAGTTGTCCTCGATGCAGGTAGGGTGATGGTCCTGAGTGCTGGTCACACTGAGGTAGGATAGTAGGGACAGGGGGTGCGCTGGGCGTATTAGCGTGGGGATGGGTAGGGTAGGTGGTCTATCCTGTCAGGACAACCATTGGCTGCTGCCACCAGTAATAACCGCAGGTCCGGTCCTTGGCCTCTACAACACCCTGAGCTTCAGAATGGATACGGCAATTCAGGACCTGGCATTTGACCCAGGAGAATGGGCCTGGACACCAAGCAGAAATCTCAGAACCAATGTGCTCATCCAGGAATATACAGTTAAAAATTAAAATAACTTTAATTGGGTTATAAATTATAATCTCCTCATGAAAACCAAGAATCCAGATCCCATAATTGAAAATAGGTGGTTGAAGCTGATCGGCCAGGAAGCCAACCAGATCTCACAAATACCGGGGAAGAAATTTGAATCGATTCGACAGGTTAAAACTTAAAATTAGAAGCCTCCAATGGCTTATCTCATAGGTAGCACTACCCGTCAACCAATGGCTGCATTCAGAAGAAGACAGAATGACCCCCCAATAGCCCTGAGTCCCCTGACTTTTGCATGGTATGATCGGAAAATGAACCTTAAGGTATGATATGATACACGGCGCCCTTATCTGTTGTAGAGAAGTGACGGAATACTGGGGGAACCGGGCATCATACATAAGGGATTTCCAATTTTCCACATATGATGGAAAGACTGGCACAACTCAGAAGCGGGACTGAGAAGACAGAGAGACCGGCAAGCTCCTCTACAGGCTACGTGAATACCATGGCCAAGTATATATATATCATTTACAGTGTAATCAGTGAGGGGATTCTGCAGACTGTTGAGGGTTCAGCCTCCTGATGAGTCGGTGAAACTCCGACGAAACAGTTTGTCACAGCCCCTCGTTTGTTGTCCTCTTCTCTCTCTCTGCCCACGGTTTACTGGGCAGCTCTGTTTGTGACGATATATATATATATAGAGAAGAGGACAACAAACGAGGGGCTGTGACAAACTGTTTCGTCGGAGTTTCACCGACTCATCAGGAGGCTGAACCCTCAACAGTCTGCAGAATCCCCTCACTGATTACACTGTAAATGATAATCTACCTTAACCAAAATCGAAGTAGACTATCACTCACCCACACCAGATGGAAAACTCTACAGACTGTCGGTTCACACCCCATCACAAGCCAGCAAAACATCCACGAAACAAAGAAAGGTCTATATATATATATATATATATATATATATATATATATATATATATATTTGAAATGCCTTGGCTGTCTACTAGAAGGGGTGATATGAGTGGAAAGGTGGAAGTAAGGCAAGCTTACAGTCAATCCTCCATATTTCTGGAGCAATCAATGTTGTTCAGTGACATGGTCCCACTAGCAAGGGGATAGGATAGAAAGGAGTTTGTGTGGCAGTTGAGTGACCCAAAACCTGCCGTGCAGTACTCGTGATCCCACGGTCAGCGTTTTACATGTATTACCTGAAAAAGTAAAGAGATCTTTGTTCCCCTCCTCCTCTCCTTAACACTGGCCTCGCCGGTACAAAGGAAGCTTCCCGCCAAAATATTTTCAATCCGTTGGGGGTATGGCCAACCCCAAAAGAGAGTCGGGTCGGCCATAGGACCACTGGATAGAAGATTTTCAATATTTTGGTTGTTGTTGTGCAATTACCTCCTTCAATCACGGAGTATATGGAGGGCGTCATGATCACTGCTGACAGAAGTTTAGACTCTTTAGAGTTTATTCCAGAAAAAAAATGTGGCAGTTGCTGTGTTCACTGTTGTTGCAACCACCACCATCAGATCATTTGTGATCTGATGGCTGGGAAGCACTCTGCCGTGTTTTTTTTTGTTTTTTTTTTCGGGGAAATCTGCCGCGGTTTCCGGTGGGAGGTCTCTGTTTCTTTTTTTTTTTTCTTTCCCTTTCTCCTGTTTTCTCAGCCCAGAAATTCGTAGTGAACCTGTCAGGCCGCTGCCACTCAGTGTCACACTGGATCGGCCACACTCCTATCCGACTGCTAATGGGACCATGCCCCAGGGGTCCTTTGGCTGGACAGGAGGAAGCGTGAGTCTGTTCAGATTATAAATTTTGACTTGCCAGTGGAAAGGAACGGGGCTGACGCTCCCCAGATAGCATGAACCTGGACGTTTACAATGAGGCAGGTTCATGCCTTTTCTTACGATGAGCAAAGTGTGGTAAGTGGGGCCTGTTATACCACCAAGTGGGCTGGCCTAAGGATGAGCAGTGCATGGGCCATTCTATTATGGCTGCAGATACATCCATAGTAGAAAGGGAAAAAAAAAAAAGATTCCAGTGGTCCCTTGTCCCTTTTATCTGGGCCCATGGGACATGGGTGGGCGGTGCCGTCTTTGTGCTTAAGCAACCGGCAGGAACCCGGCCAATTTTGCAGCCAGATTCATTCTTTATTATCATGTTCATAGCAACAGTGGAGCTTTGCAGATAATCCATAGTAGATTCCATACAGTTGAGCCCTCAGAGCCCATGTGACATGGCTGGCTTGGTGCCATCTTTGTGCTTAAGCAAACAGCAGGAATCTGGCCAATTTTGCAGCCAGGTTCATGCTTTATGAGCATGTACATAGCACCAGTGGGGCTGAGCCCAACTGTATCGGGCCATCCTTGACACAGCTACAAATAGTGCAAATGTAATTCAGTTTTTTCTAGGCTACCAGTGTGGCGCGGGTCCACTTGCCCGGCCGGGCAAAAAAGAGAAAAGGAAAAAAAAAAAATATATATATATATATATATATATATATAAACAGTTTGTCGCAGCCCCTCGTTTGTTGTCCTCTTCTCCCTCTCTGCCTACGGTTTACCGGGCAGTTCTATTTGACGATATATATATAATATATATGTATTATGTAGATGTAAATATATTTTTTAATTAAAAACTTTAATGTAAATTTGGTAAAGAATTTCGATGTGACCCTGAGGCAAAAGTTGTTCAGTTTATTTTTCTGCATAACATAGTTTTTTTTCGGATTTTTTGGATTTTTTTTTTTTTTTTGGCTGGGACCTTCCCTGGTCCTTGCACGGCCGGGCTGCACGGGAAAATAGGGTGACCCGGCCGGCCCGGCTGGTGGCCTAGTTTTTTTTTTTTCCTTCTTTTTTTCCAGTTCTTGGAAGCATGTGATCTGCATGCATGTGTCTGCGCGTCAAACAGGACGACCAAAGATCAAGTGTAGTATCTGTTCTGATCAGTTTAATATCTGATTCGCGGCCCATCGGGCCACACAACATTAAATTGTTTTTTCAGGGCTACGGAGGGGCCATAAGGGCCGGCTTGCCTGCTCGGTCCCTTCAGTGTCGCCTTCGTATTGCACTGCAGCGAAGCGTAGCGCAGCCCATCCCCCATCCAGGGGGAAAAAAAACAAAAAAAAAAACACAAAAAAAAAAAAAACAGGACGACCAAATGGGGGAACAAACTCTTGTTGCTCCTGTGGATGTGATGGTCTGTATGGGCATCGCTCCACTACGTAATACTGTACATGCATTTGGGCTCTTTCTTGACCGAATACATTCACAATGCTGGAATCGTCGGAATGCAACAACCCGAAGGCACCTGGTCCCTAGAGCCTCCAAATGCATGTACAGTGTTGTGTAGTGTAGCGAGGCCCTATGCCAGCCGACCTGATGATGGTCGGTAATCAAGAGTTTCAGACAGAACGCTTTGTCAACTTTTTCTTTTTTTGGTTGACTTAATTATGGGGATTTTTTTTTTTTTTTTTTTTTTTTTTTTTAAAAGGTCATTGTGCGGAAGACTTATCAACCGGAATAATGAATTGATAAACGATCAACATCTGGCGGCTTTTTTTTCTCTTTTTTTTTTGGGGGGGGGGGGGGGGGGGGGGAAGCAAGTGGTATTAACAAATGGGTAGTAACTCAGTAAGAAAAGTTGTAAAATAGTTAAAAATAATAATAATAATAATAATAAAAAAAGAGTAAAAAAATCAAAATACCTGTCGAACATCGAGCCCCGCCAATGTGACGGAATGGTACACACATGTAGCTAACTGTCCCTTTTTTATTTTTTTTATTTTTTTTGTTAGATAAACAGGTCATGAGTTCAAGCCTGGAACTAGAGCTCAAGTATTCAAGATCGCGTGGGAAGGGATCTGGGTAAACGTTGAAGTGCGAAACCAGACAAAATTCCGATTGGAATCACTGACCAAACTGTAGAAGATTGGGAAAAATCAGTGAGTGGAAAAGGCTGGAATCTGATGTATACAGTAAGGTTGGGGAACCCATCCCCTTAAACCACTACCTTCTTCACTCGAATACAACGTACGGTTATTATAGCTGTATTTGAGGCATCTTTCAGTGTAGATACAGCTATAATGACCGTACCGTACGTTGTATTCGAGGGGAGTAGGTAGTCGCTTTCCCGGCTACAAAACGTCCGGCACACAGGATAACACGGGGCAAAATCGTGCGTTGGGCCTACTGGAGAGAAAAGGCTGCCGGTGGCGGTGGTGGCACGATCACACTCGTGATGAGATGTTTATTCAAACCACAAGTTCACACGAGCCTACTGATGAATGACAAGCTGCTCGGCAAAACAGCTACTTAAAAAAAAAAAAAAGCTGGCGAAGCTACCTTCCAAGGCCCGCGACTGTGCCTTTTCCAAGTGGCCCGCCGCTTTAGCTACCGGCCCAGGTCCAAATGGGAATGCTCGTACCGTGTATATGGGTAAGAGCACTACTTAGCTTCATGGCTTAAACCACCAGTATTTGGTCCATACATCGGCCGCGGGGCATTGTCGTTAATGCCCCGTAACTTCTGGAGGCTCGGGGTACCGGCCCTCAAAGGCTGGCGCCGCCAGCCAAAACAATTTTTTCTTGTTGCGCTGGCGGGGCGGCGCGAAACGGCGCGCAGCCCTTTTTCAGGCTCGGGATCGATAGCTGGGGGCAAGTACTGGTGGTTTAAGGGCTGGGCAGCACAGTGCGTTGGGAAAACTACGCTTGGAGGGACTAACGGTTGAAACAGAAAGGAAGGAAAACATGGGAAAGAAAAGACCTGCCAAGCAAACATCGATGTTGCGTCTCAGCAATGTTATGTTGAGATTGCTGAGGTCCATATTGGTTCTCGATACCCAAGGTAGCTGAAACTCGTGTCTATATAGGGGAGACAGCTGTTGGCACATATCTGTGTTGGAGGGAGGCAGGAGGGGGGGGAGGGGGAGGGGGGAGGGGGGGGATCTGATACCGTGAGTGCTCTCTGGAGTCACTGGCATTCAGATGTTTAGATCAGCACGCAGTGATTTTGTCCGCCAATCTAGTAATCTTGCAATGTCAGGCCTCGCTCCACTACTATAAAACCGGCCCTTATCTGGACTGTTTTGTGCACCATGTGCGTTTCGACTGTCAGAGCTTCTTTTTTTCTCTTTTCTTTTCTTTTCTTTTTTTTTTTTTTTTTTTTTTTTTTTTTTTTGGGACAATTTGCTCCAATCTATTGGTGGGGAGCAGCACGTGCTGGAAACCGGGTCCAGCGTCCCACATGAATTATTACACAACATATGAGGTGCCGGGGCCATTACCCGACTTTGGCTAAGAATCTTTTGTCTCAGGACAAAACTGTCAACTTTAGATAAATTTGGAATGTTGTGCAATGGGTGCGGCCCATACGTCCGTTTTGGAGTATCCTATGGTCCCTATCTGAAATGCTCCCTGCAGGTGGGCTATATCGGCCAGGGGACAGCCGGTAGCATCAGGGACCATGCCAACAGGACCAATCCCTGTGCCTCCTCCCCTCAGGTCCCCTCCCCGATGAACATCAGCAGACGCTGCTCAATGCCGATCGGGGGATCCAGTGGTCAATCTCTAGCTGGCGAGCGCCCCGGACTGTACATGAGGCCAATGGGAATTGAACCCACGACCTCCTGAATGCCACTTGCGAGCCTTACCTACTGAGCTTGGATGCTGGATACGCAGAGCACTGTTAAATGAGCTTCTCCCCCCCAAAAAAAAAGAAAAAAGAAAAAACTTCAAAAAAAAAAAAGAAATGAGCTTTTCGAGTATGTTAAATTGAGTGGCAGCTTCAATGGGCGTAGCCCGGGTGGCATGCCCATGAAGGGGTGTTAGTAGACAGACTCTGGTGGAGAAGATCGTTGGGGAACCTGCAGTAGGGGGGGGGGGAAGGCTATCTGAGGGGCATCCTCCAAGATAGGACGGTCTGCGTCCTATAAATTAGTTGCTGACTGACTGCAGAAAGGTACCCGTCATGGGTCCAGAAACCAACCTCTACAACATCCTGGACTTAAAAAAAAAAGGGGGGGGGGAGGGGAAGGGAAAAAAAAAAAGAAGAAAAAGAAAAAAAGAAAAAGAAATGAACCAACCTCTACAACACCCTGGAGGGAGATCCCACTAACGATGTATGTGGAGTAGCGGATAGGGCGTGTGACACTTCGGCGCCGTTGATGAGACCAGTGATCGGCGCCGTTGATGAGACCGGTGATCGGTGGCGTTGTTTTTCTTTGTTTTCGCTGCGGGGAAACATATGACTTTTGGGGGACTCCCATTGGGTGGCATTTCTTTTGTTCTTGTTGCGGTGCTCCTCTGGGGGTCATGAGCGTGCGTGAAAATCATACCAACTTTTTTGGGTTGGATTTTTACGCACCTTCCACTTACTTAGCGATTTGCCCATGCGTTCAAAAGATGTCGAAACAGAACATTTTCCTCTCTCCTCATCATGAGGGGATGTCAGTTTGTGTCAGAGTCTGCCACAACTTGTCTGTAATTCCGTGACTCCCACGTTCGGGAATGTCGGTGTTATTGGAACAGCCACATGCATGTGAACACTTTGCTCATACACAGTCCTACAAATGTGTGTTGGCCTCATGTACATGGTCCATGAACCATCCAAATGCATGCACCGCCTGTCTGTCGCTTGAGGCTGTGCCACCAGAGACACCGGCCGTTTAGGAATAGCTCCATGCACAGGTTGTTGTACGGTGGCCTCTCTTGTGCCCTATTTTCTCACCTGTCTGCACTCCCATCGCATTCGGGGTGGCGCGTGCGGTCTGAATGGCCTCAGCATACAATGACGGTGAGTCTGTTGGGAGGACTGCTTGGCTGCTCCAGAACTGGGAGAGACATGCACACAGGCACGCCGCGGGACCCCGCTCGTACGCGGTTGTGGCTGTTTTTCTCAGCTTTGCACAGTCCTCTCCGGTGTCTGTCACATTCTATTGATGTGCACATGCATGCCTTTATGTACATTTACATAGATAGACAGAGAGAGAGACAGATAGATAGATGGGGGAGAGAGAGAGAGAGAGAGAGAGAGAGAGAGAGAGAGAGAGAGAGAGAGAGATGGACAGTGGTCTCTTAGTCATTGTTTTCCTGGCTCTCCAGATAATGGAGGACGCTCATCGTTTCCTCGAGTCCATGAATGACTTCGCTTGCGCGGCGGATCAGCAGCGGCCGTTCTCCATTCTATTGTCGTCCTCGGGCCTGGCAGGTACAGGAGATGGATACATCCAATCCTCTATTTGCACCACCAACTCTCAGATTTGTGTGCACACGGCTGACAGCTTGCCGAGGGAACCCCCACGATCGTGGGTGATGAGGCGAGGAGATGGTCAGTGGGGCAACATGACCGTCCAGGACGATGCTGAGGACGTCTTCTACAAGACTTTAGTCTGAATGAAACGATCCACTTTCAATCACATCTTGGTCGTAGTGCAGCCGAGTCTGACACGGCAAGTCACGCGGTTCAGACGCCCTCTCGCTCCTGCTAATTTTTTAGCTTACGCCATTCATCGGTGGGCCACCGGAGATAGCTTTCACCATAGTGCGTGGGGTTATCAGATGGGAACGACGAGCGGGCTGAGGTACGTGGACGACGTGTCAGAAACCATCATCAAGTGCTTTCCTCATGCTATCTCCTTCGGCACAGCCGCCGATCGTGAGGCTTCCATGGCATACTATGCAGCCCATGGTTTCCCGGATTGCTAGGGGTGCATTGATTGCACTCATGTATATGTCGATAAGCCCGCTAATGTGTGTGGTGACACATATTGTTTTGGCAGAACGAAGCGGTTCTCGGTTGCGGCGCAGCTTGTGTTCGACCACAATCTTTGTATATTGGACGTGCACGTGGGTCTTCCTGGCACGGTCCATGATTCTCTAGTTCTCAAGAACAGCTCATTGTACCGGCGCGCTTGTTCGGGTAGCCTGTTCGTTCAACATATCAGACACAGGGACCTTGCACTTGTTAACAATGTGTTGGGGGGTTACCTTCTTGGGGATGCAGGTTACCTTCTTGGGGATGCTGATCACCCCTCTATGGGCCCACTAATCGCGGTCCTGAGTACACAGTGTTTAACTCTCGCTTTAATTGGTGTGTGTCGATAGCGAGCGCGACAATGACGTTTTAGAAGGACGCTTCCAGAATTTTCACAGACCACACCGACCCAACATAAAAACCCTGCCGAGGCAGTTCCATGCGGTTTGTATACTGCATAACATTCTTATAGATAGGGGCGAGGATGTTGATGTCGTGCTGCGACGGTTGGGCCGCAGACAACGTGCCGTAGCGAACGACAGACCGGCTAGACATCATGGCGGGGCAGCACGTTCTGATTCCGCTGTGGGTAAAGCTCTGCGTCACACCCTCTGTCGTCATATCTGCCAGCGGCGGTGGAGTGGACGGGCCATTTCTGAACCCTCATTCGCAATATCTGTCAGTGGAGTTGCCCTTCCTGCCGGGTAGCCAAACAAGTCGGAGAGAGAGAGAGGGAGAGTGAGGAGGGCACCTGCCATCACAAGTGTGAGCGTATGCAATGTCGTTCGCCCCCTCTTCTCGGTTCAGATGGAACCGTCAAGGGAGTGGAACAGCTGGTGGAGCCACTACTCGTCGAACAATCACGTGATCATGTTAGACACGGGGAGAATGGCGATAGGGAATGGTATACAGATCCCATCTCGTGGAGACCAAGATTGCTGCACCGGTATAGCCCGCGAGCAAGCTGCCTCCTTGGCGAGCATAACTGTCGAAGCTCTACGGCTGCTCGAGTTGATTTATGCTGCGGACGAGACGGCGGCAGCTGTTGTCAATGAACGGCATGAGACCCTCGTCACCTCCCGGCAGCCACTTGCGGACAACAGTGAAGATATCGGGTTTTGCACACCTTGCGCGAGATATAGGTAATATCTCTCGCCTCGCATAGTTTCTTCACTTCCCGCCATTCCTTCGCCATCAACTTGGACCTGGTATCCAGGATATTACTTACTAAATTCCCTTTACTGCACGATGCTGGGTACTCTTTCACTGCGGAGCCGTTCTTCATCGGCGTGCTAGCCTTCCTCCTCAGGTTTTTCTCATAGTCTGCTTTTGACATGACCCTTGCTTCCTCTTCCCAGTCATCCAGTGTTGTGTAATTCTTCGCTATTCGCTTCCTTCTTGCTCTCTTCGGTGGTACTTTTGAGCCATCACCCGCCGGAACTTCTTCCTCCATAAGGTACGTATCGAGTCCATTCGCAAACACCTCCCTATCTTGTTTCGGGGTCTTGAAATTTATTGCTAACGCGATCTGGATTTCCGTTTTTATTTCCGCTCGGAAATTTCGCAGGTCCCTTGATACTGCAGCTATCATTCTTAGCTTCGCCTCCTCAATCTTTCTATCTCTCCGGTCGCACTCCTCCAACATCATCCTTCGAATCTTCTCATCACGCCTCTCCTCTTCCAATTGTTGCTTTCTTCGTTCAACTTTTATCCTTCTTCTCTCCTCCTCCGCCTTCTTGTTTTCCTCTTCCTCCATTTCCTTCTGCATCTTGCAGTCTGCCCATCTAACCACTCGGTTTATGCTATCTTCATTCTCCTTCCTTGATTGCCAGTACTTCGCATTGTTAGCAAAGGCGCCTTGTCCCCTGCCCACTGGGCAGTCTCTCGCAATGTGGCCGGCTTGGTTGCAATTGAAACAGATGGTCGAGCTACTTGCTCCACCTGCTCCGGTTCCTGCATTGCCTAACGACGCCATGTTGTTACTGCACGAAGTTCAGTGGCTAGTTCTCTCGGGTCTCCCTTAGTACCTGTAGACTCTGCTAACGCTTGCCACTGAAGTTCCTTGGCCCACATATCTTGCTATAAACCTTGCCTCGCCGTTGCCTGTAGCCTTGCTAAAACAAACTCGTCGTTGCCCGCAGCCTTGCTGAAACAAACTCGTGAAACTCTTGCACCACAAACGAGTAGTCGACACAGCCACCAGTGTGAGTATCTCCTCTCATCCGGTTACCATGCTACACAGAATAGTGGAAACAGTGGCCAACTACCTTACGTACACGCTTCGAATGCTCATCAATACATAGCGGCACATACTCATCTCAACTCACGCGCACATTCCTCGACGCGTTTCGATCGGTTGCGCTCCAATCATCCTTAGGGGGCTTCCCACACACCCTCGCCTTGCGGCCCACCGATCACACCTTCCTACCTTCCGAGAACAGAGGGCCGATCAGGCCTTGCCCTCCTATATACTGAACTCCAAGTAGGACGCTTCGTCAACACGGCACGTCCTCCCCTAACGGGCACTTCCGCGAGCTACTACGGCTATGGCTGAACTGCCACATAGACGTTGCGTCGAGCGCTATATTGTTCGTTACGTGTCGGCCCTTCACGAGCTACGTAAGCTTTGAATTGTTGATGCGACGACTGAGCCTGCAGGCCAGCTTTCCCCGCATGTTCACGTGCTGAGGTACCATGCAGCGACTAACGTCTCTTTCCTTGCCACTAGTCATTCCAACGATCAAGTTTCTTCTTCAAGCAGTCTTTCACTAACAACGAGTTCCCATTGGACAACTCCTTCCTCCGTTCTAATTTCCCATTGGGCTAATCCGAGCGTCGCGGATCCCCACCTAAAAGACTGGTACGTGGCTCCGTGATCCAGTCAGTTACAAGTGTGTACGCGCATGACCTGTACGAATTCGAAATCCGACACACCGTGACCTGTACAACTTCAAAACTCCGACACCCATATTTCTCGCTCTTTTTGAAAATGTGCGGGTAGTCCGGTAGTACCGTGCCTGGGCTGCCTTTCTGGCAGCGGGGCTACCGTGGCAGTGCCACGTAATTTCTAGGGCACAAAATTAATTCACATATGCCAGTGTCGGCGCGAATACCCTTACAAGGGTATCCGCCCTGGTTTCTGCAAAAGACAGAAGGTAAGTTTTTTTTGAAATTTAAGTATATTGCGCGAGTCGCGGTTGCATCTTGTTAACGCTGACTAAATGGTTGACTAAGAGAAGAGAGTGTGTGAGCGCGTCGTTTTGAGGCGCACGTGATGATTCTTATTCTGATGCTATAGAGTCGGCGTTCCCGCCAACAAAATTTTGACTTTTGATTAAAACTAGGAAAGGTTTTCTTTTCGACCGTAGTGTACCTGCGTTCATATGGCGTGCGTCATCGGAAGTGGGTTTGCTTGAGCAGAAATTGGGGCGTGCGAGAGAAAATAAAACGCGAGCAGTGGCCTCCGCACGGTAGATGCAGGAGGTTGACAGTCGTGGACGGAGCCAGGCCCTATGAGCAGCGGGCGCCATGAGTCGGTGGTCGTGAGTTTGGTCCGTAGGCGAAGGAGTGGCCTTGAGGTATTTTAGTATGTCTGCGTGCCGTGCGGCAATAGTTTATATTGAATTTTGCAAGTAGTTCGTATCAGCCTTGGGAATAACACTATTGGTTACGACATTGGACTCTTAGGGCCGAAGTACAGGGATCGAGGGCGGTGACCGGGGACAACGGAGCATTGGAGCGGTTGAAGATGCCGAAGGGTTGAGGGCCTGACGGGGCTATCCCCGTGGTTTTTGTTGACGGCCCACCCGCGGAAAGGGGTCAGCGGAACTGAGAGAGGTACCGACGGTTTCCCTTCCTCAAAAGCACCATTTTTAAATTTTAATTTTTTCTTTATTAATTTTTTGTCGGTCCCGTTTTTGATGGTTTTGTAGGTACCAAGGCTGTCTGTGAGGACCAACGGGCTTGGCTCGGTTGATACAACCATGAGCTGTTGAAACACGGACTGAGGAGTTCAATGTGCATGCGAGCCGGAGGGGGTCTGACCCGCGAGGCCGAAGAAAACTGAGCGGCGGGCCCCCCTGCGCGAGCACGGTCTGTTCCCTGCGATCCGCTGTGAGAGGTTTTGAGTGTCGGTATGCCGTTGGGGCTGATGAGGGACAAGACTGGTCATACAGATTTTTGCTGAAGTCCCATAGGTGCCATTTGTGTGCCTATTTGTCGGCGGCCTGTGGAGCCGCAGGGCCAAGAAAATTGCGGTCACCGTCACCGCTGGAGGTGACCGGAGATGCTCATGAATTGGTTCAAGGGAGTTCATGCACAATTTGTGGATAGCTCTGTGTGACCAGCAAAGCACCAATTTGCCATAGCTGCAGACGGCCAGGGTCGTGTCCCGTCTGAAAAGGTACAGCAGTGTGTGACCTGAACCATGCCCAAAACCTCAAAGTTGCCCGTCCCAAATCGGCATAAATTTGCAGGTTTGGGGCTGCAGTGTGAGTATGCTTGAGCATGCCCATTGGGGCCCGAAAGACGGTGAACTGTGCCAGGGCAGAGTGGCCCAGGGCAGAGTAGGGGTGCCCGCAGTGGTAACAAGCTGGTCACATGGAGCCCCTCCCCTTTCTGCTGTTTTTCTTTATTTTTATGTTTTTTTTATACCCTTTGGTTTCAGGATGGGGTGCGGCCCAGGCGTGGGTCTCGAGGCTGGCAAAGGTACCAGTGGGCCTAGCTCAGTTGGTACACACATGAACTGTACAATGCAGATCGGATCTGGGGGCTGTGCCGTGGGGCTTTGAGCCATCTGCGTCCTTCAGGACATCCGTTAAAAGTGGAATGCTACAGGGAAGATTTGCATGGCCCCTGCAAACATGGTCATGGTACTGCCGTGAGATGTTTAGATCGGATGACAGCCGCACCACTGCAGGCAGGCGCATTCAGGTTCGTACCAACGAGTGAATACGGCAAGATACAGGTAGGGAAGTGCAAGTGTGACTTCATTCCTGTGAAAAGTGGGGGATCGTTTTCCTCGATTTTTGCTTTTTTTTCCTGTTTCTTTTATTTCCTTTCTGATGCCACTTTGAAGATGGTCCCTCCCCTCGCCGGTATCGCCCACCTGCAGGTCGGGGGCAGCCCCCTCATGTTCTCTTGTGAACACGGGTCTGGCTGCTATGGGGTTCCCCGTATGCCTACAAGTAGTAGTAGTGGTAGGTAGGCAGTATGAGGTGAAATTGAGAGAAGAATATACTAAAAAAAATAATAATAATAAAGATGGTCTCATTTTTATGCCCCTTTGCCTTGAGGGGTGAACCTGGTGCCGTGCTTGATCAGATTCATCCCACGCTGTAGGCTGCGAGGAACACTATATGAGGTGAGCCCGGCAGCGAGGCACAGGGACGCTGCAGTTTTGAAGACAAGCTGTGGTAGAATTGCATAGTGGCAAGCATCGTTACGTGGGAACGCGTGCGTTAGCAGCAGACGAGGCGGAAGAAAGGGAAGAAGAGGATAACGCGGGAGATGATGAAGAAGCCAAGGAAAAGAGGGTGAACCCAGACGGGAATCTGCGCTAGGTGCATTTAAAAGCAGAGATGAAGATGGCGGTCAGAGGAAGAAGGAGAGCGGGAGGAAAAGGGCAGATCTCGGCCGTTCCTTGACGGAAAAGGGTGAATGAAGACTCAAATCCGAGGTTCTGGGCTATGGCGAGCCCGGATTTGATGTTAGTTTTAGTAAAAAGTTAGTAAGATAAGAGTTAGTAGTGAAAAGAGGTGCGCGAGGGATTGGAGATAGTGAACGTGGTGAGGCAGAAGGGCTCAGATCTCGCCCGTTCCTTGATGAAAACGGGCAGGGGAAGGTGCTGAATGGGGGTTTTAAAGGTCAGCGAGTCGCAATCTGCGATTAGAATAGGGTGAAAGTTAGTGGAAGAGAAGTTAGTAGGGAATGAGGCTGCGAGGGAGGTGTTGGAGAGGTGGATATGGCGGAAGAATATGTTGCGTAGCTCGCTCATTTCCCGACGAGAACAGGTAAGGGAGGAAGCAAGGTGGGGGTTCCTGGCGAGCTCGAGGGTGCATGCAAATCCCATGATGAGAATGCGGCTTGGGCGCCTGGGACTCATGGGCTGCGCCGAGGCAAGTAGGCTAAGGAATGACAACGTATATTGCCAATTTTCAGGGGCGGAGTCAGTCAAAATTTGTTCGTTCTAACGAAGGCAGAAGCGTGAAGGGGGGCGTGAGGTTCGAGACTTACCTGCTGGAGATCGATTCCGAGTCGGCTCGTCCAAGTGACTAAGGAGAGTGGGGTCAGTCGAGGAGTTGGGGACTTACCTATTACCCGGCGTGTTGCCCCTCCTATCAATGGAAAACTCTCTCTCCACCTCGTGCATGCGCACGACAGCTCACGTACCTGACCCTATTCTACCGAAAAGCTCAACCGAGGCAATGGCGGGCAGGCAGCGAACAAACCGGCAGACTTAAGTGTCGCAGAGAGAGAGAGAGAGAGAGAGAGAGAGAGAGAGAGAGAGAGAGAGAGAGAGAGAGAGAGAGAGAGAGAGAGAGAGAGAGAGGACTCACTTCGACATAGAAAGCGGTGAACTGACGGAGAGGGCTGAATCAAGGGAACTAGCTTGTAAATGGATGAATCAGCAGGGAAAGAAAACCCCGTGGGACTCAAATTTTGGCTCGTCTCTGTGTAATGATCCGAGAGAGAAGGATTGACAGGCGCAGGGCTTCGCAGAAACTATACAGCTGTTAGCAGATTAGGCAAGTGTCATGAGGTGAGCTCGAGGGAAGAGAGTTCATCTGGTTTGGTTTCTGATGCGTGCACGGGTGGTGAGGGCATGTATGGGATCCTGACGGAGGGCCGTACAGTCGACATCCGCACACACTTTGGCTGGCACTGCTGTCTCATTTCATAGTAGCCACAGGCTGCTCTTGGACCACGGTCGTAGCCAACGTGCCTCGGATCAAGGGAGGTGCGGGCATTTGAGACAAGTACGTGGTGGGTCTGCTGGGCAGAGTGCGCAAGAGTGTAGAAGGTGAAGGGCTTACCTGCTAGTTAAGTGTCCCCCATGCTTTAGGTGGAGTATTCGGTTTACTCCACAACATTGGTAAACGGACGTACGGGACACATATTTGGTTTGGGGTCGGGTAGGTTCGTCAAAAGAAATGTAGAGAGAAGTGAAATACTTATCTAACCAGGCTGCAACTGAGGTCGCGAGGCCGTGGGGCACCTTTTCTTTAGAGACTGGTACACCGGCCACTGAGGCTTTAAGTCCGCACACCTTGCTGTTACGTCGCTAACAACGGTGACTGTGAAAGGGGTGGAGGAGCTCAAGTTGCTGAGGCCTGAGGCAGTCAGGCTCATTAGGGCACAATGCTTGCTGTGGGCTACCGCTGGGTTAGACGCTACCCCTCACGGAGTACTAGCGGATTGCTGGGCACACGGCTAACATTCAAGTTGTGCATCGCTGTGCGTGACGCCGAGCCACTACAGTGCGCTGAAAGCACGCACTCATTGGGGGTTGTACTTGCTGTGCATCTTACTGCGCAGACGGCGTCTTGCTACACTTGCTGTGCAGACTGTGTATTGCTGCACCTTCGTAGAGCAGCAGTGACACCGTGATGCTGTGCAGACTGTGTATTGCTGCACCTTCGTAGAGCAGCGGTGACACCGTGATGCTGTGCAGCCTGAACACTGTTGAGTTTCAGTTGTTGGGCTTGCTGGGCAGTTCGCTGAGTACTAGCGGCACACGATTGCAGACTCAAAGGAATGAGCAGGCACTGCAAAGAGGGCTAGTGTCATGACCTGAAGGGTCTGTTAAGGGGCTAGTATTCTGCTTTGGGCTGTGAAGAGGAAGGTGTTGGAATGACGATTGTTGGGTTACTGTGAGGCTGCTGCTGCAACTGTCTTCAGAGGTAGCCGTTTCCCCTCTCCGCTGTACGCTGCAGTTTGGCAGGGCACCGTTCATGCTATGCATCACTGTTGTGCAGAACGTTATTCCTTACAGTGGGCAGCAGTGGCATTGCCTGGGAGAGGGCACTGTAAGTCATGGGAGTGAGTGAAGCTTTACAAGGGCGCTTACTGCTGCAGCTTGGAGGTTCGTCAGGGGACTGTTACTCGGCGTTTTGGCTGTAATCTGATCTTCTGTACTGCACCTTATTGGCCATCATTGCGGAGCCCTCCGGAGCTGAAGACGTCAAGGCCCTCTCCTGCGAGTCTGTGCGCACCCCTCTTGGATCTAAGTGTCTATACTTTTCTTTCTTCTGCCCTTCTCAATCTCAGTCTAGTCTATTTGTGCCGAGGGGAAGGCGGCAGGTGGGATTGCAACCCGTAGGTCCACGCCAAGGCCTCTTGCGAGAGCTCTGTCGGAACCCAGGCGGGGTTCTGGAGGCAGGGAACACTCAGGTATAACCCTCGATTTACGCGTGTGATCCTATCACTAAACAATATTATCCTATTGCTATTGGCCAGACTGTAAGTATGACTGGAAAAGGTAACTGTTTTTCTTTACTTGTTTGAATTCAGGACATTGTTTTGCAAAGTAAACGGACAAATATGTATTGGTTTAATCAAGATTATCAGTGTTGATTCAGAAAACACAGAGCTGTCAAATATGTTGCGGAGGCTGGGCGAACACATAAGTTGCGGGCTGCTCATGGTTCAATTCTTTGTTTATGCCGAACGTTCAGGCTGATCAGCCTTGCCATAAGTTAGTGCGGCCCGGTCATACGCCTTATGTCAATCGTCTAGGCAGAAACTGGTCACACCATAAGTTGGTGTGATTTGGTCCTATGCCCTACGTATATCTGTGCTACCAGACTAGGGCACCATAAGTTGGTGTGGCCTAGCCATATAAACTGGCAGGTCAGTCACATCCATAAGTTAGGTTGACTGATCCTATGTCTTATGTAAGGAAGGGTAAAAAGGGAATAACGAGGTTTTTTTAACGAACTGTGTGGCCTGGAATGGAACCTGTGGGTTGGTGAGAGATGTTGTTGTGCTCACCTATGTATGTTTTCCTTTGGGGTATCTCTGAGGATTTCCTATTTGATAGCTTAGCCGTTTTAGATGCTCGCTGAGTGTTGGAGCTATAGGCAGATGAGATGGATGATGGGAGGGAAGCTTGGGATAAAATAGGACTGACCCTGCTAGGAGTTAAGATCTGTGTTAGCTCACGATCTCATGTAGAGGTCGTGCAGACTGTCGTTGATTGTGAATTATCAAGCAGGTGTCAGAGGTTAGTCCCAAGTATAGCTTCGCTTTGTCTTTCTGATTTCAGCTTTGTATAAATCTTGGCAGCCTTCTGTTCCTAAGGGAAGCGCTGCCAAAATTTTTACAAATATAAAAAGAGTTAGTCATTTTGGACTCATAGAAAACTCTGGAAGACTCTTTTCCTACGGGAAGCGCTGCCGAAATTTTGCAGAATTTAGAGAGTTAGATTATTTTCGGCTAGGAGAAATTTGATAATCCATCCTGTTTAGGGGATATGCTGTCGAAATTTCTTATATTTTTAGATAAACATCAGAGGTAAGTTAGGCAGGATTATATCTTGATCACTCAAGTATGACTTGGGTATTGGCCTGGGCTGCATTGCATGTCACCTTTACTCAGATTGATTCAAGGCTTGACTATCTTCAAGATGATCCTACGAGGATCACTTTTCTGTTATCCTTAGATAATAGGTCGGTTTCCGACTCAACTCTAATTCATTCTTCCTACCCAACCTAAAGGCTTTAGCCCTGTGGTTTGATTTGTTTTGTTGTGTTTTTACCCGGCCTTTAATTGAATGACCATTTAATAAAGATGCTGAGTATTTTATTGTGAGAGTTGCACAAAGAGTGAGGCTTGTATGGCTAAAGCGAGGGGTGTGAGCGCAAGGAATGGTTGAAGTTGATCCCGTGTAGTGCATGGACTTTTGGTTGGATCTTCGATGTGATTGCAGGTATGTTTGGTGATTCGGACTTTGGATTTGACTGCCTACGATCACTTAAGTATATATGGCTGAGAGGAATCCCACTGTGATTATGATTAGTGATCGTGACATATTTATAATCTTCTATATATTTCTATATATATGTACATATATGTGCGTTGGGTGTTCGCACGACTCTTATACCAAGACCAACGCGCGGTGACAATCTGATTTTCACCTCAGAACGTTATGGGTCGGATACCAAAGGGACTGGGAGTGTTTTGTTTTGTTTGTGTGTGTGTGTATGCGTGAGTTGTTGTCTTAAAGTGGTGTAACGCGTGGTGTGTGTGATGCGTCCTAGTCGACCGACGTAGAATCACGCTTGGGACCTCAACCCCCCAGTGTCGGCGATTCGCGTGCGGGTTCGATTTCGGGTGTTTGACCGCGCGTACCCCCTATGCTACAGCGAACGAGAAACGCCCTCGGCTGGGCCACCTCTGCAATTGCATATGAACAGTTTTCGCATGTGGTTCAGTAGCTCGGCGGGGATACACCCACCTAAGGGATGGTGACAGCTCCCACAGGTGGAGGTAGCGGTGCCTCGCGTGGCCCTGTCCTGTCGTAGGGGCGCGTGAGAGGTACGGCTGGCGCACTCGGCCGGAGTGGCAACACGCTCAACCGCGACAAGTCCTGCTAAATCCTGCGTGACGCGGCCGGGAGGGTCCCCGTGCGGGACCGATGCGCTCGACACCGGTATTCCTAAATAATATTATGAAAACTGACTCGTAGGCTACTTCCCTGCTTGGTACAAAATTACGCGGAATTCCTACTATTGCGAAGACTGCTACTATTAAGAAGAAGAACAAGAAGATAAGGAAAAAAAAGAAGCCTCGTAAAGAATGAAGAAGCGGCGTAAAGGAATTGACACGTGGAGTGTACGAAGAGAAGAATAAAAGAAAGGAAAAAAATGAACAAAAAAAAAATAAAAAAAAAAAAAAAATTGAATACCGAACTGCGTCCATAGCACACAAAAAACGCACGCACATGAACACGCACTCACACGCGCACGACCACACTCTCACTTACACAAACCTGTGCCCACGTGTAGGAACACAAACGGGTGACACAACTCCAAATGCGCGAGCGCATGCGCACAGCAGAATCGCGTGAAGGACGAGGCAACACACCTACAGACACACAACGGGAGTCACGCAGGCACGCACACACAGCCGTTGCAGAACTGCAATGCCGCCTGTCCCGTCTCCCGCATCGCAACAATGTCACGTGCTTGGCTGACGAGGTGCACACAGGAGGTGCAGCAGATGGGGGGACAAGGTGACGACGGCTCTGTGACCACGCGAACGCATGCCGACAGTGACACGCAGCACCACACACGAACCCTAAACGACCACGCAGCACCACTCACCAACGCAGTAACGGCTCCCGCACCACTACTATCTGGCCACCGCAAAGCAACGATGGGCACGCCACCGTCGGCTGCGGTGCAGGAGGCGGGCGCTCGCGGGCTGGGTATGACGGCGGAGGGAAAGAAGACAGGAAGGAGGCAGGGTTGGGTTTGGGGTTCGTGGCGATGGCGGACTGCCGTATCACTATCCCGAACGGAGGGAATGTGACCAGACGAACGAAACCCTAGACAACTGGACAGGACACTAGACCACAGCACGTGTTTTCACATTCTTATATATCGATAGTACAGGGACATTGGTAATGACGGGGAAAAAAAAATTGTACGACCGCGATTTTTTTTTATTTTTTTATTTTTTTCCGCCTCAGGACTTCATTTCCCGCCAACGCGCGAAAGTCCGATAGAGGTTGTTGGCGGGCCAAACACTGGACCACCCATACGTCATGACAGTCGTCAATGCAATCCGCCGTTGTCCGCCCTCTCCAGCGCGGGGCCTTGGTTGATTTGCCTGGGACTTTGGGAGATCTGTGAGTTAGGGGCGGCTACCTGCCGAAAAACCCGCCCCTAACTCACAGGGACTAGGGGTTTTCGGTGGCGTGGGGACCGCAACCATATGCCCAATGTCAATCCCAATTTTCTTTTTAATTGCCCGAGCCAAAACACCTTTCAGAGTAGTTTGAGTCTCTTTTTTTTTTTTTTTTTTTTTTTTCCGAAACACCTGTATGCAAGGCCTCTATCCTGGAGGTGATGAGAGAATCTCCAGGATCGAGGACTTGTCTTTGGGTTGACTCCAGTCTATTGGTGGGGACCAGCACCTGCTGGAAATCGGGTCCAGCGTCCCTGCTGGGGGTCGCACTGCGTGGATGTCACTGTGTTATGTTCTCGTTGTCAAGGTCTTCTCGTTTTTGCAAAACTTGCGATGTCCGATGCTGTCCTCTCTCAACCCCCCAATAGAACACGCAGATTGCGTTCTACTCGGTGGAAATCGCGATGATCTCTGTGAACAAGAGAGGCGGAAACTGTAACCCAGTCAGCCCAGGTGGTTATCTTTTTGTGCTCATCTTCACTGTATTACGGTACTATTACCCATTGGCTACCCACTGTAACTCTCCAATTCTCAATACGCAGGTCATGTGTTCGAATTGTGACGGAATCACATGGATGCAAATTCATGCAATAAGGTTACGGACTATCCCCTTCAAGAGAGAAAGAGAAAAAGAAAGTGGTCTTTTTATTATGATTGGGAAAAGGGAAAAAAAAAAAAAGAAGTGGTGGAAACCTGGGTTAAAAATAAAAATAAAAGCAAAAAAAAAAACTGTGTCGCGCGGACACCGCTATTCTGGGGAGGTGGCACCCCCCAGACGCTGGAAAGGCACCAACGGACTAGCTCAGTTGGTAAAACCATGAACTGTTGAAATGCAGACCCGAGTCTGAATCCAGAAGCAATCAAAATTAATCTGCCTGAATTACTGGGGTAGGTCAGTTCAATGATGATACGACAAGGCCATCGCACTTTCTTTCTTTTTAGAGGGAAAAAAAGGTAGAATCGGTATAACATGTGAACCTAGACCCAGACCTAAACGCTGTCAGAAGCAGTTGCATTAAACCACCGGTACCAGTACTTCCTAAAGGCGTGCCCGTATACAAGCCACAATTTTAGGAAACATATGGGCCACTACAGGAGCCCCCAATTTTTTTTTATTTTATTTTTTATTTTTATTTTTTTTAGGAGCACCCAAATTCATCCTACTGGAATCTCTTTTTTTTTCTTTTCCCGTGGCTGATAGCTGGGCCAAGTACTGGTGGGTTAAGTCTGCCTGCCTGCATCACAGTTCTCAGGGAGGTGGCCCCCACCAAAACTTTGAATGGGTACAACACCTGATCCTAGGCACAGACCTGAACTGAGCAGCACACCAAACCTAGACCCAAACCTAGTTACTGTACCAAAAGTGCTTATCCTATATTGTATATCTTTTTCTCGTACTTGATGGCAGCATTTGCTGTGACTTTGTGTTTACGTTCCTGTGCATTCGCGTGTTAACCAAAGTCCAACGTTCCTGTGCATTCGCGTGTTAACACATTTTTGGTGCAGCTCCCCACCAATGGATGGAGTGACCTGTATGGACTCTAGTAGGTTGGGATGCTCGTATCACCCAACCTATTAGGTTCCACTGAGTCTTTCTTTGAAAAAAAAACAAACAAAAAAAAAAACATGTTTCTATTAGCATTTAGGTCTATGGTTGCTTCTTGCTTCCAGACCTAAATGCTGACAGAAAGAGCTCCGGCAAGCCATAGGAGGTCTGGGGGAGAGGGTCCCACCACGACCACCACGAGTCCCACCACAAGGTTGAGAGGTTTCCAACCCCTCAACCTCGGCCTAGACCTAAAGCGGGGACCACACCCAAACCTGAACACTGACAGAAACAGCTGGGGCAAGCCCCGAAAGGTATCGGGTAGAAGGTCCCACCAGAGTTTGACTGAGTTAGGGTGGATTTTGCAGAAAACCAGCTATCTCCGAGTCTGATTGGCCTTTCCAGTCATCTCTAGTTTTTTTTTGTTTTTTTTTTTTTGGGGGGGGGGGGGGGGAAGGAGGCTGGCAAGGGGGAGCGAAAGTAGACCATTTCCATTATCAATGTCAAAACATTGAGGCCGTCATCTCTAGTTTACACTAGAGGTTACATTATACCTTTATCTCACCTCATAGGCTGAATGAGATTGAACTGGCGCCGCTGCCACTTCGTGGCCATGGACATGTATGAGTTCGACAAAACCCAATTGTCTCGGTATTTCTTACTGTGAAAACCAATCAAAGTATTATTTGTCCACCAAATATCTGGAAATGTTAGATCATTTATTCAATTGACTGTTCTTCTAAATGATTTATTTCTTATGCTAAGAGAATGATTTTTATAACTATTTGCACAAGAAGGAGAAATGAAATTATACGCAAGAAACAAGGCACAAAAAAAAGTAAAAAAAAAAACATGTCATATTTCAAATCGAATAAATCGGAAAACAGGGCACCAGTTCAGTGAGTGAATCATCAGTTCAATCAAATTGAATTCTATCAGAATCTATCTGTCTTATGGTTGTTATCGTGTCCCCATGAGGCCCAACAAAACACATACTAATGGACTTGCAACCTGTGACGGCCGTGAAGTGGCGGCCTATTTAATTTCATTTGGTGATCACAGGGGGCATGCAACCCATGCCACTGGCATGGCGGAAACATCCAGGAGGCACGCAGTGTTGGTCCGTCTGGGAGTGTTCTGTGTTCGTCCCCTAAACCCTAATTTCAGTTTTCGATCCTTTTTTTTTTTTTTTTTTTTTTTTTTTTAAACAGACATACCCTGAGTTGATGGTAGGGTAGCTGATAAGAGCATACTACCCTAGCACTCTCTGGGAGGCTCCATCTATTTGTGGGGAGCAGCACCTGCTGGAAAGCGGATCAATCCGTTACTCAGGAGCTGAAAGTGGGGGTCCCCGTTAAGCACTTGTAGGGTGGGACGGTGTCTCATAGGGGACCGGTTAGGCAATACATCAGGATGATCAAATGGTCAGGTGCTGGCAGGCCTGTCATCATATGCCTAGTAGCCAGCCTCTACAACAACCTGGAGTTTTATCAAGAAAACGAAAACAAATAAAACCAAAAAAGGGGAAACTTCGCGGGAGTCACAAAAAATTAGTTATAACTGCACTATGGGCCAAGGTACAGTTTCGAATTGCAGTTCGGGCAATGTATACAACCCAGCTTTCTGGCCAGGTAGGGTGCCCCAAGTGCAATTGCAAACTGTTTCTTGCCCCATAGTGCAATTATAACTCTTTTTTGTGACTCTACTGAAGTTACCCCCTAATAGAACGACTACTGGCGAGTACGATCACCTATCTGAAATTGAACAGATTCTCAAACTACAGCTAATGCTCCTTTGTATAATTTGTTCGGTTGTTCTCTGTGGTACTGCGGCACCTGTGCTTTTTCATCTTTTAGCTCAAAGAGAAGTTTCCGCCAGACTGACTGCTCCTTTCTTTTATGGACTAGGCCCAGACCTAGGCCCAGACCTAACTCGGTAGCCCATCCAGACCTAGGCCAACACCTGGACTGGGAAGCAAACCCTAAACCTTGGCCCAGACGTAAACTGGGAGCATGCAACCCTAAGGTAGACACAAATTGAGCATGCTATTGGGTCATTGGTGGCAGACTAGTTTTGGAAGGGGGGGCCACATAACTTCAGAATTGTGATGTGAGATCGAAAGGTTGCAAAAAGGTTTGTCGACTATGCGACTGGCTATCTGTCTGTCTGTCTGTCTGTCTGAGTTTTCTGGTCGACGTGGTCGTTCAAGGCCTCCGCCGTCGCTGTAAACCGTTCTGCGTAGCACAGTCATAATTGTCAGTATAACGTGGCGGGGTAGCTGTCTCGTCATTTCTCGATATGTATGTGTCATCCTTGCTCAGCGGCCATGCTCATAGAGGTGAGCATGTGGCGTGAAGGTATGCATGCTTATTTCAGTCCTGAAGGTACGCATGCGGCCTGACCATTCTACAGGTCTAATCTTCTCTGTATTGTTCACATTTTGATGGATGTCCCAAAGGACTTACTTGCCATCTTGTCACTCATTTTGAAAGTGTGTTTTACATACCTTTTGTTTTTCTTTCCCCCTTCCCCTGCCCATCATCCCTCTATCCCTTGGGTCACCACACGTGTCCGCCCTCTATTCCTGATGCGATCAGATGGATAGAACTATGCTAGCACTAGAGAGTATTGCCTTTTAAGCCACCAGCACATTTCTGAGCCATTTTGTGAAAACGTGCTGTGCATGCTGGCGCGGTGGGTGGGATCCGCCAGGGGGTGCCGTTTCGCTGGAAATCCATTCAGACAGCCATTTTGCAGAGACGCGCCATGCATGCTGGCGCGTCGGGCGGGATGCACTACGGTGCTGTGTTGCCCGACATCCATAAGGCAAATCGGGTGTCGCATCCAACCAGCCTTGGCTGAATGGAGTTCAGGCGAAACCCCGGCACCCCACTGCATCCCACCCGATGCGGTGGGCCAACATGCACTGCCCGTTTCTGTGAAATGGCTGGGAAACCTACTGGTGGTTTCTGAAAGTATTCTTGCCTGCAGCACAAAGAAAAAGCGACGTAAGTAATTAGACTTGGCGCGCTCTCATTCGCTACGATTGGCTCCTGGGGGGAGGGCTAGGTAATGCACTCATCCCAGGGTTTGATGGGCATTTAATCCCCTTGTACGAGGGCAATCAACCCGCCTTGGCTGAATGGAGTTCAGGCGAAACCCCGGCACCCCACTGCATCCCACCCGATGCGGTGGGCCAACATGCACTGCCCGTTTCTGCGAAATGGCTGGGAAACCTACTGGTGGTTTCGAAAGCACCCTTGCTGCAGCACAAAGAAAAAGCGACGTAAGTAATTAGACTTGGCGCGCTCTCATTCGCTACGATTGGATCCTGGGGGGAGGGCTAGGTAATGCACTCATCCCAGGGTTTGATGGGCAGTTAATCCCCTTGTACGAGGGCAATCAATGCTGCTCATCGACTGCGACTACTCACCTACTACAATTATCGCATGTTCGCTCAAACCAATAATTACAAATGGACCCGGTTTCCAGCAGGTGGTGCTGCCCACCAATAGATGGAGCTTTTGAAAAAAAAAAGAAAAAAGTTCAGGGACGGTGGACCCATTTTCCAGCAGGTGCTGCTCCCCACCACTAGATGGAGCCTCCCCGGGAGTGCTTTTTTTTTTTTTTTTTTTTTTTTTTTTTTTGAGGCAAAACGCCCCCCTAGTGAGGGCTACTGGTGCCTGCTCTTATCAGTACCCCTAGCATCAGCTCGGGCTGATTTCTGTTTAGAAAAAAAGAAAAAAAAAAAGAAAAAAGGAGCGGTGTAGGGTGACCGGGTGGATTTATTTCCAGCTCGGAGGTTTTCTACCATGCATCTCAGTGGTTGGCAGGCAAGAAGTGCACAGGGGGGTATCATATAGGCCACCACTTTCAAAGGGGCCTATTGCAGAGCCAAGAATCTGTCTTCTTTTTGTCGCTCATTCGTGACAGAATCTGACAGAATCTTGGTCCTTGGATATACTTCGCTAAAATGGGCCTCTGCTGCACTACTCTCCAAATGCACAAAATGAGAATGAATCTTCCCGTAGAACATGGAAAGATACACCGCCATATATTTCGTCCTCTGTGCATGTGGAGAGTAGTGCAGCGAGGCCCAATATATGATGATGTCAAGAGTTCTCAAAACTGATCTCAGAGCATACTCCCACTACCTTCTTCCCCCGAATACAACGTACGTTGTACCTAATTATAGCTGTATTGGGGTGTCTTTCAGTCTAAATACATCTAAAACGATGGTACGTTGTACTCGGGGGAAGAAGGTAGGACTCTTTCGACTCAGATCTAGACGCAATTCAGGTCAGATACATTCTGAAAAGTCCTAGTGTGAGTATGCCCTCAGAAAGAGCACTGACTGTGTAGCCTCTTACTTTCATCCCTCAACCCAAGGCCTTGGTTGCATTTTCTTGTCATCTTTCCTGTTCATTTTTTTTATTTTTATTTTTTTCTGTGGGGGAGGGCCAAGGGGGAGGAACCTGTTCAAGTAGATTGCCTAAGGTCTTTTTTTTTTTTTTTTTT
>BFEA01000399.1:978604-998604 GCA_003427395.1 Chara braunii
CCATGCATACAGTTTGGCCAGTGTGTTATAGCACTGGCTACGCACGCGCATGAGTGTTGCCTGCCCAGGTTCAAACCCTGGCACTGGCAGCATCCCAGATATCTTGATAATATATATTCGGGAGCGGGGCGGGGTGGGGCAGCGGGGCAGCGTGGGCGCGTGGCCCGCTGTTCGCTGCTCACCGACGAGAGCGGGGCGGGGCAGTGGGGCACGCGGGTGTGTGGGCAGCGTGGGTTCGTGGGAGACCGTTCTTGCTCTAATACCAGTGTGCCGGACCCGCCGGGATGGCGGTCCATGGAGAAGAAGGGTGGACGAAGGAGGAGGTAGAGATGGAGCTATAAGGGACAGCGCAGCTCCGACGCACACTCCACACGCACGTACTCCAAGATCTACAAAAGTGAAGAATAACAAAAGAAAACTGAGAAATCTAGGATGCGGAGCAAGCTCCATGCGGAGTCCATGCGATGCATCCTAAGCTACATAATATCAAAAGAAAAGCAAATGTCTGGTATACATATCCTAGCTAATAACAGAAAATGAAATGTAGTATGATACAATCCTAAAGTCATGGAGGCAGTGGTCTCAGTGCTGAAAGGAAAAGAGCAATATGTCACAAGATAATGTCATGTCGCTGAACCACTAAGAGTGGGATGGTCTCAGAGGGGGGTGAATGCAGCCTAAGAATCGAAACTCCTAAGGGTAGTCACACATGAAGGTGAGATAGGTCATCAGGCTCAATGCAGCCTACAGCCAGGGCAGATGAAGGCCCTCTGCAGAATTCCAGAAACCAAGCAGCATCATACATATGAAACCAGATAGTCGTGACCTCGAACCAAAAGCAGAATTGCAACTCGAGTTCCACCAAATAAGAGTTCAGCAAAAACTCACAAGTGACAATGTTGGAATAGTCTCATCATCATCAACAAAGAATCAATGTCGATTCCCTATCTGGCTCTCGAAGACCAGACTACGAATGTCATATCCTATCTAGCCTATCTACAATGCCGCTGGTGACGTCAACAACTCCTTGAAGTACGAGCAGATCTCCGCCAATGTCGTTCGCCTCAAGCACCAGGTATGTCTCACGCATCACTCATAACCTCGATCCCCCACACAGATGCCACGTGCAACCAAGGACCACCATGTGCCTCACCCAGCACCTCGTAGGCTAGCTTGGCTATGGCTGCCTGCGCATCCTTTGCTCGCCCGTGAGTGCGTGGGCGCTTGCCAGCTGATAGCGCAGCAGCGCTTCGCAGCGTGTAGCAAGTGCCCGAATTCTGAATGGGGAGGCAGACACTTTCCTATATGGAAGTGACCTGCCTGCTGTGTGCTGCCTGGCTGCGCTGGCCCCCTGTCCAGAAGCTTCCGGTAGGCCCCAAGTGGTTGAGCCCCAGTCCAACGGAATCAGACACAGGGCCTGGGGTGGTTACCCGTGTCCAACTGTCGCACTAAGGTAGGTTGACCCAACGGGTATGGTGGAGGCGCGACGACGCGGGCATGGTAGGAATACCCTGTAGTCAACGACTCAACGAGCGAACGGTGTCCTTGTGAGTGGAGCGTTGCGAATAACACAAGTTCATCCTGAGGACGATACCGAGGAGATAGGAGATAAGATTTTCAACACACGATGGCTTCTGCAGAGGGGCGGCGACTCGAGGCGGACTGCTGGCTCTCTAGGTTGAACGAATGTCGGGAGAAACTTCGGGCCATGGGGGTCCAACTCTTCTCCTGGTCTTGAGGTTGAAGGGTGAGCAACCTCTGTAAGCGGATGGGTGGAGGCCATAGTGCAGAGCATGTTGGAAATCAGCGAGCCTTTCGAAGAGGGGTCTGCCATGGAGATAGATGCCTATATTGACTGGCACCGAGCAAACGCTTTATGGAGCGATTGTCTTCAGCTTCAGGATGAAGCACGTGCGTGGGATGTGGAGGTAATTAGGCGCTCCCAGGTAGCCGGATTTGCAACTTCGCCACTATCACCAGCAGTATCATCGGCGGTATCAACAACAGAATCAACGACAACATCATCAACAACATTAACAACAGCATCAATAACAGCATCAACAACAACATCAACAATGGTAGCATCAACAAGTTTGGCAACAGTGCTTATGATGACGACATCTGCAGAATTGTCAATATCAAAGACTGCAACAGGGGCCCCAGTGTGCATCACGGAGATATCGAACGCATGGGGAGCGGTTTCTACTCTAACGCCGGACCCGGTGGGCATCATGGTGACTTCTTCCGAAACGGGGTCGGCATCATATCTTTCAGTTACCGCTTAAGTTTCAACATCCTTAATTGGGATGGATGCGTCGGTGTCCACAGTAACAGGGATATCAAACACACCAGGACTGCTACCTACCCCAACGATGGATCTGCTGGGCATTCCGAAGACATCTCTTGAAATCCATCTAGTATAACAACCATTTCGTCAAAACGGACATATTATATTTTTTGAACGAAATCAAAATTGACTTTTTTTTGCCAAAATCCGGTCGGAATTTTTTGCTCCTGGGGTCCGGCGTTCCCAAAACGCCGGACCCCCTACATGTATCTGGTCTATGGTTGAGACTAGATACAATTTTTTTTTTTTATTATTATTATTATTTTTTGTATCTGGTCTCAAGCATAGACCAGATACATGTAGGGGGCCCGGCGATTTGGGAACGCCGGACCCGCAGGAGCAAAAAATTCTGACCGGATTTTGGCAAAAAAAGTCAGTTTTGATTTCGTTCAAAAAATATAATATGTCCGTTTTGACGAAATGGTTGTTGTATCAAGTTTGTTCACAATAACACCAGGAGTGTTTGCTGCTCCGTCGGACGATCCAGTGGGTATCACGATGACATCTCACGAAACTGATCTATTATCGACTTCATCGACAACACTAACGATGGTATTCTCCACTGCGGTTATGTCATCGGTTGGAAATGAGTGGGTCACGTGATCCCCTGTGTGGTTACTGATGCCGTGGGGGTAGGTCAGGAGATGGAATCGTTGATCCCGTGGGTGGCATTTTGTCTTCATTCGTCGAGTCTGGGTGGTGTTCTGAAAGTGCTTGGGATAACTTGACCTGTGTTTTCGATTGGTTATAGCTTGTGGAATGGATTTGCCTTGCTGGAAGGTTATCTGCTTCGATCTGATTGCCTAGTCTCGATTGATCTCGCTGATCTCATAGATACGGATCTATTACGAATGAGTGATTTCCTCGTGTTATTGTGGACCGGGGAACCTACCCCTTGCGGGAACTGTGACTCTCACACAACTTGTATGTTGAATTCTTCCTTTCTTGATTTGCTTTAAGTTCATTTCATTTCAAGGATCGTATTAAATGTTGGGCATATCCGCTTAGGGTTTTGACTAAGACCCAGGATGTGCTCGACTTCCTTTTGCCCTACTATAATCCCCCCCCGTGTTTTTTATTTGTAGGGTTTGATCATTGGCGGTTTGCTATAGTAGGGCAAAATTTGATTGTCTATAGGACTGGGTTAATCCTTCCCTTCATAGGAAGCAATCAATGCTCAGTGCCCATGCTCTATTCTCGTTGTCTAGGGAAGCTGTCTCTGCGGGAGCAGTGGCCGAGGCTCTTCCAGCCCTAATGGGAAGAGGCGTGTGTTTGCGTTGTATTCAATTTGTAATTTGAGCCTTGGGCACTGTGCCCCCGTGTTAAAGAAAGAAAAGAAGAAATAAGCTAGGTAAAATGGTTTAAATCGGTAAGAGCAAAACCTGCAAAAATAGCATCTCTCCAATGGCAAATCGAACATCGCTGCCTCCCAACAAGTGACTGGTTAATGGACAGATCCTCCCTGGAAAAAAAAGGTACATCTGAACCATGGTGTAAACTCTGCTTATCATCTTTTCCCACTAGGAAAATCCCGGAAACAATTGAACATATCTTCCTAATGTGCCCAGGTGCAGTCTGGCTTTGGAGATGGTGGGAGAGGATCTGGAGTCGACTGGGTACAAAGACAAAATGGCCATGAGGTTGGAAAGAAATCCTACTGGAAGCATGGTCTCCAGATCAGACAGATGAATTTACTCAGAACCTGTTTACCCAGGGTAGGAGAGCGATCCTTTGGGCCATATGGCAAAGGCGATGCACTAACGAATGGGACGGTGCTAGATTGGATGGTCCTGAGTTTACTGAGAATATCAAACAACAAATTCAAACAGATATCTTGTACCAATGGGAAATAATTAAGGAAAAGATTCATTACAACACTCCCAAGAAAGATATATTCAAGACCTTTCAATCATTCAGCAGAGTCTGGTTGGGGGGGGGAAAGGGGGGAAGGATAGGGAAGGTGGTGTGGAATGGTGAGTCGGGTGAGGAAGGGGAAAGGCTAAATAGGAATTACAAGTTAGTTTTTAATGAATGGACTGAGATAGATCCCTTAATTCCCCTTTGCCCAATGGGGGATTTCCCCAACCCTTTCCCACCACCTCTGAATTCTATTGTCCCATTATCATGGTATGGCTTTGATGAGTAGCAGGGCTAGTGCTTCATGTTCATCTGGCACCCTGGCCTGGGTGAATAGGTTCAGTATTCATCTCTTACCTACTCCTACCACCTCAAGATCTTGTACTCAATGGGACGCTAGACCCGGTTTCCAGCAGGTGCTGCTCCCCACCAATAGATGGAGTGACAGGTGCAGGTATACTAGTTGGAGGTGCTCATATCGCCTCAACTAGTACTTCCTGCAGAGCCCTGTGTTGTATGGTGATCTGAGAGCAGACAATCCTCCGTTCCCTCGTATGTCCCTGGAGCCCGTTCCGACCCTGCGGTAAAGTGCAGTATCTCCTGACATGCCCGATATCCCGTACTAAGGAACTGCACGTGCTGCTCCCCACGAATAGACTGGAGCATTTGTCCCACAAAAAAAAAACAAAAAAAAAAACGGCCCCCACCTAGAAGTCGAAAACTAATCTTCCTGAGACTACTCCTAGGTGTCCACAGCCCCCCTGTATCATCTTGGCTGATCTATACTATCTATGAAAATTCTCAGATAAATGCAAACATTGTAGATGGTTCCTGCTATTATGATGTTAATCAGTTATGCTGTTTGCTGAAGTGATGCCTGGCCAGGCCAAACATGGTAGATGTGTGGCACCCTGGTACTGGCGCCATGCTTTCCTTTTTTTTCTTTTTTTTTTTGAGAAGAATAGCCCCTGTGTAAGCCCACTATCCCGGCGGTGGTGAGAGAACCGTCAGGATTGAGGGCTTATCTATCGGGCTGCTCCGTCTATTGGTGGGGAGCGGCACCTGCTGGAAAACGGGTCCAGCGTCCCTGTATACATCATGGAACACAGAGTTAGCTGTCACTTTTCCTGGGCCATGACCAACTTTCACTATACAACCCCGAACCCCATTTTCCCACAGAGCTGCGCCATGCTTTCCAAGCCTGTTGTTGTCGTAGTTTCTTGTTCGGATGCTGCTGAGACCTGGTCCCAATCCTGGGGCAGCTCCTGCTGAGGAACTTGCTCGCTGTCACCGATCAACTGTACTGTCGAACTCCATGAGACGCCAGCCCCCTCAGGTACGGAAAGCCATTACTGAGCTCTGTTCCTGAGCTGCATAATCTGTTGACCATGTACTAAGAGGATGACCAGCCCTAAGATACAGTCTGGTATCGAACACAGGACCTTATGTGAATCGTGCAAGTGACCTAACCTATTGAGTCAGTATTGATCTACACTGTGAAATAGTCTGCATCTTTGCTCTGCTGGGCTCGAGTAAACCAGACCATGCAAACCACCCAGCCCGTAGACCAAGAACATCAGGATACCCACCATCGGCATTGATGATTAACTGACCAGCCCCAGGTGCTTCAGAGTTATTTGCTTATCTTCAGTTGGGATTTGAACTCTGGTCTGTTTTCAAACGTTGAAGTGTGTACCATTCAGCCACATCCGGCCTCGCCACACCACAGTGACTCTGGAAATGCGAAAAAGACAAAAATTTGGCGGGTGCATCTGACCATGCTCTTGCTGGAAGTTCATTCTCATTTTGCACATTTCTAGAGTGGTGTGGCCATGCCCATTGACTGGGTGTGTACTCATATTTGAACCCCTCTGGTCCATCTGGTGATTCTGGTCCATCCATCACTCATATTTGAACGGCTCTGGCCCATCCATCCCTTTGAGTGCAGCCCGTCCCGTGTTAAGCAGGGTTGGGATGAATGAAGGGAGCTACAGATCACATGTCAAAGTCTTTTTTTTTTTTTTTTTTTTTTTTTTGAATACCAGTTGGGCAGCCTGAGCAATCGGGACAGTAGACAAGTTTGTAGACAAGTTTGTTAAAAGGAAAGCAGTGGAGGGACTTAACAGGGGACTGGCCTGCAGCAGCAGATATCGCGTGAGGAAGGGAGGAACTAACTCTGCAGCATTAGACATCTGGCGCCCAGTACTGGGGTGAAGAGGTTTTTCCCCCTCTGGCAACCTGCACAGTCAATCCTCTGGATACCAGAGTAATCAATGCTGGCAGGGTTCACACCCACTTCTCATTCTTTTTTTTTCCACTCTGTAAAGGGACGCTGGACCCGTTTTCCAGCAGGTGATGCTCCCCACCAATAGATGGAGCCCCCCCGGGTGCTAGCGGTGTCTGCTCTTACCAGCACCACTAGCATTGCAGGGGGTGTGTTGTTGTGAAAAAAAAAAAAAAAGATTGGCAAAACATTATATTTTCGATAGGGGCCCCGTGCCCCCAAGGCCGAACACAAACGTACATACCACTGAAGTGGCAAAGAATAAATCCAGTGTCCAACAGGCCTCAACAACCCTTCAATCTGAGCCTCCTGCTTTTTTTTTTTCTTTTTTTTTTTAACAAGAAGACTCGTTGAAAACCATGGTAGGTAGGGTGATAAGAGCATCCCTCCCTACTATGATTTCCTTTGGTCACTCCATCTATTGGTGGGGAGCTGCACCTGCTGGAAAACAGGTCCAGCGTCCCATTGCATAATGAACAGTTCTGATAATGCTTGACAGAGATCAGGGTTGAGCCTCTTCACCTAGAATAGGGCGCCAGATGAGAAGAACTTTTACTCCTAGCTTGGTACAGTGCCTAACTCTTACTTTGCAAGTGCTATTTTTCAGGAATCTGATTCTTCATAGGATTCCAGGCCATGCCAAGACAAAGGGACAACAGCATTGGGGGATGGGGGGAAGGGGTTTGGGAAGTCTAGCATAGAACGAAGGGGAATGGAGGGATCTATCTCAGACCAATTATTGAAAAACAGTTTATAATTCCTATTTACTTTTTGCCCATCGTCTCCTGTCTCTCCTTTCCATTCTATCCTTCCAATCTTTCCCCCTTTGTCTCCCCCGAGCCAGTCACTGCTGAAGGATTTAATTGCTTTAAGTATGTCTGCTTTTGAGGAGTTGTGTTGTAATTTGTCTTTTAGCTTTTCCCACTGCACCAGGATGTCATTTTGCACTTGCTGTTTAATGTTGTCAGTGAATTCTGGACCATCTAGTCTAACCTTGTCCCATTCATTGGTGCATCTTCTTTGCCAGATTGCCCAGAGGATTGCTCTTCTTCCCAGTGTGAATAGATTCTGAGTGAAATTGTCCATTTGTTCCGGAGGCCAGACTTCTAGGAGAATTACTTACCAGCCCCATGGCCAAGATTGAGATGTTTCCAGCTGACCCCATATGCGATCCCACCATCTCCATAGCCAAATGGAACCTGGGCATGCTAGAAATATGTGTTTTATAGTTTCCAGGATCTTCCTACTGGGGAAGGCTGATTTGCAGAGTTTACACCAAGGTTCTGCCAACCCCTTTTTTTCCAGAGAGGACCTACTTATCAACCAATCATTAGTGGGGAGGCAACGGTGTTCTATTTGCCACTGCAGCGAGGCAATCTTAGATGACTTTGATTTTGCCTCTTTGAACCAGCGAACTAGTCTCAGGTCTTCCTTATATTTAACTGCTGCATCCTCCCGCTTTTGGTGCAGGCAGAGGGACTCGCTCCACTACTGTCCGGGACAGTCCGTGCTCAGAAATCGTGTGGACAATCAGCTGTCCAGCGATGTACAATTTCCAGCCTGCAAAAGTAGTTGCGGGGAAGGTCCTTGCTCCAACCCACGGACCCAACTCCTTTTTGGACGGTGAGCCTGGTGTCGGGGGCACAAAACTCGATTGACGCCCTGTTTGCTACCTTCTTCACCCGAATACAACGGTCATTATTGATGTATCTAGACTGGAAGTTACCGAAATACAGCTGTAATGACCGTACATAGTATTAGGGGGAAGAAGGTGGAGAACTCAGGAACTGGAGAGTGTAGGGCCTCGCCACACCACTGTCGACACGAAAAAAGCACTAGTGCATCTTCCCCAAAAAACGGTCAGATGCATCTGTTGCTATTTGCAGGAACGGATGCATCTTGCCACTTTCTGTGGGAACATGCATTTGAACGTTCTTGGTTTCTACAGTGGTGTAGTGAGGCCCCGTACAGTGGACAGGAAGTGGGAGCTCGGACACAGTTTTTGCTAGCTCTGACTACTGGCCACGCATTTTTTTTTTTTTTTTTTTTTTTTTTTTTTTTGCCACGCACTTTCCAAAATATTGCACAGCCATGTTGGCCGGAGACGTTTCTAATACCGACTGGGAGGATCCAGCTGACTATCTCAGTTGGTTGGCACCAAGAGTGCTACAGGCGGCCATGATTGCGTGTGGTGTGTGGGAGAGTGTTGGCTTCAGACACTACTGTTACTCGATGGGGGTGGGGGAAGATGAAAAGGGAGGCACAGCTACGGGAAAATGCTCCGTCCTTGTGTTAGCCGGGTGTTAGCCGGGCCCCCACCGGCGGCCCCAACCTATTAAGCTGCCTTCTCCTCATCGGGGGACAGCCATATATTTTTCTATAATAGTAATAAATTTGCACAGCCGACAGTAGTGGAGCAAGGCCCAGAAAGTATGATCAAGAGCAAGGTCCCACTAGCAAGGAGGATGGGATACAACGCCTGAATCTGTACGAGTTCGTGGAGAGGTGCAGAAAATTGCGATTCATCTGCTTTTCTGCATCTCTGCACAAAACGCGTCCAGGTTCAGGCTCTACCGTCTTCACCCGAATAGAACGCCCGGTCATTATCGCTGTACCTGGACTGAAAAATGCCCCAAATACAGCTATAATGACCGGCGTTACATTCGGGTCTTGTCCGATCCTCTCTGTTAGCGGGACCTTGCCCCAGGAGAGGACAAAGCCAACATGCAGACAAAGACAAGAAAGAGCAAGGGCTGACAGAGTGCCAGCACCAGGCGAGAGCATGAAAACAAAAGAAGAAGGAGATCACAAAATGACAGAAAAAGCCAGCTCCAAGCCAAGACGCGGAACTCGAAAAAAAAGAAAGTGTCCCCGCCCAGATGTTTCTCTCTTTTTCTAAAGAACACCAACTTTTTTGTTCTCTTCGCCCCTCGTTGTCCCAAACTGTACAGTCTCGTGCTTTATGAACTTATAGAGGCTCGCCACACAGGCTGTCGAGGTGTCAGAAAAAAATTGAAACTCGGTGGTCAACAGTTTGCCCCCCCTTCGCCACACAGGCTGTCGAGGGGCAAGGTTTTTGGTCATGGCCAGGCGGACCGGTTTCACGGAAGTTGACGGAACAGTCCATGACAACGCAAATTCGAATGCAATTTTTGAAAGGTCGGCGGGGCACTGTCGAATTTCCGTCACCTGCAGGCGGGAGGAAACGGTTGCTGGAGGGCGGATGTCGAAAGTACCAGTCTGACACCTGTCGAAAGTTTTTTGAGCCGCAATTCTTTGAAAATCTGTGTGGCGATGCAAAATTGTCGAAAACCGGGTTTTCAACAGCCTGTGTGGCGAGCCTCATAGATAGATGGGCATCACCGTCCGATGCCCAAAAACACAACCACAATGGGCCTCGCTCCACTACTGTTCACATGCACAAAAGACAAAAAATATGGCGGTCCATCTTTCCATGTTTTAAAGCGGAAGTTTCATTCTCATTTTGCACATTTGGAGAGTATTGGAGCAGCCCCAATCGCTGTTGAAACGAACCAAAAAGTCGCTACCAAACCCTTATCCTGCTAAGAACAACACCAATCACTGCCAAATTTATGGCCAAACTGGCTGAAGAGATACGTCGGAAGACGTCAGTAGCACATAGGACATCCACCATCTCACCAATGAAATTACCTTGCCACCAGCAAGAGGGAGGGGGTCACACCAAACAGCAGCCTGCACTTCTGCCTGACAGCACAGTGGTATTCGTGGGTTTTCAAGGTTTTTTTTTTTTTTTTTTTTTTTTTTTTTTTTTTTTGGAGGCGGGGGGGGGGGTGTGATAAATGATTAAAAAGGTGAGTGCTTGTTTGGTGATAAATGATTCAAAAGCTAGGCTACCAGAGTGGCCCGGGTCCACTTGCCCGGGCGGGCCAAAAATATATTAATAAATAAAAAAATAAAAAATAAACATTTTTTTTTTTAAATGTTATTTAAAATTTGGTAAAGAATTTCGATGTGACCCTGAGGCAAAAGTTGTTCAGTTTATTTTTCTGCATAACATAGTTTGTTTTTTTATTTTTTACTTTTTTTAGTTTTTTTTTTGGGCTGGGACATTCCCTGTTCCTTGCACAGCCGGGCCGCCCTGGAAAATAGGGTGACCCGGGCGGCCCGGCTGGTAGCCTAGTTCAAAAGTGTTTTTTCTTTTTTTAACCACCACTAGCTCCCATCCTGTTTTTGCCGAGCCTGATTTTCATTGTGCACCGAGTTTTGCCAAGCAGGGGCAGTTTCGTCCAAGAAGGAACAAGGAAACAAAAAAAAAACAAAAAAAAAAACAAAAACAAAGAAAAACTTCCCCAATGCCACAATAACCTCGAGATACATTCTATGAGGTACTGGTGTGACTCTCTGCCCTCAGTGAGGGCGTGTAGACAAACACCGGAAAAAAGAAAAAAGAAAAAAACAAAACAAAACTCCCTTATGCAGTCATTGAGGGCAGCAGGTGCTGCTCCCCACCAATAGATGGGGCCTCCTTGGGAGTGCTAGTGGTGTCTGCTCTTATCCGCACCCCTGGGAAAGTTTAAAAAAACCAAAAAAAGCTACAGCATTCAGACAGTTACGTGCCCCCTGCCTGGCTGGCAAGGCATTACAAGGACATGAAACCAAAAACAAAAACAAAAAACAAAAGCAAACGACAACCCCACATAGTGGCCAGATACATTCCTCAAAGCACTGGTGTTACGTGCCACCCTTGCGAGGCCTTCCCCGTCGTCCCGCCCTGGATTCAAAACTCTTTGTTTTTTTTGTTTTTTTTTTCAATTTTATTTTGTCAGCCTCCAACCCTGCCCCGAGCCCCGTGTTTTCAGGAGTAGGCTACTAGATGGACTTCGTGTTTGCCTGTGAAAGGTAGTGGTGGTTTAATATCTGTGTCTGTGATTGCGGCTTGATTTATATATTCTATAACGATCCATGCTCTGGCGCACTCTTCAGCGTGTTTGGGAATCAATAACAACTGATTGTGATCGCAACGACACGCTGAATCAATAACAAATCATTTTGATCCCAACCAGATTTTTGTTGTTATGGGATAATTTGCAAAATACCCCCATAAGTTGAGATACATGCCAAAATGCCCCTAAAAGATGTCGGTAGAGCGGAATACCCCTCTGAAAAGAAAAGAAAAAATTGTGAAATGCCCCTGGCGTCCGTTTGACCCCCATCTTTGCAATATACCCATACCCGGTATTGTCCAACTTTGCAAAATGCCCCAGCACTTGCCAACTTTTCCTAGGCGCCATTGCAAAAAGCCAAGGCCCAAACGGGGAGGTCCAGGTTGCAAAGTTGCACACCTGCCTGACAGGGGCACAACACAAAGATTTGGGCCCAAAAGGGCATTCTGCTCTACCCACATCTTTCAGGGGCATTCTGGCATATTCTCAACTTCTGGGGGTATTTTGCAAATTATCCCTATCATTATTATTTGATAAGGGTCGTATACATTATCAGTATACTCTGATGCACTGTTCAATGCACTTGTGAAGCCATAACAACGATGTCATTGGACGATAGCAATCAGATTGTTGCATGATGTCATTCTGCGAAATCAGATCCATTCCTTCTCCGAAATCACGTTCATTGTGACTATCGTATGATGCCGGCAAGGAGGGGGTAAAGCTTCATACCAGTCTTCGATGTCCTTGACATTGCAGCAAAAAATGCCTTTGCAGTGTTTGTCAGGGCAAACTCACACGAGGACCTTTTCAACTTCTCTGTGGACGTCATTGCGGTCAAGTGCATCCAGGCCTGGTAGGAAAAGCAGTCATATACATCCACGAAAAGCCCAGTGTGAGTACGCTCCCATTGTTTCTAGGATACGAGGCACTGTTTCTACGGTAGAGCAATTTTTTTGCAGTGCATTAAACACATCATGGTTTGCTCCTCGTCGGGCCACAAACCCACTCCGATCTTTTTTTTTTTTTTTTTTTTTAAAGGGCGGCAGTCTTGAGATATATCCAGAGGTGACCGGCCCCGGGTACTCCGATCTGGCGTTACATGGTGAAGCAAGGATACAAACAGGCACACCATCTCCACCCATCATCTCTAATTGTCCGCAACAGATGGAACCGGGACTCACCGCTGGAAGAATCGACATTGAGAGATATCCCATCGACCTCCTATGCACACATTATGCTGACCTCTCACCGGGCCCTCCAGTGGCAGATCATGCACCGTTGCCTCCCAACCCCGGACTGGATAACAACACGCTCAAACCTTGAACAAAAAGGGGTGTTGTCTCCGATATGTACGTATTGTGGGCACTCAACATCACAATGCCAAAAAAAAAAAATGCCATTTGGGTGTAGCTCAGTCGGTAAGGCGTTCAAGCGGCGCTCAGGAGGTCATGGGTTCAACTCCCATTGCCCCCACGATAGTGCCTGTGGCACGCTTGGCGTCTTACCTTCGAGACAGCCAGCTGATAAGCAAGTGCGTGGTAGCTCAGTGGGCAGAGCTCCAGTATTGCAACAGGGAAGTTGTGGGTCCGACTTTGTCAGGCCACAGTTTCCCCCGAGCACAATTGGTTGGTGTAGGTTGCACCCCACCTACTTGTCCAGAGCCTGGCATAGCGCCTTTACAGACTAATAACCTCAATAGCTCAGTGGGTAGAGCTCTAATATTATATCCTGGAGGTTCTGGGTATAACTCCATTCTATGCTCATTCATCATGTCTATATCTGATAGGTACACAAGATGGTCTAGAGTTCGCTTAGAAAAGACACTGCCTGATGTTTCCCGACTCGTTTGGAGTGGCACACAGGCTAGTCTAGATTTGGCTTAGGTACTGACACTGCTTACGGTGGCTCAATGGAAACATTCGGCTCCAGACTAGCCTGGACCATATAATCCAACCATGAAATAATCCCGATAGGTACTCTGGCTGAGTTGGCATAGGTAAGACAGTGCCCAGGGTGGCTCCGAGGAAGCATTCGGTTCCGGGCTAGCCTGGAGTGGCACACAGGCTGGTCTAGAGTTGGCTTAGGTAAGACACTGCCTATGGTGGCTCCGTGGAAACATTTGGTTCCGGACTGACCCAGAGTGGCACTCATACCAACTGTAACATCATCCCAATAGGCGCCCAGACTGGTCTACAGTTGACTTAGGTAAGACATTGCCAAGGGTGGCTTCGTGGCAACATTCGGTTCTGGACTGGCATGGGATCATAACTTATGACCAATAATAACCAACTGAGCGTGCAAGGGGGGATGGGCCGGAGGTCTTCCCTGGCAGGAATCGGCCCTGAGGTGAACTGGTGCGGATTACAAAATCGATAACCTTGCCCCCTCAGCTTGAACAATACCACAACCCCTAATACGGCAATAATAGTAGGCTATGCTGGGAACATGGCGCCCGGGTTGGGTGAGAAGGGCTGTCTCATTACCACTCAATTTAGGCTTACTGTAGGCTGTCAGGTACGTAAGCAGCTTAGGCAATTTGGTAGCTCTACTTCCCTATTTCTGTACTTTGTAGGTGAGCCCTGTAGCTCACTGTCATCAGAATGGTATGTCTGATTGATCAAACAAACAGTGTAGTGCTGCCCTGTAACCAAGCCAGATTGGGGTGTGAGACCAGGAAGAGGCCTGATTGGTGCACAGCACAGGATCAGTTGAGATTGGTGGGCTGGAATGGATACAGGAAATTAGGGATAGGATAGTATTTGAGTGCTGAGTAGACAATCTTTCTGATTAGTCATCATCTATCTCTTATCATCCTGAATCATCCTAAATCATCCTAAGTGATCCTCAATCATCCCAAATTATTATCAATCGTGAATGTATTTCCATTATAAGGGATGTTTGTTGGGCCCGGTTCCCAGCACGTGCTGCTCCCCACTAATAGATTGGAGCAATTAAAAAAAAAAAAAAAAAAAAAAAAAACCGAAGACCTTGGTCAGGGTAGAACCAGTAGACACTGCCTAGCGCTGGGAGAGGTCTGCCCTGGCCTAGCGCTGGTGTCTGCAGTTGCTGTCCGGTATACCCGAGAGGGCCAAACAAGTGCCCCTGCAGATGAGGAAGCAGAGGTTACGCTAAGGAAGCAGAAAGATGAGTGTAGGTAGGGGTGAGTCCTGTGAGCACCCACAAAAAAAAAAAGAAAAAAAAAAAAGAGAAGGGCGAAGCAGAGGTGAGTCAGAATTGTTCAGTGAAGGACGATATAGCATGCATTATCTCTTCAGTGATCCGACAAATCTACATCTGAGAAAAAACAGCATGGGCATAGAGAGTGCAGAGAAACAGCGTGATGCAGAGAGAGGGAAAAAAAAAAAAAAAAAAAAAAAAAAAGGCAACGGCCTTGAGATATCATCATGGAACTTACAGGCCTTATGGTGGTGGTGACTGTGTTGCTGGTGCTGTGGAGGGACATCATCTGTTTTGGAGGATGTGGTGTTTCGCATGAGCAGTTTCTCGTCATCCTGTTGAGCTAGAGCCTTCACGTCGAGGAAGGGGAACAGGCACTGCTTGCAGCCAAGCGGATTTTGGTAGATGGATGGGTTAGGAATGGGCAGGGGAATGAACAGTCCCGCTGGTTCCCCCCCGTGGTACTTTCGTGTCTCCAAACCAGGGATGTGGGAGGGTACAGTAGGAAGGGAGAAGGTTGGTATTAGCGCGTTTTCACCAACCTGCTAGTCAATCCTCTGAATTCAGAGTAATCAATGCTGGCAGGATCTTCTCAGCTTCTTCCTTTTTCTTTTTTTTTCTTTTTTTTAAGCTCCAATCTATTCGTGGGGAGCAGCACGTGCTGCGGATCCAATAATGGTGGGATCCAGAGCAGACAACCAATCTGATGACGATGGTGATGATGTTGATGTGATGATGATGATGATGATGATGATGATGATGATACGATAGATGATGAAGATAGATGCTGCTTCGTCTTCCTCTTTCCTCCTCCTTTCTTCCCCCTCTTTTCTCCCCTCTTTCCTTCTCGCTGCCTCCACTGAGTAGAACTATCTGATAATAGGCATTACCAATCAGCCTCAACAAGAAAGAAACCCTCCACTGCCATTGATCCCTCGAGGCAACCAGTTCCCCCTAAAGGTATACCTCCAGCCAACGCCTGCCCAATCTGCCACCGCCAGGAGATGATGCGACCCCGTCATCCCTCCGAGCCCCAGACTAGCGCAGTCCCCCTAATCTGCCCTTACCCCCTCCTACAAGGCGAGCACCTCCCTACTTGTGCTGCCTCTGCGGAGAAGAGCTATCCCCACTCAACCTCCTACCTTTTGAAACCATAACTTACCTAGGAAGAGCGCAACAACACCCTTGATGAAGAAGCCGAGGATAATGATTAACAAGACTGATGATGACGATATGATGATAATGATGATGCCTCCCCAGTCCACTCCACCTCTTTTCACCTCTTTCCCACCTAACTCACCTCCTCTCCCCTTACTGCCTCCGCTGATTAGAATCCCTCTGATGACGGGCATTTCCCATTAGCCCCAGCAAGAGAAGATCCTCCCTCTACTCTACTACCCACGTGGCTACCTGTTCCTCCTCCAGGTATTCCTCGAGCTATCTTTGTCCAACTCTGCCTCTGCTAGTGGATGTTGTTCCCCCTTCCATCTCTCCCAGCCCCACAGAGTGTAACAATCCCTCTTATCTGCCCTTACTCCCTGAGGGCAAACACCTCCCACCTTGTGTTTCCCCTGCGGAAAAGAGTTCTCCCTACTCAATCCATCCGTCTACGACATAAAGCTTCTGAGGAGGAATCGTACAACATCAAGATTGAGTATGCAATGATGATGAAAGTAATTAATTGAGAATCAAAGAGGTAAGAGAAGAATTAATCGGCGAGGTGCGGGCGACACGTGGATGGTGGCATGCTGGTTGCTTGCAGGCGAGGCATTGGCTGGTCGGAGGTGGCGAGCCGCTGGCTGGTCGGAGGTGGCGGGGCGCTGACTTCTCGCGAGTGGCGAGATGCTGGCTGCTGGCGGGGGGCGAGGCGCTGGCAACAGGTGAGTGGTGGGGCGCTGGTGACTTGCGGTTGACGACGCGTTGGCTTGGGGTGACTAGTAAGATGCTAGCTAACACGTGGCGTGGTGCTGGCAGCCGACGGGAGGGAGGCGCTGGTACGAGGGTGTTGTGATATCGTGAATTAGATGGGGGTTAGCGCTTGACACACATGCTGTATCCATAGGCACTGGGTCATTACTACGTCACAGGCTGACGTGGCATCTGGCCCCAGGCATAGAGGAAAATGGAGAATGGTAGAGGCAGCTGTTGTTTGAACATTTTCCTTGTGTTTTTCAAATGAAGTACTCCATAGCCAAGACCTTTAAAGAGGATGGAGAGCTCATGCGAGTTGACGAAAGTCGATGTCAGTGGAGGAAAGTGGAGTCAGCCCAGTGGAGACCAAAGTGCAGAGAACGTTGGTCCTACTTGAAGAATCATCGCAGTGCCACTGGGAGAGTATCATCAAGAGAGCGGCTAGGAGGTCATCATCAATATATATGTGCTTTCATTTGCTTTTGTCTTGTGCAGGTTATCCATCAAGAGCATCAAGATTTTTATCATTGTCATTTCCGCGGAGGTTTTTCATTAAGGACACCGTCATTTTTGTAATCCTCATCTGGTTACCGGTGGTAATCATCATCGGCTTCTCTAATTTGTCATCCGTGTTACTTTTCTTCTTCATTCATCATCTTCATCTGGTCATCAGATCACCACGTTGCGGCATCGGTGAAGTATATAAAAAAAAAAAAGCTCAGTGCGCAGGGCGCAGTTGTCACCATCATGTTTTTTTTCGGCATGTAAAGTTTATCATTCCACACGACGCTCCTCACAATCACTCTCCGCAGTTGTCACCATCATGTTTTTAGCCATAGCTCTAGCGCTAACGCGCGCTCGTATACGTTGCAGAACTACTTTTTTGGAAGATCAACTTCTTTTTTTTCTGACTATTTTCCGAATCATTTTGTACAAAGGATGCTGGACCCATTTTCCAGCAGGTGACACTCCCCACCAATAGATGGAGCCTTTCCCCGGGTGCTAGTGGTGTCTGCTCTTACCAGCACCACTAGCACTGGAGGAAGTGTTAAAAAAAAAAAAAAAAAAGGTGGGAGCTTGCGGTGGCAGAGTGGTAGTGATGGGCATTCTTCCACTCTCGAGACTGCCTGTGATGGGTTGTTGGCAGGCTCAACAGTTTTGGGTTCACAACGTGGCGTGATTCCCCGACGACGGTGAGTTGGGGTCACAACCCAAATCTGATTTCTGATTGGTGATTCATTGAGTCGGTTCGTAGGTAGTTTTCTGAGTGATTGCTCATGAAGTAATTCCTGAACAGTGATCTTAGCCTTATGTTCGTAATTTAGCTTGTAATTACTAAATTCGGATAAATCATCGTAAACTTGTAAAATCAAAATTTACTTCGTAGATGATCTTCCTGTACTGAGGTTCGAAAGTCGGATTTACTTTGTTTTGATGTTTACTAGTCTATTTGGAATTTTATGATCTCGTCTGATGTTAATTCCCTAATCCCTTCTGGCCCTTCTGGGGAATATTGCTGAAGTAATTTTTCAATGGTATTATCTTGGTTTTAGTCATAGTTTGGCTTCTCATGGTGATTGTATTTTGAACGTGGGTTTCGTGGGATAGCCAAGTGGCGCATCTTGTGGAGTTTTGGGGGACTTGCTTTGAAGTAAGTGCAACGGGCATGAAATGATTCTTCTCAAGGATGGAGAAGGGGATGGAATAGGGCTGCTCGATGGTACCGGCTAGGGGGAGCTCTTATCAGATGCGATTGGCGTCGGGTAGTTTAGGTTGTCTGATGGGTACCGGTTGATGAGGACGAACTCTGACTCGATTGGCGTTGGGTAGTGTTGGTTCATGTCCTTGAGGAGGGAGACTGAAATTCTTGTGGGGGCAAGGAATCTCAGGGTGATGATGGTGCTCGTCCCTTGCTGAGATGAGGTCCTCTGAAGTTCTCTACGAGGACGGAGTTTGGGAGGACGGACGAGATTTGGATGGAGGAAGTTGGTCGTGGATGTTATTGGCGCCGAGCATCTCGGCGGGTACCGGCCACTGGCCACTACCTCCACCTGGATCAGCTTGAGGTTCTTCCTTTCAATGATGGAGGCAGGATTGTTCTGCTTGTCTGTTTCAGGGGTTACATGTTCTTCTAAATTTGACCTATCCTGGTTAGCTCGGAGTTTGCATCTTCCAAAAATTGGAGCTATGCTGGTTGGGCGAGAACACATTCGGAGCCTAGCTTACCATGTTGTGTAGGGGTCGCACAAACGGGGGTGGCGCCATTTGGTTGAGAGGGATACAGAGATGGTGGGATAACACGTGTTCTGCTGATGAAGGGGTTAGTCGACAGGATTGAGCTAGGGCATAGCCGCAGTAGAGATGGTGGCTCTATTGTAATAAGTTTTGCAGGAGTAAGGTAAGGGGGTTGAAGAGGGGTCGGGTGTGTTGAGTTGAGTCAGCATACCTTATGGGATGCTGGACTCGGTTTCCAGCACGTGCTGCTCCCCACGAATAGATTGGAGCATTTGTTAAAAAAAACAAAAAAAATATTTACCTGATCAAAAACACGCAGCCCTATTGTTGGAACAACAAAAAAAACCTGAGTTTTTACAAAAAATGTTAATTAACTTTATTGGGTTAATAATCAGTTAAAAAAATAGTGTGCACACTATTTTTTAACCTTAGAAGGTTAATTAACCTTGAATGAGAAACACACAACGGTGCAACGTTGCTTCAATAGTAATAACGTTAACTTTAGTTAACAAACAATTAAGAAAACCATGACGACAACGTTCAACAAACGTTGGATGAATGTTAATGTCATTCTTGGTTGAATGATCGGTCCGCATTAGCCCAATGTTTTTTTCACTATTGGTTCAAACGTTAATAAAATGTTAACAAAATGTCTCTAAAACTGTCGCCTGATTGGATCATTAAGGTATGTTCAACATAATATATTGTTTGAGCAACATTTTGTTTTTCTTGGCAAAGAACACCGTAGAAGGGCAGGAGAGGGGTGGGGCTTTTCAAAGGTTGGGAGGTCACTCACGTCACGTAAGCATCGTTAATGCTAACTATACTAATATTAGTAGTAATGTTAGTAGTACCAAGACTTATAGTGCTAGAAGCCATCGCATGAATGGTAGTAGAAGTCGAAGCAAAGATAGTAGAAGTCGTAACAAACGCGCCGATAGTAAAAGTTGTAACAATCTCGTTACAACTTTTCCTATTGGTGCATTTGTTATAACTTCTACTATCTCTGCTTCGACTTGCACTATCATCGATACAATGGCTTCTAGTACAATAAGTATTGGCAATACTAATATTAGTATGGTTAGCATTACTTAAGCTCATACGTAGTGAGTGACCTTCCAACCTCCGACAACCCCCATCCCCCCCCTATCCTTCCACGGTGTTTTATTTCCTACTACTACGACAACAACTACTGGTAATGTTTCTTCTCACACTCACTTTGATAGGATTGTTGTAAGCAGCATAGTAGTACAAATACTAT
>BFEA01000399.1:1002792-1017834 GCA_003427395.1 Chara braunii
CCCCCCTCCCTCACAGATGCACACATCCATACAATGTATTACACACACATACTCCCCTTGTCTCTTTTCTCTCTCACACACATACATGAGTACACATACACACACCATGATAATACTCCCCCAACCTTTTCTTGACAATAATAATTATAATCACATTGAAAGAATGAACTAGAATCAATGTCCGCATCTCCTCCTTACTGCCAGCAGCTCGAGGTCCACCATGACCACATACTACACCTCCTTCTTCCTTGTCCTAGTAGGTGGCTATGGCGGACTACCGGAGCCCAGCTCCCATGTTCAAAGGACAATGCAAAGTTGATATGCTCCCCCTTCTCAGGCTGCTATGCCCATCCATGCCCCGACGTCTTCCTTGAAGATGTACACACCGTACAAGGCCTTTTAGGAGCAGCGCCAACGAAGAAGATGCCATCCACCATAGCCAGGCAAGTACCCCTGTTACTCTCCTCCTACTTCTACACCACCAGAGTCTTCCCCTTGGTCGGCTACACCACAGCTCAGCGGAGGGGCCAAGCCGCCTTATTCCTCACCAGCGCTGGGCACACCAAGCACTCGCTCCAGCGGCGTGACCCCAAACTTGCTCACCGCAAAATGAGTAGGAGCACTTCACTCCTCTAAGTTATATCGGGCACCTGCCTCCTTGGGCGGTGGCTTGCCACACACACACACACACACACACACACACACATTGTGACACACACACACACACACACACACACACAGTGACACACACATACACACATACACACATACACACACACACACACATAGACACACACACACACACACAAACACACAGACACACACAAGCAGGTCATTACATCGTGTTAGTACTACTACTATTAGCAGCGGCATGACCCCAAACTTGCTCACCCAACAATAGTAGTAGTAGAACTGGTTGTAGTAATTGTACTACTACTAGTAGCAGTCGCAATAGTAGTTACAGTACTACTACTGTTACAAGTAGCAGCAATATCAACAATAGCAATAAATGTAGTAGTCGTCGTCGTCGTAGTAGTAGTGGTAGTGGTAGTAGTAGTAGTAGTAATGGAAGTAGCGCTATGTGGCATTGAAGGGTCGTGAACATCATCGCCCCATTGAAAGAAAACTACACCTACGAAAGAAAAAGATAAAAAGTAGACCCGTGTGTGTGTGTGTGTGTGTGTGTGTGTGTGTGTGTATGTGTGTGTGTGTGTGTGTGTGTGTGTGTATGTGNTGTGTGTGTGTGTGTGTGTGTGTGTGTGTGTGTATGTGTGCGTATGTTTTGGATTTTCACCACAATAGGCCCTAATCCACCCAGATGAGTCGTTGCATGCTGAGCTCTGCAAATGGCCCGACGGTTGCTAAGGGCCCCCAGAACGTACGCCCATTCCAGGCGCACGACCTGGAGATCCATGGCCACTTTGTAGGCCAGGCATGTTGCTGTGTCATCCAGGGTCTCCTTTTCAACATTTATTTATTTATTTATTTATTTTGCTGACCTTTTGTCTGCTTCTATTTTTGTCTGTTTCGGGGCGTCGTTTCAGACTTTTCAGTTTGTCCGAATAGGGTCACGTTTGGGCCTCTTGAGAGGCGAGGTTCATGATTGGGCCATCTTAGGCCAGGTTTGGAGTCATCCCCTCGTGAACTTCTCCTGCTGCATCAGCAGGAGAGCCTGAACGTCTGGTAGGGACCCAGGGAGACCGTTTTTGGCTAGGAACAGAGGACTTTTTCCTGCAACCTGGGCCGTGGATCAGACTCACAATCTCGCAGCCCAGATTGCAGGCCACGAGCACACCAGCCAGGCCCAGCGCTATAAATACTTAGGCCAGTCTAGTGTTTGGACACACGGGAGTTCTCACTCCTGGGCAACATGCTGTTGGAGCAACACGTGACTTTCAGTGTTGCGCTATAGCTAAGGGTAGAGGTAAAGGTGTAGAAGTGAGGAAAGGTGAGGAAGAGGCGGTGGCCATACCTGCGAGGTGACCGAGGACCTACCTGGGTGCCATAGCTCCGCTTTTTCGCCAATGACCTTCAACACAGAGGGACATTCCGATTCGTCAGTACACGGCAACAACCATTTGCAGGTGAGGTAGTGGAGAGGTCGACTTCTTTTTCTTCTTCCTCTTTCCACCCTGCATATCCTTCTCCTTCTTCTTCTTCTTCCTCATTTTCTTCTTCCTCTGAGAGAGAGAGAGAGAGAGAGAGAGAGAGAGAGAGAGAGAGAGAGAGAGAGAGAGAGAGAGAGAGAGAGAGAGAGAGGTTAACATGCAGAGGTTAGGTCGGGCTATGGGGCCCAAGATCTGATTTGACATCACAAGGGCAGACATTGATTGGGCATTCGGCAGGGAGACTATTTTTAGACTACGCTATTGCGATCTTGGTCTTCTCCCTCATCTCCATCTTCATCTTGCTCTCCTCCCATCACCGCATCCATGGTTTCTTCCCATGTGCATGTTCAAGGAGGGACCGTTCTTCCATGTGTGCGGTCCCTCCTTTCTCTCTCACATGCGTAGTATGTGGTGGGTCGAGTTGCATTAATGTCTGACAGGTCGGGTCATATTTTTGAGTTCCCATTGCACTTCATTGTGCTATGTTTGGATGTATCTGGATTGATGCCTCGCTGATGCTGCCTTGTCCATTCGAGTCCTCATCATCACTTTGCTGATCTTTTGGCTCAATTTGCATGCCTCCATTTCTTCTGAGGATGCACCATGAATAGATCCAAAACCAAAGCAAGTTACCTTTATTGCAGACAATGAAGCACACTTGAGATGAGTCAATCCAACAATGAAATACTTCTATTTTTATAGTTGGCAACATGGAGCACGTCAGTGTGTGCTGTAGCTAAATCATTCTACTGCAACAATAAAACGACTCAGTTGCAGCACACACAAGTGGTGTGTATGTGTGTGTGTGTGTGACAAACACATACACAAGAATGGTTGTGTGATCCACTAGGAGATGTGATCCACAAGGAAGATGTGTGTGAGAAGAGGAGGGGGGGGGAAGAGAGGAGGGAGGTGTGGTGGCACGATGTCGGCGCGAATACCCTTACAAGGGTATCCGCCCTGGTTTTGCAGGCGACAGAAAATAGGATGGTTTAAAGTTTATACCGCGCCAGGCACGGCTGCGTCTGTGATCTACGTTGACTGAACGACTGACTAGGATAAAGAGTATGTGGGCGCGCAGTTTTAAGGCGCGCGTGTGATTTTTCTGACTAAGCGGGCAATCGGTCTAGCCGACCGACCCGGACCGTGTTACGGATCTGGGTAAGGGATAAAAGTTTGTTTTTGGTTGGTACGCGCAGCCGACGGAAGGACTGGCGCACGATGGTGCACGGGGCAGCCCCGGCGCAGTCTGGGTAGGCCTGGGCGGGTGCCTGGCGATGGCACGCTGGTTGTAGGCAGAGAAGGGGGGTCCCAGGCTGTCCTTCCCAGGCCTAGGCACCGCGCGGCACCACTTCGTATTGAAACCCGCGCCTTATTGTCTCAGGCTTGGGCTTAGCCCTATAGGTTATGGTGTCGGACTATGGCTATGGAGGTTCAGGGATTGAGGTCGGTGGGCATCGGCGCAGCAGGGGCGGAGCACCATGAAGGAGATTGAGGGGGTTGAGGGCCTGATGAGGCTATCCCCCCTTGGTTTTGTTAGTAGGCGCAGCAACGGACCCAATCCTGGGGACCGGTAGGGTATCAGCAGTCCCCACCCCTTTGTCTAGGATTTTCGTATATATATGTATGTTATTCTTATTTTATTTTATGTTTGTGCTTTTTATTTTATTTTCCTCTATTATTATTCGCGGTCCCGTTTTAATTCGGGACGCGGTACCACGGCTGGTCGTCCGAATCTTAAAGAGGCGCGGGTGGGGTATTACCGCGGCCAGGTCCTTCGGGACATCCGTTAAAATCGGAGCGGTACAGGGAAGATTAGGCTGGGCCGTGCGTGGCGTGGCGTGTATAAAGCCGAGGTAGCGCGCCTCTCCCCCTCCATTTGACTGTCGGAGTTTCTCCAAGATCGGCTCTCGGGTCGTTCGAACGTGGTGGGTCGGCCAGTCGTGGGAAGGAAGGGCGCGCCTAGCAGTAGGGGGCGGAGTGCGGAGGGCGGAGCAATGACGCAGCGGGGAAGCGGGCGCTCGGGGGCTGCGGTGGCCGACGGATAAGAGGGGCAGCGGGAGTCGGGGAGCAGCTTTGCGACAGGGGCACCAGCTACGTACGGGATTGGCAGCTGGTGAGCGGGGCGATGGGCAGACGAAGTGCAGGAGTGACGGAAGAATAGCGGGGAGCTACGGGATGGGCAGACGAAGTGCAGGAGTGACGGAAGAATAGCGGGGAGCTACGGGGCGGGCCGTGATGTTACGGGGGCTGCGCTACTTGAGGCAGAAAGGGAGAGGGATGAACCCGGGCGCGAATTCGCGTCGGGTGCATTCGGCAGGTGGAGGCCGGAGATGGCCGAATGGTGAGGCGCACACAGAGAGAGAGAGAGAGAGAGAGAGAGAGAGAGAGAGAGAGAGAGAGAGAGAGAGAGAGAGAGAGAGAGCGGAGGAGCGACGGGTGTGTGCAGTGGTGAATGGAGGGAAGGAACTCGAACGAACCTAAACGCGGACTCGCGCTAGGTACATTCGAAAGTGACCGAGAAAAGTGAGTGAACCTAGCTCCGAATCCCGTCGAGGTGCGTCCGGAGGTGAGGGTGAAGGAGGCGACGAGGCAGACAGCGGAGCAACGGGGAGAAAGACAACAGATTCGACCCATTTCTTGATGAAAATGGGTGGGAGAAACTATTAGTCTAATGTTTTAGTGGTGGGCGAATCCATATCTGAAGTTAGTATTAGCTAAGGGTTAGTAGAATAGAGGTTAGTGAAGAATGTGGCTGCGCAGTGGCTATGGCGGGGTGTCGGAGGGAGAAGACTGTGCGCTCGTTTCTTAACGAGAACGGGAGAGCGGAGAGTCATTTCCTACGTTTTTGAGGTGGGCGAATTGCATGAGGAAGTCAGTTTTAGTGATAGGTTAGTGGATTGAGTGATAGTAGAGATAGAGGGTGCACTGAGCCATGGCGCGGAGGTAGAAGATGGGTATCCTGGAGGAGATAAATCATAAGCTCGCCCGATCCTGAACGGATTCAGGCGATGTTAAACTCGAAACCGGGATTCTGGAGGGAGGCAAATGTGATGAGTAGGTTAGTTTCGACACTAGGTTAGCAGATTTAGTGTTAGTAAAGAAGAGCTTGCGCGGAGGTTTAGCAATGGAGGAGTTTTGAATGTGACAATGTATTTCCCCATTTTTTGGCAGAAGATTCATTTTTATTTTTTTCTTTGTATTCTGCTCCTCCTTTTCTGTGTGCGGTGGGCCGGGTATGACATCGAGGAAGGTGAGGGGGCGAATCAGAGAGAGACAGGGCAGGATCTGCCCACGCCGTAGGGGCAAGGAGCTACGCCCACGGGAGGAGTCATCGAGCAGGACGAACCTACCCGCGATATAGTGGGAGATTCGTTTTCGTTCTTGATGTGTTGTCGGGGCCATTCTGGGCGGTGATCTCCTTTCTGTATTTTTGTTATAGCCTTCTACCTGCAGCTTGTGTAGCACCGGGCTTGTAACTACCCGTTGGCCAGCACGCCGCCTATCCCGTAGATTGAACTTGGGTAAGCCCAGCCGAGAGCGAGGGTTAATCGGAGCTTGCAAAGAAATACACAGCCGGTACCTGTGCACAGTCTGCTTGCAGCACAGTCAGCAAGATTATACCGTACTATCATCCGCTATGGCATGAGAAAAGGAGGCCGAGTTTCGTTGAAGAAAGGAAGTCAGTAGTGTTGGCGAACGAGCGGATTCCTTGACGTTCGAGCTTGGTGCCGGAAGTCTCGCTGGATATCATGCCCATGCAGCTATGTGTCCCAACCGAAGTTCGACTACTGAGTCTATAGTGTGGTTGGTAGTCTGGCATTCTTGCGCCCCGTTGGTATTCGTTTTTTTGTATGCAGACCCGGTGAACGGGTCAAACCGGGGTTGCGGCTAGTTGCAACTATGTAAAGAAAGGGAAAGGTTGGGATAATGACAGGGGCACGTACCTGGCCCTGACGATTATCTATAGAGGTCGACATTTTCAAGTGCTTCGGTGCGGGGTGCCGATGTCAGTAGTTACCTTGTCAAATTGAAGGTTGATATCAGTCTTATGCTAATGACCTGTGCCTTGAGCGCCAAGTGGGAGGAGTCAACGATAGTGCTTGTTGCGCACGGCAGCCGAGGCTCGTGCTGTTCGACATTGTGTATTGCTACAGTGCCTTCCTTGCTGCGCACAGATGCTGGGCACGCTGAGGCTTTGGTGTTTACCGCTATTGCCACTGCATTTGGGCTCAGTGCGATTGAGGCAAGGGTTGTAGGTCCGGATGTCGGCCAGTGTGTTGGTCAGTCCATCAGCCTGCCCCGCAATAGGCTTACCGGGGGGGTGCGGGTCTGACTGCTGCTAGTGAGTTGCCCATGCTGCAGCGTGGGGAAGCGAGGCGGGCTTACCTATTCAGCCGGCACACCGCACGTTTCGACATACCGAGTGGTGAGGGGCGAACAGCGGGGTTTGAGAGTTCGCTTGTTGAACGATACGTTGTTATCTACCGAGCGAAGCAGCGGGGTCGGGCTGTGGACAGAGGGGCTTGTACAGGCCTGGTGGGGCCGCATATCCAAATTCTACCCCCGCTTCGCCGTTGAACGGTCGGCTAGGCTGCGTTCCCCTTCACTACGGAGAGGGAGAAGGCTGTGTTTTTGGTCCTTGGCTCGTATTTCGGTTGGTGGCCAGGGCTTTTCAGACCACGAACGTTGGAATAGGGCTGAGGTTGTTGCAGGAGGGTTGCAGCAAGTGAGAGAAGTGTCGGAAAGTCCAACAGTTGATAGACCAGCGTCAGTTGACCGAGTTGCTACTGTGATTTGGCCGCCATGGCGGGGCCCTCAGGCGCGTCAAGATAACAAGGCCCTCTCCTACGAGTCTGAGAGCACCCCTCTTGTATCTGAGAGACTTAATGATTCTCCTTCTGCCCTTCTTACTCTAAGTCTAGTCTATTGATTCTGAGAGGAAGGCGGCAGGCGGGATTGCAACCCGTAACCAGCGCCAAGGCCTCTGTGGGAGGTTCGCCCCACCGATTGCGGGAGCTCTGCCGGAACTCAGGAGGAGTTCTGGAGGCAGGGAACTCAAAGGTAATCATTGCCTTCCCTTATAAACCCAGTATAACCCCTACCTATACACCTCCTCATGTATTGGTTGATTGGGCTGTATGCAACACCTACTTTGACTTTTGGATTGACTTTCAGGGCACAAATCAGACTAACTAAAGGAATGCATGTATAATGGCAGCTTCAGTTTCTTTGATTGCCTGAAAGCAGATTGTCACAAGGGGTTGCATCAGGGGGGAAGGCTGGGAGGAAGGCAGTTTTGCTTGCGATTGAACGTGTCATATAGGGTCAGGCATTGTTTCTAAGGTGAATGGCCTGACTGCTGAGTTTTGTTCTGTTTTCTGAAGAACCAAATATTGTTTCCAAGACGAATGGTTTGGTTGCTGTGTTTCTTTAATTGTGTCAGGCATTGTTTCTAAGATGAATGACCTGGCTACTTATTTCTGAGGGGTATTGTTTGCTTGATTTTAAGGGTCAGACATTGTTTCTAAGATGAATGGTCTGGTCGCTGTTTATTTCGGGTGGTTTCTGAACAGTCTCTGGGTCTTGCCCAGGGTACTCTGTTTTTTTTTATGTGCTAAGAAAAGGGGTTGAGCATTGTTTCTAAGATGAATGGCTCAACTCTTTTTTATTGTTTTATTCTGAGGGAGGCTCAGGCCAGAGGACTAGACATTGTTTCTAAGATGAATGATCTAAGTCTGACGCCCAGGACTATAGTGAGAACAAAGGAATATGATTTTCTATAAGTCTATCTATCTATATATATATATATGATTATGCAAGAACGAGGCTAGTCAGACATTGTTTCTAAGACAAATGGTCTGACTATAGCCCTATCACAAACAAAGAGAGTAGAATCAAGAGTTATAACTGAAGGTAACCTGGGCAGGCCTAACATTGTTTCTAAGACGAATGTCTCAGCCCTACGCTCACCTTTTGAAGAATAAGGTGCAAAAAGATATATATAACTTGGTTATTTAAACAGTTCAGGGTGACTAAGCATGATTTCTAAGACGAATGACTTAGTCGCATGCCCAATGAAGAGAAAAGTAGTTGTGCAACCTGTTCTCGTATAGCTAAGGCAGAGGGCTGACATTGTTTCTAAGACGAATGGTCAACCTCAATGCTCTATGTAAGCAGGGTATAAAGGATTAAATCATTGAAAGACTACGAACTATTGGTTGCTAAATTGACTTGGGGCTGCTGAGAGTACTTACCTTTGTGGCTTGGCATTGCATGTGACTGAGTGAGGCTACTACTTGGTCTGAGAGTCGGTTTGACAGGTAGTTGCTTTAGAGGCTCGCCACGTGCTAGAGTGATAGGAGTTAGCTCAATTCCTGCATTTTCTGGGCTAAGTTTTTTTACTTAGATCGATTTTCGCATTTTCTAGGATCTTTTATTATACTTGGCTTTGTATAAATTTTGGTAAGTTACTTTCTCTACGGGAAGCGCTGCCGAAATTTCTGCAAATCCAAGGAGATAGTCGACTTTTGATTTTTCAAAGTTTAGATTGTCTAAAGTTCATATACGAATCAGTAAAAATTTGGAAAGTCCCCTTTTCTAAAGGGAGTGCAGCCCAAATTTTTGCTAAATCAAGGAGTTAGACAAAATTGAACTTTGAAAAGTCAAAGACTATTTCTGTTTTCATATTCGGGCTGATATAAATTCTAGAAAGACACTTTTCCTACGGGAAGCGCTGTCGAAATTTTCTTAGTTTAAAGAAGATAGATTATATTTCGACAGGTGACGATTTTTGGCGATACACTCTGTATAGGGGAGATTATGCCAGGATCTACCTTTGCTTTGGGCACTGCTTAAAGGTAGACCCAGACCTAGTGAGCTACGATGATTTGAGTGAGAATGTGTTATCGAGTTGTGTTCCTCGTACACTTATGATTTTAGCTCGGGGATTGGTCTGTTATGTATTACATGTCTTCTTGACCATGATTAAGGATTTTGACTAGTTTCAGCTTGATCCTACGAGGATCATCTTCTGTTATCACTGATAACAGGTTGGTTGCCGATTCATCGGTTTACGATGTAACTCCAATTCACTCCTGCCACTTAACCTAAAGACTTTAGCCTTGTGATTGAACTGTTTTGTTGTGTTTTCACCCGGACTTTATTGAATGGTCATCCAACAAAAGTACTGAGTATTTATTTAGGAGTTGCACGAGTGAGGCTTGTATGGCTAAAGCGAGGGGTATGAGTGCAAGGAATGGTTGAAGTTAACACCGTGTAGTGCATAAATTTTTTATTGAATCTTTGATGTGATTGTAGGTGCGTTTGTGGTTTGGACTCTAAATGTGATTGTCTGCAATTACGTACATATGTGGTTGAGAGGAGCCCCACTGTGACTGTGAGAAGTGATCATCCTATATAATTAACCCTCATATATTTACGAGTACCCTGAGTATTTGAGAGACCTGCCGTATTTATGCATAAGGGCTATCCAGATTTTGTCTTGAGAGAGAAGGGAGTTTCCATTTTTACCCTTATTTTTTAGAGGTTGTATGGTTGGACGTTATAGTCTGTGGCAGCCGTCAAAGTCAAACCCCTTGACTTTCGCTCAGGCCCGGAGAGGGACTCATCTCCAAGGTAGTAAGAAACGACTGCCACCACAGGTATGAACCTGTGCACCACCCGCTCTGCATAAGGTGCAGAAGAGGGTGTGTGATCTTCAACCGCCCATGGCGGTTGTCCAGCGCCGAGAGATTAACCCTCAAGACACGTGTCAGCCGACACTTGAGTGTCGAACGCGACCCTCGAGATTAACGAGGATCGCCTGAGTATGGGTACTACATAGTACGCCATTGTCGCAACTGTCTGCGTATGCTTGCATTGCGAGTCGATATGAATTAGCCCTGCGTCCGCACGGTTTTATACTAAGTCCCGCACGCGACGCCTATCCGACTTCCGCGACGGAAAGTTATGGGATGGCTACCGAGGGGCTAGGAGCGTTGTCTCGTTGCTTGTGTTGCGTTGTTCGTGTGGGTCATTTCGTGCGTATGTGTGTGTGTGTGTGTGTTATTGTTTTGTCGTTGTTAAAGTGATGTGCGCGTGGTGTGTGGGATGCGTCCTGGTCGACCGGCGTCGAGCTGCGCTTGGGACTTCAGCCCCCCAAGATGTCAGTTCGCGTGCGGGTCCGATAGACGTAATACCGTGCGTACCCCCTATGCTACAGCAAACGAGAAACGCCCTCGGCTGGTCCACCTCTGCGATTGCAACCGAGTAACTTTTGTACTGTGGACTGGTAGCTTGGCGGGGATACGCCCACCGAAGGGAGGTGACAACTCCCGTAAGGTGGAGGTAAGTTGTGCCTCGCGTAGGCCCTATCCTGTCGTAGGGGCTCGCGAGAGGTATGGCTGGCGCACTCGGTCGGAGCGGCCTAAGGAAGCTCCATGTGTGTGTTCGTGACGAGGTTGGTCCAACTCCTGCGTGACGCGGTCCGGAGGGTCCTGCGCTGCCATGAGCGGTGTCGGACCGATGCGCTCGACAACGCGACTCCATCTATAACATCCGGTCCGATAAAGTATCGAAGTTGGTTTACATGGCCGTGAATTTAGCCTCGAATGTGGCCCGTATGTGCTGGAGGATGGCCAATACAGGGTCTGACTGGGTGGTGGGGCTTGAACTGGCAGCCACAGGGGTGGGAATCTCAATCGAGTTAGACATGATGGTATCACGAGCTAGGAACGCAAGGCCTTCGCTGATGGAGCAGGAGGGACTTGCGAACTCGACACTTTGCCTAGAGTCAGGGGATAAAGAAGATGAAGAGGGGGAACTGGGACGGGGGGGGCGCTCAGTGGCAGTGATCGGCGCGTTGAAGCGAGCAAGTCGGTGTGCAGTGCAGGCGTCTCGAGTCTGCGTTAGGGAACTAGGAAAAAAAGGCTCGTAGAAATAAAGTCTAACAAATTTCTGAAGTTGAATGAAGAAAAATTTAGAGTCGGATTGAGGGAGGAAGAGAAAAATCCCAATTCCAGCAAGAAAATGAGAGGAGATTTTCACAGAACGGCGTGGGGCATAAAGGAAAACGTGCATAAGACAATCACAAAATCAAAATAAAATTCCGAAATTATTTGGAAGTAAATTCGAAATTTAAAAAAAAATGAAGCAAAATTCAAGGAATTTCAAAAATATTTGTCAAAATTTCCGAAAGTTCGAGGAGATGATCAAAGATGTAGAGATTAGTACAAAGGAGGATTTTGAATTAAAATGGACAATTCCTTAACGTATTTTTGGAATTAAGATAATTTCGAAGGTGATTTGAAATAAAAATAGAAGACTCATTCCTAATTGAAGAATTTACGATGAAATGGCAAAAAGAATTTAATGACAGTCAAGTAAATTGAATTGGGAGGAATTTCAAATTTATTTAGATGAATTAATAAATTGTATCGACATGTTGTAAAATTAAGAAAATTTTCAAAGAATTTTCAAAAGAATTTCAAAACGAATTGCAAAATTTCATAATTTTAGGAGGGATATAAAGTAGAAGTAGAGTGGACATCGGAAGGATTAAATTTAGTAAATTTTAAATTTTATTTTACGAATTTATGAAATAAAGTCAAATTTAAACTAAGTTATGAAAAAAATTGATATAAATAAAGAATTTCATGTAAGTTTTGAACAAAAAGGCCGAAATTAATTCCGTTTGCGAAGTTGGAAGAAGACAGAACGGAGATTAATCCCACCGAATTAGGTCGGCGTTCCACACAGCAAGATGAACGGCATTGTCAAACAAACACAAAAAAAGGATATACGTGGCATTAGGAATCTTAGATGATGTGACCAATTGGGTGGGATGCGAGAGGAGGGGTGGGGGAATGGAGAGGAGATAGAAGAAGAGGAAAAAGATTGGAACTTTGAAAAAGGTTGGCGGGAGGAAGGAAAAAAATTAGTAAGAGAGAGTGAGATTGACGATACCACACTCCCGGTCGGCCGGGAGCAATCAAGGTCCTTGTTCCTAGTTGAGGAAGGTCCTCAATCGACCCCTAAAGGGTCTTCTCGATGGTTGCCCCGGTGGAACAACGAGGTCGCCGGATCGAATGCACGCAATGAAAGTGAGAAGCCGTGGTAATGATGATGTCGGCAATGGCGGCGATGAATATGATGATGATGATGGCCCGTGAAGATGGCGGTACGGCGAATGTCGGGGGAGCAACAAGCAACGTCGTTGTGAGCGCTTGAGTGCCACAAGCCAATTATCCCTGTGGTAGCTGCTCTGACACCTCTAGCTTGAAGTCTTGAAATGCTTGAGGGTCGATAGGCCACACTCTCACAGTGTTTTTTTTTTTTGTTTTTTTTTTACAAGACAGTCAAGGGCGGTGTCACCCAATGTGGTATGAGCATCATTGAGTGGTACCGCACCACGTCGGCTCCAATCTATTGGTGGGGTTCAGCACCTGCCGGGAAACGGGCCCAACGTCCCAGAGAACAAGTAGAGAAAAGCAAGAAGGGGGAAGGAGGTATCGTTGTTGTCCTAGGGCAATAGCGCAGGCGTCAGGGTTTGGTAAGGGCCGCATTCCAGGTTGTGTCAACTTTCGGACCCCTTCTGTCGGGAGGCATCAGCACCCAGTCACAGAAGGGGTCATGAGAGTTAACACAGCCTGTGACGTCCGTTACCAAACCCCTCGCTCCCGCCTGAGAAGATCATAACTGGCCAATTGTTCCGAACACCAACTCTCAGCCCATGATCCAATGGCAAAATCCTCACCTTCCTTACTAGGTACTACCCACTGTACACATTATACAGCGCAGTCCATTATCACTTCACTTCGTTCTCCAAGAAGCTAGCCTGACGGGCAACAACCCCCCCACTGTACACATTATACAGCGCAGTCCATTATGACTTCACTTCGTTCTCCAAGAAGCTAGCCTGACTGTTTCAGTATCCACTGTTAAGCCGATGGTTCTGTTTTTGTGTAATAACTTGTAGGTGACCTACAAGGGTGTTTACAAAAACTGGTGTTTGTAAATACGGTTGGGTATCTCGGTTTCTGTGTACCCACTGTTAGGTATCGGGTTTTGTGGAACTACCGGTGGGCGAGGAATTAGTGTGTTGTAAATTCTGTTAGGTGCCCGGGCTTTTGACTGGTGTTTTGTAAACTTGATGTAACCTGTTAGGTATCGGGGTTTGTGTAACTACTGGCGGGCGAGGAGTCTGTGTGTTGTAAAATTTGTTAGGTGATTGGGCTTTCGTGGGAGTTGACTGGTGGGAGTTGGTGAATGAAGGGAATAAAGAGTGGGTAAGCGAAGAAAATAAAGAGTGATAGAGGCTTTACTTGGGCCGACTCTAATGGGGTTGGTTGCCCGTCAGGCTAGCTTCTTGGAGACTGCCAACTGCAACGGACGCATTCCAGGGCGGAAAACTCGGTGAGTCGTGCGGGATGGTGCTCCACTGTCTGTAAGAACTGTGACCGGACGGACGGAATCCCGCAGGAGCCAGCCATCTCGGGTTGGGGAGCGAACCATGGGGGCTCACAGTGGGCTGTCAAGGGGAGAGTTCTCCCAAGCTTCCGCCACGAGCCATATAGCATCAACCTACGCCCGAATCCGGAAGACGAGCCGCACCGGGTCCTCATCAAGCTTGACCACCCATTCCCGTATGAATTTTCTGTCCTCTTTGAGGGCATCCACCCATTCAATGGGAATCACCTGCTTAACCTGTCGGAGCCTCTCTTGCTTACACGTCTGGCCTTCTAGCTGCTTGAGAATAGCCTATTCATCCCGCCAATCTTTGGACTGCTGGTTCCATAAATCCACTATCCTTGCGACCCCCGCGTAGAGCCAGGCTCTGCCGAAAGCTCCACGAGACCCTGCCCAAGGGAACGCTTCTCCAGCAGGGTCCGTAATCTGCGGGTTGCCAAAGAGAGGTTGTTGCAGGATCTGCTCTACCGACGTTGGCCGGTTGAGGGTGAGGGGGGCAAGATCTCGCCAGCACTTCAGGAATGGAGACCAAAGAGCTCCCCTCTTAAGATTCACCAAGATGGTCGGATGCAGGAGGGCCATTTCCATGTCAGCTGGGTGGAGCCTCGCAGCCTCCGCCATCGTTTGCAATGGAAATCAAAATCAAATGAGCTTTTGACCTTTTGCTCCACGCGAGATTTCCTCGTTGAGCTACTCTTAGGAGATTGCGTTATCTTCGAACAGATGTGCGCTCTAGCCAATAATCCCAACGAGCACGTGCGCGCCGAGGGAAAGTAGATGTTAGGAGGGGCGTAGGAGGAGGGTGAGGGAGGTCGCTCGGACGTGCGTGTGGGGGGATCTCCGATCGAGCTCTGGTTGGAGGTTCGCCAAGTGGAGGGGGGATCGGGTGGAGTGGCGGGGACGGGGACGGGGGAAAGCAAGATCGAGAATGGGGAGAACGGGAAAGGGTGGGGACGGGAGGTGAACGTGGAAAACGAGGAAGGAGGGTCGCGGGGAGGGGGAAGGAGGGAATGCGATCGGTGAGGTGGGGAAAGCAGGTTGAAGAAACGGGCGCGGGTGGGAATGAGCGCCAAGGAAGCTGAAGTGGAGGGTTGGGGGAGGGAGAGCGTGTGGAGAGCCGGGGGATTTTGGGAGGTTAGAGGAGCTGGGCATCGGGAGGAGAGTGGGGTTGGGCGCTGGGGGAAATCAGAATCGGGGAGACGGGATCGGGATTAGGGAGGGGGGGAGTCGGGGCACAGTTGGGCAAAGCTCGGGATCGGGGTAAGGAGCGGGGCCGATAGCGGGGGACCAAAAGGGGAGCACCGTGAGAAAAGTCGGGCCGGGGGGGGAGGTTGGGGGCAATCCGACTCGGGCGGAGGAGGAAGAGGTGAGCGGGAGGAAGTTGGGCGGGGGGTGGAGGCGGGAGTAGGGTCGGGATCGGGAGAGTAATCGCGGTGGGAGAAAATTGGAATTGGGACGGAGGGGG
>BFEA01000399.1:1018751-1040414 GCA_003427395.1 Chara braunii
GACCTGCATGTAGCTGCTGCTCACTTTGCCAAGAACTCCACGTGCACTTCGACGTATGCTGGTGAAGAGGGTGGCACCGTCCTTGAGTTCGAAAGTTCAGGTGGTGCGCTGCGGATTCGAACGTTGAAGCCTGCGAGGGGTCGACCGCCCTTGTGAATTACGGCCCGGCGGTAACCAAACCGTCCTAGCTCAGTTGGCACATCCTTGAACTGTTGAAATTTGAAATGCAGACCCAAGTTCGAATCCAGCTACGTCAGGATGATATCCTTTTTTTCCATTGCCCTTCGAAATAAAAAAAAAAGAAGGGATAATTTTGTGAAATACCCTAGGCTATCAGCCGGGCCGTCCGGGTCCCGGGTGGCCAACCCGTGCAAGGACCAAGGAAGGTCCAAAAAAAAAAATAAAAAAAAATCTGGAAAATCCGAAAATAAATTATGTTATGAAGAAAAATAAACTTAACAACTTTTGTTACAGGGTCACATCGAAATTCTTCACCAAATTTAAAATAAAAAAAACAATTTTAAAAATATTTTTTCTAATTGTTTTTCCCCGGCCGGGCAAGTGACCCCGGGCCACTCTGGTAGCCGAGGAAATACCCCCATAAGTTGAGATATATGCCAAAATGCCCCTAAAAGATGTGGGTAGCGCAAAATGCCGTTTTGGGCTGAAATCTTTCTGTTATGCCCCTGTCAGGCGGGTGTGCAAATTTGCAATCTGGACCTTGCCGTTTGGGCATGGCCTTTTGCAGTTGGGCCTTAGGAAAGTTGCCAAGTTTTGGGTATTTTGCAAAGTTCGATGGTACCCGGTGGGAATATATCACAAAGATGGGGGGTCCTACCGATGTGAGGGGTATTTCACAAAATTTTCTTTTTGTCAGAGGGGCATTTCGCTCCACCCATAATTTTCAGGGGTATTTTGCAAATTATCCCAAAAACGAAACAAGCCAAAAAAAAAACAAAAAGAGTATGTTGGTTCTGGGTTCCGCAGGGGTTGCTTGGGGGTGTTGGTCTTGGGTGTTCTGATGATCTCCCCAGTCTGCCATATCACACGTTCATGCCATTTCCGATAGTTGTTCATACGGTAGAGTCATTTGATTACATGTTACAAGGTCACGGGTTTGAGCTTGGTTGGGACCTTGGGGGGGTCCTTGTCCAGCTTGCCCTGTTCTCTCCTCAATATACACACATGATGTTGTTTGTCACAGAGCACACACAGCCTTCGGGCATACACATAGCTTGCGAACTACACATCGCCTACAGGTTACATACACAAGTTTCCACACATGATGTTGTCTATACATCTTGATACATAAATTCACAGATCATACACAACCTTCGGGTATACACATAGCTTGCGAACTACACATCGCCTACGGACTACATATACAAAAGTTTCCGGGTGGGTGCATACATGCAACTATAATATCAGGCTCGAGGGTCTAGTCACTAGGTAGGGTCTAATATCTGCAGTAGGTTCAGGTAGGTTGGATAGGGTGTCATTGGGTGTGGTTCCTACTGACATTCGGATAGAACTGTCCGGTGGCTATATATAAGGCTTAGACCCTAGGGTAAGGGTAGGGACATAAGTCGCTCAGGCCAGTCCAAGTTCTGTTTGGCCTTGGGTAAGCTAGGGGAAGGACCGTAAGACTGCTTCAGTGGGTGCTACCCTGTCTGAACCTAGGGTCCATAGTCTCTTTGGGCTTGTAGTAGATTATCTGGGCCTGGCGTCCGAAGTTCCTGTTCGACAAGGCTCGTCCGATTCGGCTTCCACCGGGCTGGGAAACCTATCAGCCTTGGTGCCTATCACTGTTGTTCGGTCCAAGTTGCTTGCCCATTGGTAGGGCAATGGTCCTGAGTGTTGGTCACACTGAGGTAGGATAGTGGGATAAGGGGTGCACTAGGAGTATTGACGTGAGGATAGGATGGGAGGTGGTCTCATATTCCAGGACACCTGCGGCTCGCAGCTCCAAATGATCACAGTGCACTCAGTAACTATCCTCTACAAAAAAAAACAAAAAAAACAAAGAGGCCTAGCTCAATTGGTTAGGTACACAGGTGGCATTCAGCAGGTTATAGGTTCAATTCTCCCTCACCACCTAAGGCTCTCTTGGTGCCAACCAACTGAGGTAGTTGCCTTGCTCCCCCTGTTCGGTATTGGTAGGATCTTTGGCTATCATGGGTGTGAATGTGTGTGGGTGTCGATTGTGTTGTGTGTGGGAGGTGTTGGGCATAGACACTGCCTTGTGGTTGGCACCGCAAGCCATTGTGGTCCGGCCGGTAGAACCCAGCCCAATTAATGCAGTGCGCTAACGTCAAGGGCCCATGACCGATGTATGCGCCAAGTACTAGTGGTTTAAATGGTTTGTGGGTGCACCACGCTGAGCTACACGAATTGGTGTCAAGGCCCTTGCCTATGTTTCTTTCAAAAAAAAAGAAACGTGAAAACAACTCTTGACTATAGCTAGCACATTGTTACTCGGGGTTGTGCCCGTTACACGCCAATCCTTGCTCTCTCTCTCTCTCTCTCTCTCTCTCTCTCTGCTTGCACGGTTTGTTTGCAATTTGGTTATGAGGTTACGGGCGAGTCGTCGAAAAGGTGGTCACGCTCTCTTGCCGAACATGGTTCACGACTGCCAGAGTGCAACCACCTCTTCGACAGGTTTCACTATTTTTTATTTTTATTTTTCTCTTTCTCTCTCTCTCTCTCTATCTATCTATCTCTATCTATCTATCTATTTATCTATCTATCTATCTATCTATCAATCCAGCTATCATATATATATATATATATCTATATCTATATATATATATATATATATATATAGATATATATATATATATATATTATGAGGTTACAGGCGAGCCGTCGAAAAGGTGGTCACGCTCTCTTGCCGAACATGGTTCACGACTGCCAGAGCGCAACCACCTCTTCGACAGGTTCCACTTTTTTTTTTTTTTTTTTCTCTCTCTCATTCTCTCTCTCTCTCTCTCTCTCTCTCTCTCTCTCTCTCTCTCTCTCTCTCTCTCTCTCTCTTTCTCTCTCTCTCTCCACACACACACACGCACACTCATCGAAGCGGTGGTCCCACACTTTTGCTACTCATGGTTCAAGTGACTTGAAAGTGCAATGACATTTTCGGAGACATATGTCTCTCTCTCTCTGCTGTGTGGACACTCTGTGTTGAAGAATCAAAACTTAATGCTGACTTTCGCTAAGTTTCTCGCAGAATACCATCCATGTTTTTACGCTAGCGCTGATGCAATTGCCGACAACCTGTCGAACAGGTGATATCAATGATTAGCATAACACAGTTAAACAAGTTAAGAGCGCGACCACCTCTTCGACAAGTTAGTATTATTCTATATTTTTCTCATACATACATGCTGAGACACATAATTGGATGACCTGTACTATTTTGTTGTTTATACGAGTATATCGTCATATCATATTCATAAACAAGATTCTAAAATGTATTGGTTGATTCATGCATATTATCAACGTTGCAGCAACATTGAACTTTGTTCTTCCAATATTATCGATATGTAAAAAGCGATGTTCGCATAGTCACAACAACGTTGAATAAATGATAATGCAAGCTAGAAACATTTATTTTTGTGACAACGTTTCTATAAACGTTGCTGTTGAACATTAACGTTGGCATGACCCAAAAATCAACACAAGGTTTTTTCTGTTGAAATTGTCCACCTTGCCATAGTAGTTACTGTTGAATGGCAGGCATCCAAAAGCCAATATAAGGAGAAGAACTGCCCTGCGGGCTGCGGAGAGACAGAGTGAATACCGCACCTATTTCTGCAGGTGCTCGATAGTCTCGAAATTTTGGAGATGGTGGGCAACAAAAATGGTAGATATATCCCCCTTCGAGGAGAATGAAGAAGAGATGGTTGTGATCATAGTCGGTAAGGACTAGGGGTTCCTCGATGTGGATATGGGATAAGGTAATGAGAGTTGAGTTCAATTGCTTGCCACTGATTTGCTTGAGCCCGCCTAGGACGCTCCCTAATAAGTGGCTACTTGCTTTGCCTACCAGGCTGCTGTCAGTACCATAGCGGAAGAGAGCGGTTTCGCCAGGATCCTGCTTTGGAGAGACTCGTGCCTCATGAAGGTGTTGTTGCACGAGGTGTTGCGGGAATCAATGCCCTCATATTTGCGCACCCTGCTGTTCCAAGGAAGGAACTTGTCCAACTTTCTGCGTGATTTTCAGGATTTCTGCCTTATAAAGAAGTGGGACAAGAAGGCGATGTGGTACATGTTCCCTTTGTTCGTTTGCGAAAGCCTAAGCGAGGAGGTGCATGCCTTCAAGCAGAAGGCGGAGACGTGGGATGAGTTGGAGAACTCCCTAAGGCTAAGATTCCCAGAGGATGGAATGGAGGGCCAACGTGGGGAATGCTCTATGCCACCGGTTGTTAAATGGGCTACAAGGGCAAGTACGGGCATTGGAAGAAAGATTAGCCCGGCTGGAGGAGGCAAGGAGAGGCAAGTGGAAGGTTTCAGAAGGTTCCGCAAGTGAGCTGGCTGACCAAGGTGAAAGAGGAGTGGAGGAGGATGACCAAGAGTCGCCCCTCTCGAAAGGAAACCCAAAGAAGCGAGCCGGTGTTCAGGCGAGAGGCAAAGGCGAAGGATTCATGGAAATAAAGGAGGAGCAGGGCGCTAATATGATCCTACATGTTTGTGCGCCGGATCCAAAGAGGGGGCTCGTTAGCATGGAAGCATCCTCAGCTGCAGGTCAAGAAGGGCAGAAGAGTGGATGGTGGTCCGAGTGTTAGGTGGAAGAGGTATGTGATTGTTGGGAAAGGACTGACCGTACCCCGCAAGAAAGTAAAGGAATGTCTATTCAAGTTTCAGTTTCAACCTTGTTGATTGTATGAATTCAGATTGCTGAAAAGAACTGCATCTGGGAAAGGCAGGATGGTGGGATGATTTGCATGATGTTGGACTGGGTCATTAAGACTGGGGAGTCCTCATAAGTTTGCAGAACCCCAGTGCTTTGTTTTATTTTGGTTTTGCATGGAGAAGTCGGACTCTTCTATAAGTTTAGGGGGTCTGATTACTCTGGAGGTTGGGATGTCCCCATAAGTTTGGGGAGACCTAGTGCTGTGGCCTGCATAGAGGGTCAGGCTGTTCTATAAGTTTAGGTGGTCTGGCTGCTCTGACCTGTGAGGGGTTTGATTGTGCCTGATTTTTCAGGAGCTCAGGGCGCTCTATAAGTTTAGGTACCCTGAGTTGTTGGGTTTCCCTAAGTTTATTTGTTTCTGAACGAAGGGGCCGAGCCGTTCTGTAAGTTCATGTGGCTCAGTCTCTTCCTGCTTTTGTTATAAGAAAATGAACCTGACAAAGGGGCAGACTCTTCTATAAGTTCAGGGAGTTTGGCTCAATGCCACCCACATGACGGTTCAGAGAGAACGCAATATGGCAGAGAGTTAGACTCTTTTGTAAGTTCAGGGGGTCTGGCTCAAAGCCTCGCACATGCTGGAACCTCATAGTTATAACTTGGCTATACTTTACTATTATTCTATTTAAGAACGAGCTAATCAGACTGTTCTATAAGTTTAGGTGGTCTGACTAAAGCCTATCACAACCTAAGGAGAGTATAATTAAAAATAAAATGGATGGTAAATTGGGGCAGGCTGAGCTTCAGCTAGTTCAGTCATATGGAACCTTAGAAGAGAAAGGCGAAGACAGGTATAGTATTTCAAAATTTGTGCGTGGGTTCAAACCCCAACCCAACCATTGTGCACGAACTTCAATACTGTATATACTAATACTAATATATTTATATATATATACTAATACTAACATGTGTGTGTGGGTGTGTGGGTGTGGGTGGGTGCGTGGATATCTTAAACAGTTCAGGGCGACTAGAACAGTCTAGTCATATGCCCAAAGAAGAGAGAAGTAGTTGTGCCCTCTGTTTTGTGTATACTTCTCGGCTAAGTTAGACACATTCCATAAGTTTGGGTGACCTGACTTTATGTCTTATGTAAGCTGGGTCTAAAGAGGGTTAAATCACTGAAAGACTACGAACTATTGTTTGTCCAGACTGACTTGGGATGGTGAGAGTACTTACCTTTGTGGTTTGACCTGCATGTAGCTGAGTGAGATCACTACTTTATCTGAGTTTCAGTTTGATAGGTAGTTGCTTTAGTTGCTCGCCATGTGCTAGAGCGATAGGAGTTAATTTCAATTCCGACATTTTCTGAGCTAAGTTTTTTTTACTTAGATCAATTCTCGCATTTTCTGGGATCATTTTTTTTTACTTGGCTTTGTATAAATCTTGGCAAGCTACTTTCTCTACGGGAAGCGTTGCCGAAATTTCTACAAATCCAAGGAGTTAGTAAATTTTTGACTTGTCAAAGTTTAACTTATATTTTCTTTATATCCGACCTAGTAAAAATTTGGAAAGTGCCCAAATTTTTACTAATTCAGGGAGTTAGGCAAAATTAGAGTTTGAGAAGTCAAGGTTATTTTCAAATTCAGAACTTTGCCTTGTACAAATTTTGGAATAATACTTTTCTAAAGGGAGTGCTGCCGAAATTTCTGCAAAACTAAGGCGTTGGTTAAATCTTGTCTAAGTTGAACTCAAATTATCTTTTGAGTTCATATCTGACTTAATATAAATCTGAGAAGTCTTCCTTTCTAAAGGAAGTGCTATCCAAATTTTTACTAATTCAGGGAGTTAGACAGAACTTGACTTTCCAAAGTTAGAGATTATTTATACTTTCATATTTGAACTTATATAAATTCTGGAAAGACACTTTTCCTACGGGAAGCGCTGCCGAAATTTTCTTAGTTTAAAGGAGATAGATTATATTTCAACAGGTGGCGATTCTGGTAATCCACTCTGAATAGGGGAGATTTTGCCATGAGTCTACCCTTCTTTGACACTTGTTTAGAGGTAGGCTTAGATATAGTTAGGTAGAATGGTCCTTGAGTGAGATTGTGATATAGGGATTATTCTCCATTGATTCATAGATCTAGCTTGGGGATTGACCTATCATGTGTTACAGGTCCTCTTGATCGTTTGATTCAAGTTCAGGACTAGTTTCAGCTTGATCCCTTGAGGATCATCTTCTGTTATCACTGATAACAGGTCGGTTGCCGATTCGTCGGTTTACGATTCAACTCCAATTCACTCCTGCCACTCAACCTAAAGGCTCTAGCCTTGTGGTTTATCTGTTTTGTTGTGTTTTCACCCGGACTTTATTGAATGGCCATTTAACAAAGATACTGAGTGTTTTTATTGCGGGGAGGATGCGCTGAGGTTGAGGATTGCACGGCTAAAGCAAGGGGTGTGAGTACAGAGAATGGTTGAAGTTGACCTTGTGTAGCGTGAATCTTTGATGTGATTGCAGGTATGTTTGTGGTTCGGACTCTTGATGTGACTTGCCTGCGATTACATACATATATGGTTGAGAGGAGCCCCACTGTGACTGTGAGAAGTCATCGTTATACATAACTAACCCTCATACGCTTATATATGCCCAAGATATTGGTGAGGCCTATTGTGATTGTGAATAAGGGTTAACCAGATTACGTGTCGGGAGAAAAGGGGGAATCCCTTTTTACCCTTGCTTTTTAAGAGTTGTATGGTTGGACGTTGTAGTCTGTGGCAGCCGTCAAAGTCAAACCCCTTGACTACCACTCGGGCCTGGAGTGAGGCTTATCTCCATAGTAGTAAGAAGTGGCTGTCACCGCAGGTATGAACCTATGTACCACCCACTCTGCATAGGGTGCAGAAAAGAGTGTGTGATCTTCAACCGCGCATGGCGGTTGTCCAGCGTTGAGACATTAACCCTCAAGGCGCGTGTCAGCCGACACTTGAGTGTCGAACGTGACCCTCGCGATTAGCAAGGGTCATCTGAGTATGGGTACTACATAGTACGCCATCATCGCGACTGCTTGCGCACATTTGTATTGCGAGTCGATATGAGATAGCCCTGCGTCCGCGCGATCTTATATCAAGTCCCGCGCGTGACGCCTACCCGATTTCCGCATCTAAAAGTTATGAGATGGCTACCGAGGGGCTAGGAGTGTTATCGCGTTGTTTGTGTTGTGTCGTTTCGTGTGTGTGTGTTTTATTGCTTTTGTGTTCGTGAAGTGGTGTGCGCGTGGTGTGTGGGATGCGTCCCAATCGACCGACGACGAGTTGCGCTTGGAACCTCCGCCCCCCAAGATGTCGGTTCGCGTGCGGGTTCGATAGAGGCATATTACCGCGCGTACCCCCTATGCTACAGCGAACGAGAAACGCCCTCGGCTGGTCCACCTCTGCGATTGCAACTGATTATTTTTTGTACTGTGGACTGATAGCTCGGCGGGGATACGCCCACGGAAGGGAGGTGACAACTCCCGTAAGGTGGAGGTAAGTTATGCCTCGCGTAGGCCTTATCCTGTCTTAGGGACTCGCGAGAGGCATGGCTGGCGCACTCGGCGGAGCGGCTTGCGGAAGCTCCATGTACATTTGCGACGAAGGATTTAAACCAACTCCTGCGTGACGCGGCCGGGAGGGTCCCGCGCTATCCTAGTGCGGTGTCGGACCGATGCGCTCGACAGCGTACCTATTGAAAGTGTTTTGTGCTAACGGCCAGCGAAAAGTGAAAATCTCGTTGTTTCCACTTGGCTGAATCGGGCCTACCGGCCCAGGCCCAGCCATCCCAAAATTTATGCCCGTTCACGTGGATCACTTTCAAGAGGTACTAGTGGTTTAAACCACCAGTACTTGGCCCAACTATCGAAGTCGAGCCTCCCAGCCCCCTGCGCGCCAATTCTTGTCGAATCGTCGTCGGTCGTTTTTATTTTCATTTTGGTTGTGGCCTCCCACCAATGCGGCCCGGTAGGCCGAAGCCCGAATGCCACGACGCGTTAACGGGGAAGCATCGCGGCCGATAGCTATGCCAAGTACTGGTGGTTTAGCAAAGAGTTACGTTTTAATGGAGGCGCTGATTGTACTTATCATAGCAAATCCGAAAATAGAATGCATATCCATTCAGGAGTTGTCTCCCCACAAGGTCCCCATCACCTCGTTTTTTGCATATGACCTGACGGTTCTCATTTAAAGTCTTACCAACCAGTATGCAGACACTAGCGGATACTATCAATCTCTTCTCAATTGCAACAAATATAAAAGTTAATTGGGGATCCTAAACGAAAGAATGATGACTTCACACACTCTTAGTTAACTAGAGAGCAAAAAAGGAAGTCATTCGGGTACTTGGCCTGAGGCTAACAGCAATGGGTCCCCCAAAGGACTATGGGGACAGATTAGTACAAACAATAATCTAAGCACTAGCCAAATGGAGGAGCCTGCATACGATCAACAACACATAACGAAAAGTAAGGGGCTATGAGATCCCTATGCGGAACCGATCTTTGTAGGGGGAAAGGGAAGGTAAGTGACTTTTTAACATAATTTTTGAAGATGCAGATTGGTGGAGCGTGTTTATCCAGTGTCTGAATGTCATATTAAAGTGCATCTTCTTCAGGCACAACTAAAAAAAGTGTCACTAAACATGGTCATAAGCTTTCTCAGGCTCTATGAATAAAATTGTCGCGTCCACCTTTCTCTGTCATGCGTATGTTATCTTTTTGTGGATTATGAGAATGTTATCATGGATGTTCCTTTGTGGCATGAAGCCCTTCTGGTCTATATGGATGAGGTGCAATATGTGGAGTAGAAGTCTGTTACACAGTGCTTTACCCACTATTTTGTAAGGGTGATTGAATGATAGTTTATGATCTCCACTATGTCCCCTTTCCTGTACAACCTGGTTGTAACCCCTTGTCCTATGAGGTCACCAAATGCTTCCTTCTCCTGGACTACTTGGATGCATTACACGAGATCTTGATGCAGGAGGCCCCATAAATATAGCAAAAGCTCTTTGGGAAAGGCATCCAGACTTGGGGTATTTTTCATCCTCCATATTTGTCAGGGCACCCATGACAACAAATAAGAGTGATGACAAGTGCATACACTACTAACTATCTCGCAGGGGGCTCCAGTCTATTGGTGGGGAGCTACACCTGCCGAAAAGCCGGTCCAACGTCCCCTAAGATACATCATTAAATTGGTAACTCAACACATGCTGAGAATTGGGACCAACGTCCCTCATGAATTTTAGTTAATGCCTTTGATGGTGGTGATATGACTGAGAAAAAACTAAGGATGAGATGATGAGGATATTAATATGTGAAAAAACGTAGAAAACTATACTACATCTGGAACCTTGGCCTCACTATCAGTGAGTCACTCCTAGCTTCCCCTATACCAAACTTAATCCTCAGAGATAATATTTTCCTAACCTTAACCCACCATGACTGTCGTGTTCTCGCCACCACGACTATTCATGGCCCCTTAGATTGTCATGGCAGCCCCCGCCATTGGATTGCCTTCCTCCCTCGACTAATCCCCAGATCTTTCTACCAGACCTCACGCTCCTGCTACAAACAGGTTAAAGGGTTGTACCCCAACACTTGCCAGCGTTGTTCTGGCATCACCAGACTAGGAGCAAAAAACACAACAACTATGCAAGCATTAAACAAAAATCCACCATCTTTAAAATCATTTATTCTATACTAGAATGAAAGTCGGATGTCGTCGTAGATTGCAGAAAACCAGAACGCTTTATGCATGACCGATTAGTGATATACTACACAAGAAATGGATTTTTATATACATATGTCCGTCTTCCAGTTACGTACTTAGTACAGGTTACAATCTCCCCCGCCGGCCTCCCACCTCCTTCCCACTTATCCCTTCGCTGCCTCCACCGAGACGATATTGCATACAACCTATCTCAACCCAACTCGGGACAAACTCAAGTTCTCCCCCCTCCCGACCCTGCAAAGGCATACAAGTCCCTCCCAAAGTGTGCCTCTGCCTTAACCTTTGCCCAAATCTGCCCCCGCTGGGATGTGTACGTCCACCCCAGCCCCAGAATAGAGCAAACCCCTTGGAATCTGCCCGCACCCCTTGCAGGGCTTCACTTCCCTTTTTGTGATACCCCTGCAGAGTAGAGCTCTCTCTGACTACCTGAACCAACATCCGTCAGAAAAAAAAACATTGATACACCCCTTGCAGGGCTTCACTTCCCTCCTTGTGATGCCCCTGCAGAGTGGAGCTCTCTCTGACTACCCCGAACGAACATCCGTCAGAAAAAAACCATTGATACACAAAAAGAGGAGAGTAAAAGGTAATTCATAGGTGCGATACCGCACCAGGAGTAAGACTAGAGTTTAGTCCTGAGGAAACTAATCGTTGGAGAACTTCAAGAAATCAAATTTGTAGAATAATGAAGTAGAATTTGAAGTTTGGAATGCAAGAAAGTACGGCAAAATTTTAAAGAACAAAAAAAATATATAATTAGGAATTTGAGTATTAAAAATGCCCTTAAAAAATTTAGGTATTGAAAAATATGCTCTAGGTTGGTTTATAGCAAGAATCAAGGAGCTGATAGTCAGAATAATTCGGGAATACATTGTGAATTTAGTATGGGGATTTAGTTGGGTTGGTGATCAGGATGATAATCACGGTTGGTAATTAGTATAATGATTGGGTGATTAAATGATGATTGCTTAATGCGGTGGTAGGATGGAGATCGTATTCTATTTCAAATTATCAAATATTGAAGTACCCCCTCCCTCTCCCCCGTTTTTACAGGAATTCTCTATCCCTATTCCCATTACCGCTTCTCCTTTCCTTACTTCCTTCTCCCCCCCCCTACCTCTTTCCTCTCTCTCTTCACCTTGCCGGACTCTTCCTCCCCTGACCTCACTCCATTTATCGTCTCCTCTTCCCCATATAAAGAAGTACAAAGGACACAAAGTGACATACCGTAGGAGACAAGACGATGAGTGCATACAAGATACAAAAAGAAGCGAAAGGAGAAAAAAAATGGAAAGAAGAGTTAGAGATAAAGGTGAAGAGACAGAGGGAGAACAAAGAAGACAAGCTCCTAGACAAAAGGAAAAGAAAGGTGATGTGACCCACAAAGATATTAGTGACGTTGATGCTGTTTGAACCGAATGTAGTTGTTGGTGAAGATAAACGTTTCTTGATGCTTCTGACTTGCCGCTCCTCTTGCTCCTAAAGAATGCTCTCATCGCTTGTGTTTGCCCCACCCCACATACTCGCAATCGCATCTCTTTCACTAAGGAGGTGCTTTTATCACCTTCATAACCTGTGCTAAAGATAAACGACATTTGCTCCGTGACAATCACATCTTGACTGTCAGAATGCACAACCCCCAGTGGCTTATTTAGCTTGCTAGGTCATCCTCCAACATGACGATATACAGACCCGATCGTAAATTGGTTATCGATCTTTGGTGCCTTTTAAATCTCTTACTCCCTACAAGATGCTTTTCGCCTCTCCTTGTGTAAGCTTGCTACACCGCCAGGATTGAGGCACGAAGTTGGAGGCATGTGAAGCCAACGTTAGATCTGCTACACCTTCTCACCACCAAGCCCCTACTAATTATTGTATTCCTCTTTGATGCTTCCCCACCTGCCCGCACATTCAGTACGACTCCCACCCACAGGCACGCCATGAAGCACGCTTGGACACATTTGATGTGCGCCCATGCACGCTCTTCCGTGCACCCATGCGCTTGCGCATAAGTATGTGCAATTGTGTGTGAAGAGCTAGCCGCACCCGTAGAGCACGAGCGCTTGTGATGCGTAAATGTGCTAGCGGGGACACACGCATGCAATTGTGTCTGCGCTAGTGAATGCAATGCTGCCGGCTAGTTTTTCGATCTAACTTAGACGAAAGTGAATTTTTTCACCAATTTGCACATATTGTAATGAATGTTTTCTGCTAGCACGTGGAACCATAGAACAATGTCTCATGGCTTGCCCAAGCGTGTCTAAGGTCTGGCGATGGTTGAATATGGCATGGAGAAGGATAATATATGTGCCTTACCAATGGTCAGTTCGCCTCCTATTATTTGGGACCGATATCGTCCTTGAAATCAAAGCTACAATGTTTGCTACCACCACATTGAAAATCCTCATGGTAACTTTGAGACCGAGGTGCACATATGAATGCAAATAACATACTTTCGCCTACCTCAAAGTAACTGACCAAATTCGTTTTTTACTCTTTTGCTTTTATAAAAACTCCAATTTTGTGTACCCGCCCTTTATTTACTTGAAGACTGATGTTGTTCGGGTACACTATCATTCCTCACTTGCCCGCATAGTGGTTCTCTTACTGGCTCATTGCTCTGCCATATTTGGGAGCAACCATAGGGTACAGTGTTATTGCGCTACCCAAGTGTTATGGTGTCGAGGAGGATTGACTCTTGTTGTTGCTGATTATTAAGCAGTAAGGCGCCGTTCACAGTTGCAAGGTTCAGGGGAAAACCTCGGGAGTAGTGTTCTAGAGTACCGTTGAGAGCACAAGTGCAGAAAAAGGTGTGAAGTCGTAGGAGGTGTTGCTGGTGCGGCTCTGGCTTGGGAGTTAAGAATGGGTCTTGTCCGTGTTGCAAATCTACAAAATCTACACGCGGTGGAAGTAGATTGTTGTGGAGTAGCGACCATCGCAAGAGGTGAAGAAGGAGTGAAGTTGATTACTGTCACTATGCGAGTAGCTATAGTTCATCTGAGTTGTCGATTGTCGTTCTCAACAGCAGACACTCATACCTTAATTCATTGTGGACTGCTATTGTTGACAACGACTTGGTTGTTGTTTCAAGGTGTGATTGTCCCCATCAGAGAAGGGAGAGAGATTAAGGAAAAGGTTCTACCTTGAATGGCAAGTCGATTGACTCCAATCCTGTGGGGCCTCGAGTCGCCCATAGTTCGATTGCAGGATCTCCACCGGCGTCCGAGTGAGACTTTGGAGGTGGAGAACGGTGAGGTAGGTCACTACTTGCCGCTTGTTTACTATATATTATATAACTGTATATAAACTATGATTCATATCAAAACCAAAATGTAAGTGAAAGGAAAGTATTCTCATTATGAATTGAGCTCATAATTAGTAAAGGAGAAAAATGAAGGCAGGGGTGATGAAAAGGTAGTTAGAAGGGAATGTGAATGCAAACTAGGCCATGATTATTATCTGAAGGGGAGAGTGCGAAATAAGTAATTGATTGAACTTACTATATGAAAAAATGACTTGTTTGTTATTTCTGTTATTTTCTTATATTACTACTATTGTTATAACTATTAATGTTATTATTATTATGATTATTGGTGTTATTGTCACCTGGGTACTAACCCACTCGGTCACTTTCGTTGCAAGGGCGATGGTTCGATTATATGTTTTTGTTTAGGTATTAACCCACTCGATCGCTCTCGTCGCAAGGGCAATGGTATGATCGGATGCTTTCTTGATTATTTTTGTATTAACCCACCCATTCGCTCTCGTCACAAGGGCGATGGTTCGACCGAGTGTTTTTGTTTATTATTTGAGTACTAACCCACTTTGTTGCTCTCGTTGTACGGACGATACTTTGACTGAGTGTTTTCATTTATTATTTGAGTACTAGCCCACTTTGTTGCTCTCGTTGTAAAGGGGATGCTTCGACTGAATGTTTTTGTTTATTATTTGAGTACTAACCCACTCGGTCGCTCTCGTCGCAAGGGCGATGGTTCGATCGAGTGTTTGTGTTTGTTATTTGAGTACTAACCCGATAGTGGTACCGGGCAGGATTGGACTGGACTGAAACAACACACGGCTTGTGGGGTAAGGCCACGACCTGGTCTCACAAGCCAAACAGACAAATAGCCGAATAGGCCCGGGCAGATAGAGGTCCGTTGCAGTTAGGCACGCTGACTGTTGGCAAGCAGTAGTGGTTAATATGACAGTAGGTATAGGCACGGCTGCACCCAAATCAAAGGGAACGCACTTTTAGCGAACGACAAGGGCCCTTTCTATCGGTCCACTACTGCTCGAAGCTCATCCCAGTCTAAATTTTCCTCATTCGGATCATGAGAAGCGGCATATATGTCAACCATATTGGCCGTATTGTTAAGCCACTGCCTAGGAGGCGAGAACTTCGAATCTAAGTACAGACCATATATCAGTTCACATATATAACGTTCATACTCCCAGTTTCGCACCCTCATAGCGGCTTCAGCTGCCTCTTCTATTATTGCCTGTCCACCAAAGTTCTTCTCTACGAGGAAGTAGGGCAGGGTGACTCGCAGTGGAGCCGTCGGAAGCGCGAACTCCCTAGAGCATTTGACCTCTACATGGGTTAGTACGCACTCTTCTCCGCCACGTGACACTTCCCTCGCCCACTTTGCTGCAGCCGCCTCAGCTACCCTCAGCGGCCTAGCGAGCAGACTTTCGTGCTCAAGTGTCAACTCTATTCTATGCTCGATCCAAAATGAGGGCAAGGCGTACAGCGTCACCCTTACAATCGCACACTCCCGTTCATCATCAACCCCAGACTCGATCCACACAAAGATGTCTGAGACCATCAATATGCCCCACCACGAAGAGATGTATTCTCCTGCTTTGACCCGCCTGGGTAAAGACACCTCGAGCCCTCCTTCTTTCTCAATTGGCCCGAGCACACGCGGGTCTTCCCGTGCATAAGGCATCCTGAGTTGCCTTTACTTTGTCTGGGTTCTTCCCATCATAGACAAACGTCGAGCATACGCCTTCCGTTACCATGCTGACAATCGCATTCTATGACCTCAACTGCTAAAGCCTTAACCTTAAATCACCTTTCACTAAAATTTTGTCCCTTCCAGCATCTGCGACCATCCCACTTAGAGAAACTTATGGTAATATATTGTAATAATCGTTCAGTCACAGCTATCGAAAATATTTTATAATAATAATATCTCATGGAAAAGTGATATATCATTTTAGTAGTTGACAACAACAACACCTCAAATGCATCATACTCCAGCTAGTCAACTACCAGAAACATATACAACTACCTCACAGTGATAAGTTTATATCATCAGGTATATCATATAATAGATATGTCATAATTAAAGATAGAATCGCCAACCAATAGTATTCTTAGACATAGCAATAACAAGAATATCACACTTTACTCCCCGGCTTTGACAGAAGTATACTGTGGCGAGGGGCAGTGAAATCCCTTTTTAGAATGAATAGCATCTCAAACCCTCGAGCCCCGCTCAAGGATTAAGCCTCACTGTTGCTCCCTCCGATTCTAGCATTCGTTCCTTGCAGACCTTTGTCGACAAGGTAAACCACCTCACCATACACGCTTCGGGGTGGTGCAGACCCGTCCTATGTCGGTGAACCCATTTGTCACAAAGAAAGTTAGGGATTCACCCCCTACTTTCCTGCGGCACGTAGTAGCTGCTTCCCTCATAGACCAAAGTTTAGCAAGGACCAAACACTCTCCTCCTTTTCAGTAGTAGTGTAGTTATTTTATCACAAAAGATACAACAACAACACCCCACTATGGACCAGGAACGTAGTTCCGGCGTGGGTCTCACTACTACTTACAAGACAATCTATAACTCCTTCAAGCCATCTTTCAAGGAAACAATAACATAGGATTGCAACCTTCCCTAGGACAGGCCTTGCACATTGACCACTCCATGAGGCAATCCTTCATCCAAGGAAGCGGTCACTCCATTCACCTCTGAATCCGTATCAGACGTGGATTCTGCGCAATGTCTCTACCCTCATTTTGAAGAGCAATCCAAACATATAACCTCATCAATCAGTCATAAATCGATACTTGGACTTCAGATACTCATATAAATCCGTGCATACTGATAGGCTCAAACCAGTACTTTAGATAAATAACCTATGTGAATATCATAAAAAAAAGGATAGTCACTAAACAAAACAACATCAAGTATATAACCTCACATAGATGGACATAAAACAGGCTTATTCACAGTAAACCTGATATATATAAATAAGTCCAGCATATAGCTCGAAAGACAGCCTTTGAGAAGAATAGTCTCAAGTTCTTAGTTCAGACTCCATATAAATTCAAGTGGGTGGTCTAACCTTGGGAAGGCTCAAGTGAAGGTCTAACATTACCTACACCCTATTTCCCTATCAAAGGCACGCAAGATATACCAAGTGTTAGTCCATTCACTACCACTCTGACTGCCCCTAGGATCAGATATCCCTTTTTGCAGGGCAAATGCCATGCGAATCTATTATCTTCTACGGTCATACAGATTGATCAACCACTTAGAACCCAGACTCAAACATCTCAGTCCATACTCATAATATTTCTCAGCTCTCCTTAACCCATCTCTCCTCGAAGTGCCCCAACGACTTCTAACCTGACACCTAGGAGAGGATCTATACTTTCAACTTTTGGCAGGGGAATACTATCTCACTCATCCTTAGCCTCCATTCTGATGCAACCGTATTACGATGCTTTCCCAATCACTCAGCTTACTCTTATGGCAGTCAAAAAGGGTACATCATAGGGCTAACTCTCACAATAGTCGTACTTAACCTTAGCCACGCCAAACACGCAAAGCACCACCCAGGCCTGCCAACTATCGAACCAGAAGGGTTACCAATCCCAAATACCATCATGCCAGTCAAAACCGGTGAACGCAGAATCAAAACACTTGTCTCCCTCGAGTCACTCACACCACATTAATCCAAATCAGGTCACATCCATCAAAACCACATCGCCTAACCAACCCTCACTTCACACTTTTCATCCAACACTGTCTGCTACCAACCATTCTGTCCAAACCGGTCAATAAAGCAGAAGTGGTCACTTCGCCTGAATCATCAACCTGCCTCGAATCTATACCCGATTTTTAAGGACCTCTCAATTCCATGACACTTCCAATCAATAGTCGAGATATCAACTGATCACTCATATCGTCCTAACGAAAATTTTCATTTGCCTATTTTTCCCACTTCCAATACTCGGATGTCGTTCCACCAGGGACAACGGTAGGCAACCGTTATCCCCGACAACGGCGACACCTGTTGAGCGCATCGGTCCGGCACTGCACTAGGGCAGCGCGGGACCCTTCTTCACTAACCTCAAGACTATTGACTCTTTCATCAAACTAAACACACCATTGAGCTCGCCCGGGGTAAAAACCCCTACCCCAACACTAGCTCCTCCGCCTTCATTTCTTTCACGCACCCGGCACGACTTCACGGTCGGGTTCACCTCTCTCTTTGCTACCCCTACTACGCAGCGCTCCGCCAGCGGCTGGCCCTCGGCGACGACTCCGGCTGATGGCGAAAGGAAAAGAGGAAAACGAGCGAGTCAAAACCGCCCCCGCGCCTCTTTCCCTTTTTATGCATATCGCGCTTGCACAGGGCCGCGCTGATCCCCTCCGTATCGTTCCAATTTTAACAGATGTCCCAAGGGACCTCGGCATCGGCGGCCCCCCCCACGGCTCTTCGCGGCCCGGACAGCCTAAACGCCTCCCCCGCCTTGATGACCACCCCACACGAATCGGGCCTGCCTTTAAGGCTGGGTTCGGGTAGGTAAACCCTCCCCCTTTTCCCCAGACTTGTGTGGCATCCTTGCGCAGGGGCCTTGCTAATCTTCCCTGTACCACTCCAATTTTAACCGGTGTCCCGAAAGATTCCTACCGGGGCAATGCCCCGCGGCCCCTTCTAAACCTAAGCAGCCCCAGGCCAGTTCGAAATAACTGGTTTACAGGTCTGTGTTTCAACAGTTCAATGGTGTACCCACTGAGATGGGCCTTTGAGTGCCAACCGCACCCACAGCACCGCGCCCCAAGGCAGAACGGGGCGCGGCTCCGGCATGGCCACGAAAACAGTTTGTAATTGCACTTCAGGCAGCCCAACGAATACATTACACTCCACGTGACCCTGCATCAGGCCCAATATCGCGTCCCAAAACGGGGCGTGAGTAAAACAAAAATAAAAAGGGAAGCTAAACAACAATAAAATTAATAGAACTAAAACGGGGAATTTTCAACGGGCAGCCCTACGGATCGGCCCCCCTCCTCCGCGCCTGTAGACTAAAACGAAGGAGGATAGCCCCGTCGGGCCCTCGACCCCTCGATCCTTTCCATGCCGCTCCGCTGCAACTGCTGCGCCGACGCCCGCTGGCCTCGATCCCTGAACTTCCACCGTGTCAACCCAATATCATAACCCATAGGGTTGAGCCCAAGCCTGAGACCCACACCTGCGGAGTGCCATATGAGGCGGTGCGGCGCTGCGCTCAGGGCCAGAAAAATTGGCTTGAGCCTCATCTCTGCCTACAACCGTGCGCGCGGCCGCCCAACGTCTACGCCGACTTGCCAACGTTGTACCACGGCCGCCACTCGCGCCCCTCCGCGTGCCGAAACCTACCGCAGTCACACTGTCGCCGTCGTCGCCGCCTGCCGAGGTCGTTCTCCGTACGCATGCGTAACTGAATCGACCGTACCAACCAGAGAAAGATATCCTTAAATCCTAGTTTAATCAGAAATAAACAAAAATAAAAATAGAGGTAAAAATAGAAACAAACCGGCCGGCGTCCACGCCGGCTTTATAATCAACAATAGAAACAGAATCACGCGCGCCTCAAACCTGCGCGCCCACACACCCTTTACTCTAGTCAGCCATCAAGTCAACATAACTCGCAGACACAGTCGCGCCTAGCGCGGTATACTTAAACTGTAAGCCAAAACTAGTTCTTGTCGCTTGCAAAAACTAGGGCGGATACCCTTGTAAGGGTATGCACATCGACAACGCATGCTTCAGGGATGAAATATTCCCTTCACGTCTTAAACCACCAGTACTTGGCCCAACTATCGATGTCGAGCCGTGAAATAGGTTGCGCGCCATTTCACGTCGACCTGCCAGTGCAACAAAAAAAAATATAGGGAAGGAGTATCGCGTCTTGTTCCTTCCATGAATGACTTTCGCAGAGATGCAAAATTTCAAAGAAATATCTCCGAAGATTTTATGGGTGTGATGCCCTACGGTTTCGCTCCAGTTGATGTTAACGCTCCAAACTGTAATTGAACAAACCTTTGGGGCAGTGGTTAAAGCCTACCCTACTGAACAAATTGACAAGGAGCTTGAGTTGGGAAAGATCCGGTTCGACCTTGAGTTTGACGCCAACACGTGGATAAGATCCCAATTGTTAGTAGGAATCCATAATCAAGGGGATTACTACTTTGCAATCATCTCGTCAAATACGCCCTGGTGTGACCAAAAACTTTCCACCACTCGAAAACTCACGAATGTTGTTCTGTTAGGTTTGAAGCGGAGCACGACCTATTTGCAAAAAGCGGTTGAAAAAACAACCCCTCCAGATCCGCCTTTTCAGGGTTTGTTCCGATAGGCAAATTCCTTCATTGTCAGGCTTTATACGGTTGCCCGATAGGAAAAAAAAACGCAACACGAAATCAATACGGGAAAGGTGACTGGGGCGTACGAGATTATAATAAAGCGGAAAGTTCAGCTGGAAGCCGAAAAAAGGTGGTGGTAGAACAAAGGATGGACAGAGAAAGAAAGATAAATCCAAATTGTACTTCTCGGAAGAGTTCATAAAAATGAAATCACAAGAAGAATAAGTAATAAAAGAAGAGATATGAGACGAAAGAGGAAAAATATTGAACCTCAAAATTGGAGGACCATGTGGTGGGACTTTTGACCGGAAAAGGAAAACAAAGGAGAACAAATGGTTCTCCCTCTCAGCCTGAGGGCCAGAGGTGGTTTCCAGTGGGACATCATGGTGACCGATGACTTAAGGGGTCGTCCGCTATTCAAGGTGGGATGAAGATGGGGAGTGGTGGATCGAGAAGACAACTCATGCAGACATAACCGATGTCGACATTAGGACATGAATACATGAATATATTGAAGATTTTCGTACCTTTAATCTCACCTAATTCATCGAAAGGTATGTTGATAATGAATAACCTTCTTGCTGATAGCGAGATGGAACTACCCACGGTGTATGGGGGTGAAGTACTCACAAAATCGATGATTTTTGCCGAGGTAAGAAAATTAGTATCGGCATGTCTCAATCTCCTAGTTATCTCTACCGTAAGAGTGTGGGTATACATGATCCAAGATTGTCTCGGGAATAAAGCTCAGTTATATTACGTCTTTTTGGATGCCCATATGACAAATTTCATTGTGCATAATCTTGAACCTTTGGATACCGGCTGGTTTCGCTTTCAATTTTGAATTCTCCACTGAACAATGGTCTTGATAACATAATTTTTAAGGTTACTTTTCTATGCGTACCATTACCAAGTGGTTATTCCACTTTCCTCACAGGCAAATCCTCTTCGCTCCATCCTTCGTGGACACCCTGTGGTTGTCATGGGACAAAAATGAAGCAGTACCTAGCAACCTGAATTGCTTGCCTGCATAACAACCTATTGTAAGTAATAGCATACCTAGATCCGATGACTGCTACAAAGAGAATTGGAGACTGTTTGATTGTTCTACTTTACTCCATTTGCCCAACTGACAGTCCCCTATTGTCTTTCTCTTGGGGCCTGGTTCTATCACGTAGTATGATTAACTTCAAGTTTTTAGTAGGCAAGGCTAACTCCAATTCCCCTACCCCCACCCTTCACTTGCTGGATGATACACCTTGTTCCTCTGGGTGTACGCAGACTCCCAGTTTTTCCCCCGTGATGAGCTACTGGTGAATTGTCACATCCGTACTATGTCTGCCCAGGTCTTCAAAGTTAGAGAGGTGATGTCACCACGGGGACAGGGTGGGAAGGGGGGGG
>BFEA01000399.1:1061847-1071977 GCA_003427395.1 Chara braunii
CTGACCAGCCCACACAGTGACATATAGCATAAGACTAGGCCACCCAATTTATGAGTAGTCTAGCCCCGCCTAAACAACAACAAGCGTGTATGACCGAACAACCCGCAACTTATGAGTTCGYCCGACYCTCGMAACACAACTACATCCAATAGATAAGTTTCACAATCATATTTTGTTTTCAGACGAGTGGCMARGTCACCTCAACTCATGAGGATCCCCACCCAAGCGTCAGTTATGTTTAGAAAAGGAAAATAACCAGACTTTATATATCTTTCTGCTTTCSCRTTATCAAGGACATAGGACCAWCTACCCAATTTATGGGTGAGTCAGYCTGCCCACAGTTACCRCACCATTTTGTATTGTTCATCTTCTTTCYCTCTGCATTGTCTGCTACCGGCTTAKATGGCTGGATCTCCCAACTTATGGCRTCCAACCTGCCATSAATATACATWATAAATGATGTATCACTTTGTAAGCTCTGATTCTCTTAGTGATGGCGGCTCATGACTTGACCACACCAACTTATGGTGCGAATAGTCTCTCTTGAAACAACAACAGAAAAATTCCCATTAAAAATGAAAGTTGAAAAAATATTCCATAAAAAAAAAGTCCTTCATATTTATAAATTATCATTCCAATGTTTGTCAAATTCTAAAATTTTCAATTTAATTTGATAATTTTTCGTCTAAATATGAGTTTTCCYTTCCAACTACATCTATTTGTTCAAAAGGGAATGAAAGTCMGGACGAGTTTATGAAATGTTTAAATTACACTTTCATTCTATTAAAACAAATATCGTCTAATTTAGATTGGATTAACCTATTTATGACTGAAAATCCTTACTTAGAATGGCARCCCAATTAAAATATTTCATGAACTCATCTAGACTTTCATTCCATCTTTAGCATGCAGTTCAAACAAGAAGGGATACCTCATTCTTCGAAGGAAAATTTTCAAGTAAMACGGAATATTTTAAAATTGGAATTACATTTTTTAAGATGGAATGAACATTTGAAATTTACAATATAATTTTACTCTAGAATGATTATTTAATTCTGGGAATTTTTTCTGTTGAATAAAGCATAAGACTAAGCAACAACAACTTATGTTGTGGTCAGCTTCTGCCTAGACAATTGACGTAAGGCGTATGACCSGGTCCCACCAACCAGAGCCTGCAATCAGGTGGGCGTGGCTGCAAACCGTCCGGCCCAGCTGCAACCGACGGGTTTGGTTCAGGTGCAATTTTCAAAGGGTCAGCCCTAGCTCGGCCGGCCGGCAGATAGGACAGCCCAGTTACGGGCCAGAGCTGGGTGGAAAATTTTGTGGGTGACCCGAACTAGGCCTCCTAATGTTGTGTGACCATATATATATATATATATATATATATATATATGGCGGTATATATTATATAATATAATATATAATATATGTGTTCCTCTATATTTAAGTAATAAGTACCTTAGTAACTCCATTAGAGAGAGAGAGAGAGAGAGAGAGAGAGAGAGAGAGAGAAAGAGAGAGAGAGAGAAAGAGAGAGCTGGTTGGGCGTCAACAACAGCATGTAAGGAAGAAAATTACACACGATTGCTCTTCTTTGCATTAGCATAGTAAAAAACAAAAAATATATATAGCGCAAGAACGTCGATGCACTTCCATATCGATGCTCTGCCACGTGGCGGGGCATCGACGTGGCTGGAGCAGACTGTTTTGTTGTATGAGGCAAAGTCGCGTACTAAGTTGTGCTTCTTCTTAGTATTTGGCAAAGCCACATAGTAAGTCGTGGTTCTCCTTACATCAACGTAGGTACACGTAGGGCAAGGGTGGGCAGAAGTGGGGCATGGGTGCACGTGGTTGGCCATTGGTGGGCCTTGGCGGGCTACGGGTGGATGTTATGCTAGACCTGGCTAGGTTGGATGCAGTTGAGCATTTTTTCTCGTTCCCAGCTGCGTCGGGCGCAGGTGGAARAAATTTGAAAACACAGTTCTGGGTTGGATGCAGTTTGAAAATTGTTTGAATTCCACATCCAGTTTGAATCTGGTTAGAGATTTTTTTGAAAAGCACATTTGGTCCGGATCTGGTTCGTAAAAAATGCAGTTTTGCGAGTTGTGCCACCAACTTATGGTGAGACTGGCCAGCCTAAACTTTYSGCATACCCAAAGAACTGGACTACCTCAACTCATGAGGAGCCCAGCCTTTGCCTGAACAAACGACGAAARGCATATGACCAGGCACAACAACTTATGTYGTGTCTGACCAGCCCATACGATTACATACAGCGTAGAACTAGGYTACCCTACTCATGGGTARTCTAGCKTGCCAAATAACAAGTAAAACAAGTGCAAAAGACTGAGCAGCMCGCAACTTATGCGTTCGCTCGRCCTCCGCAACATATTTGACAATTCTGTGTTTTYTGAATTCACACTGATAATCTTGTTCAAACCAATACATATTTGYCAGTTTACTTTGCAAAACAATATCCTAAGTTCAAACAAGTAAAGAAAAACAGTTATATTTTCCAGTCATACTTACGGTCAGGCCAAATAGCAATAGGATAATATAGCTTAGTGATAGGATCACACACGTAAATCGAGGATTATACCTGAGTGTTCCCAGCCTCCAGAACCCCGCCTGGGCTTCGGCAGAGCTCCCGCAATCGGTGGGGCAACCCACCACAGAGGCCTTGGTGCGGACCTACGGGTTGCAATCCTGCCTGCCGCCTTCCTCTCGTAACATAGACTAGACTGAGACTGAGAAGGGCGGCGAAAAGAAGGTTTAGACACTCAGATCCAAAAGGGGTGCGCTCGGCCTTACTGGAGAGGGCCTTGCTTCCTTGATGCGCCTGAGGGCCCCGCAATGGCAGCCGAAGGTAACAGCTTGGTCATCTTTCTAGGTCAACCCACTGAAGTCCCACTTCCAGTGACTCCTCAGACTACCGCCTTATCTCCCTACTTGWCTGGCCTGACCATCCTCCCCCCCCCCCCTTTCTTCAACTCCCCTTCTCTGCCCGTTCACGACTGCCTACCAACCCGCAACAGTCCATAAGTGCAGCCGTAGGTGGCGACCAACAGCGGCCAGAACAGCTGTCAGCAGTGGCAGCCACAGTCCGTACACAGTCCGCCAACGCTGTAGCAGCCTACAGCGAGCAGTAGCACCCGACGCTAAGCAGTGGATCGCGTACAGCCCGCCGCAATAGGCCCTCCCCAGCAGCAGCAGCCGCCAGTAGCAGCAGCACACGATGCGTACCACAGTGGCCCGCGGTAGGGAACAGTACCCTGCTTCAGCAGTCGTGCCTAAATCGTTGCCCAGTACAGCAGCAACGCCCAACCTGTGTGTGGTGGCAGTTCAATCTTGCAGCAGCAACCCACCCACTGTGGCAGCCCTCTGCGGTCAATAGTACCAGCATGTAGCGGTCTGCAGCCTCCTGCAACAACCTCGGGCAGTCATCACCAGGCAATGCCTTGAACACACAACGGCCATAGCAGTAGCCGATGGCATAGCAGCCTCCCCCTGACAGTCCGGAACGCACAGCAGACCATCCAGCCTGAGTGTCGAGGCGGCCAGTACTCCCATACAGCAACAATCTGCGAGAGCACAACAGTAATTACTCACTTACCGCAGCAGCAGCCCATTGGTAAGAAGCGGAGCTAACAGCCCAATCGGATCACTCAACGACAATTATGACCAACCGTAACCACAACCCAGGCTCGGTCACTTTGCAGTCCGGGTTCAGCAGATTGCTACCCGCACAACAACCATGCGAAGAGGGAACTGGCGCGCTGCTCGGTCGCCGCACTTAGGATGCAGAACTGCTGTTTTAACCTGGGGTCTGTGGTGTACAACAGCCAAACATGATAACACGCAGTGGGTGTAAAAAATACTCTACAGGCGGCGACCCCCCTTTCGAGCCATTCACGTCGGACACAGCAAGTTGGTAGCCGACTATCAACGGAACTTTACAGCAGCTCCCGAGGTTATAGCAACAGCAGCATGTGCCTACCAGCGCCTTGCCTCAGTGCTGAGAAACTGACGACCCTGTCAAGGATCGCTGTAATAGTTATTTCACACTTCATTAGCAGTAGTCACTCCCGAACAGCCACGCTGCAACCTGATCAGTAGACAGTGGGTTCAACTGCATGCCCCCCTACGGACTCATCCTCCACCCATCAGGTGCAGAACGAGGATGGATCCGCAATACTTCTATGGCGGCATATTGACCTCTTCCGGCCCCTGTGTATACCCCAGCAGGGCCCCCTGCCCATGCACTAGGAGGCTGGCTCTTGTGAACGAAACCGGGGCGGAGATCGCCGTCGTCCTTTCTAATGCACCTGGCCAACGTGACAGCCAGGTTCACCAGCCTCTTGCTGCATAACGAAGTCGAGAAACCACGGGCGAGTTGGGGCTGCTAACAACCGGCTATGAGCAAACACATCCGCAATAGTCAAACCTCCAGCCTCGCGGCCTGTTTCACATTTTTCTGACGAAAGATTCGAGTGACTCTACCACTGGAAGGTGACCAAGTACATTACCATTTTATGATAACCTTCCGCTCACTTCGTTGTCGTCACTATCTTACAATGCGATTGTTGCCTGCTACTTACTAAATGTGTAAATGAGAGTGGTCCTTTTTCAAACAACCAACACAACAAAAGAGGAAAAAATAATAATAATAATAAATAAATAAATAAACTAGAAGAAAGGAAACAGAAATAAGGATCCACTACCACATAGGAGAGTGAATCTCCCGCTAGAAAGTGGGCGGGTGCGTTTTCCCACATAGAGGTGTGTTCCTCCTTCCCGCACAGCCCCCCCCYCCCCCCCCCCCCCCTCTCTCTCTCTCTCTCTCTCTCTCTCTCTCTCTCTCTCTTACCCACAGGCCCATGTACGTCTGCTCCCTACACATCTAGATGTGTATAAGAGACAGCCCACAGGCCCATGTACGTCTGCTCCCTGTATGCCCCACGCGTGAACACCGAGGGTGGACCTCACTCTAACGCTTGGAAAGGTTCATCCCGACCCCCGAACCAGCTGCGCCGGTCCGAATACTACCTCAGGCAACGGGGACGAGCGGAGCTGCTGCACCGCGGCAGTAAGTCTATGATGATGTTAGTGCTTGTGGCCTAATCGCAAGCACGAGGAAGGCGACCAGAGTGCTGAACAACTGCGATATAGGAGTGAATATCCCGCCAAAAGATGGGACAATACATCCTCGAAAAAAAATGTGTATATATATATATTAATCCCAGCGCAGCTTCTATTGTCCGTACCGGCCAGGCCAGTCTATAAACCACCAATCTGAGTTCACCAACTACCTCGCAACGTACAAAAACCTCTGTAACGCACCTTCACACGCCCTTTTCCGTCAAGGAACAGACGAGATAGGAGTTTTTGCCTCCGCCCTAACCACTCATCCGTGTCATCGGCGCACCCCGTTTTTCAGGTAGCTCACATTCTACTAATTAGTCATCAAATCTATTACTACCAACGAACTCGCCCTACTCAAAAACTACTATTAGGCACCCTCCCCTACGCGATTCCGTTGAGGAATAAGCACGGTATGACTCCTCTCTCCCGGCCATCTTCCCGTGCTTGCTGTTGAATGCACCTGGCGCATATCAGTATCCAGGTACGTCCTTCCGTTGTCTATATCCGCCAGAGGTACCGAGCCTTGTTCTTTACTTACTCCGTCTTCATCTTGACTTCCCTGGCAGCCGCCTCCTCCATCCCCTGTCCACACCGTCGCCTCCCTACTCGTGTATTCGGCCGCTCTCCCCGATCCCGTTCATGTGTTCCCTTAAGCACCTATYCGAGGGCGCTAAGCTGAGCTCGTGCATTTCCGCCATGATACTGAGGAAGGAGGGCGCCACTGTAGTGTGAGAAGATGGCCGYCGTGGCTTGGAGAGAAAAGCCACCTCAACTTCAGCAAYCGAGACGGGGCAGCCTRCGGGATCGAGGTGGGCTGCTGCCYAGATCACAYAGACGAACACAGCGCGGTGCTTGCTCCTCCTTCCTCCGAACGTACCTGGCTTGAAGCCGCATTCAGGTTCATCTGCCTCTTTATTGCTGCTTCTACTGCCCCCCCTCTCGTCGTGCTGCGCTCTCTCACGSTACCTCTTTCTTCTCTAGTCCTTCCCTCTCTCTCCTCCTATACTACCATCTCTCTCGGCAACCTGCACTATCCTCACCCTCTCGGACGACCCTCGCACTCAACCAGCGAAGAGAGAGGTCGYCCCYCCCYTTATGCRARTCAGCCTCATACAGGGGCCACGCCGATCTTCTCTGTATCGTTCCAATTTTAACGGATGTCCCRAAGGACTGCTYTCTAGGCAGAGAGGCCCAGGTCATTGGGTCAGCTGTCTCGGGACCACCACCTCATACGGCTTTAGACACAGACCTGCATTCTACCAGTTCAGTGGTGTATCCACTGAACCAGGCTGAAGGGCTCTACTGCAGGTCCCGGTACCGGCACCGCACCCCGTTCCCAATGAAAAGGACGAGAAAATAGGAAAAATAGAAAAAAAAAAGAAATAAACAATTAATAAATAAAAATTAACTCAAAGATAGACATAGAAAAAACGGATGAGGGAGGGGACTGCTGGCACTCGGTCCTTTCTTACGGGCCCGTGGTCGGAACCCTTCGCAAATAGCCAAGGGGGATAGTCCCACGGGACCGTCAACCCCTCGGCCTTCTCCTCCGACGTGCTCCGCTGCTCCGTCGCACGCTGCTGGCCTCAACCCCGGGATCCACCTGATGAAAGGTCACCGACGTAACCTATACGGCTATGCCCCAGCCTGGTTGCAGCAGGCCCAGTTCTCTATATGAAGAGTAACTGCAGCCCGCCCAGGCCCGCAATGGTGTGCCAAGGCCACGACTTGGCTCATTCCCGAACCCACGACTTTGTGATGTCGTGTTCCACTGCCCCCAAGGCAGCCGTTGCGCGACTCACCACGCGCATTGCCCCTTCCTGCCGCGGGTGCGGTCCGAGGCTCGAATAGCCTGCCGCGAACGACCCTTTAATCGCTGCCTTGTCGAAGCCCCCAGCTTGGGTTGGTTGTGCGCCAACCTGCACATAGATGGTAATTGTGGCCAGTCCAGGCCTGTGGCAGCAGTGTTAGAGCTGCCGTCTGACTTCGTTTCCAATCCCAAGGCCCCGTACGTGCGCACAGGCCGTCAGGGACCGAATCTCGCTCGGCGTGTCACGCTTGTGGCCCCCATCATACCGCGCGGAGGCCACCGCTTGCGTCTATGGTGCCTACGCACCGGCCCTTGCTGTGTGAAGGGGTAAATTTTTCCCTTTGGCTACCGTCGCACATGCAGCAAAAGTGTGCGGCCACCTAGCAAATCCACTTCCGACGGCGCATGCCGTATGAACGCAGGTGCGCTATGGTCGTAACAACAAATTTTTCCTAGTTTTACTCAAAGCAAAAGATGTCGTCGGTGGACATGCTGACTCTATAGTATCAAAAGCGAAAATCATCATGCGTGCCTCAAAACTGCGCGCCCACACTCACTTTGCTCCCGTCAACCATTCGGTCAACGCGAACGAGACACAACCGCAACTTCGCAAGGTATACTCGGATTCTGAACAAACCTTATCTTTTGTCGCTTGCAAAAACCAGGGCGGATACCCTTGTAAGGGTATTCGCGCCGACAACTTACCGGACTTTATTAAGCGACGTCCCCGTCACGTCGGATAATAAAAAAATTATCAATCCAACCACAACTTCAAATGCTGACGAGAAGAGAACCAATCCGATTGGCCGACTGACTCCGTTTGAGTGTTTACTAAACAGTACCCAATATGTCCCGCTGCTGCCAGGGTTTTAACCTGGGTCTCCTGCCAACACAGGTGTACTAGATCAGTACTACAACGTAAAGTACATGTTGAGTAGTTGCCGGTAACCATCTACCTTCGTCCTAGACATCTGTCGGTTTATCGTTGGGTGTCCTGTTTAGTCATCGTCCTGCATGCAGGGTCATAACTTAGGACGCGGGCCCTAACCGAGACCTTTATAAGACTCTCTCGCCTTTGTCACACGACATTCACAAAAATATATATAACTTTTATCACAGATCTCTCCTGCAGTGTAGTACAGTAGAGTCAGGTCTCCATCTTGGCCCACCATAGCCTGGTTGATCGAGCTAGATCAACGGCCTGTCGCGTTGTTATTTTAGAAACGATACCCTCGTTGGTTGCGCAACGAGGGACGATTCTTCTGATAAATCATACTATCAGGACTCACAAAAAAATACGACTTGACTCTTATCCCTTCGACATCCCGCGGGAATAAGACTCTCTGAGGCGGCCACACCCCTCAAGCCTTACCCTTTGGTGAGACGTGGGCCCGCTGCCAGGTTGCGCCGATCAGCAGCCAACACTAGGGGTTGCGCCCTAGTGATGCTAGATTAACCCCTAGCTGGGTCTCACTTATATGTCTTAAGATTAGCATCATAGTGAATGGTCGGTGTGTCGCAATAACCTCAGGCCTACTGCGGGACTACGCAGAGGTCTGACTCACCCAAAGGCACAGCGCCTTCTACAAAAAACCACCGCCAGATTCACAGGGTCGTGGCCTCCTACTTGATCAGAGTAAAGCAGACCACACATCTTAAAGACATCTCTCATCTTTCACAAATTTGCGACCTTCCAAAATTTCACCAAAATAATTTCTCTTGGTCTTTCTCGTCAGACTTTATCATTCAAACCGCTTTCCATGCCATCTCAAATTTTTTAACCACCTTCCACTTTTGAAGGGGACTCACTTATAAACCTCACCAACGCCTCTCACATAGAGGGTAATCATAAATTCTCACAACCACCTCCAATATGGAGAAGAGTCATCCATAAATACTCATCACTGAGAGACCAACTTGTGGGTCCTCGTCTCAACTCAACAATTAACATTCGGCATGGACAAGCATCAGAGTCTAAGAAGACTCATGAGTCCCTTGGGATTTTTCACACCTTTTCCCCAAACGAACTGCGCTCCTCTTTCTTATACCCGAGCCTATTGCCTGCCTATAGGCAGACTACGCGAGTATACCAAAGAGTAGACAGTTTACATATTCCAGATCGACTAAAACGCACGAGGTGCATCCTGTACACCGCTTACACAAAAAATCATCATACATCAGGATAATTTCACACACGTGAGAGTGATAGGATCGTCACACAAAGAGATAGTCTTAAGTCTTATTAGGTATAGAGATAGGATATCCTAACTCAAAATGAACCAAAATAGCCTCAAAGCTACGCACGTACTCAGAGTTGAACAACCTCAACTCAAGGATGAGCAGGATAATCCCTGCCTTAGAGTCAGTCTATCTTATCAGTTCCTTATCGGACCTTATTGTTAAACTCTCACTTGCTCTTTAAAATTTATCTTTGTCAATGGTCCTAATCGTACAATAAGAATAATAATATATATATATTGTAATGCTATGTGTCGTAATAGAGAAGTAATAATCATGAATAAATAATGATACCATGACCAAGTTAAATTTTCCACCCATGAATGTTTTCAAACGCAACTGTACTATAATATACTCTCTGAGGTTTTGAAAGAATTATATTGTGTCGAGGGACGGTGTAATCCTTTCTCAAAGGGATAACATCTTACTTCTTGAGCCCCGCTCAAGGATCAAGCCTCACTGCATCTCCCTCCGATTCCAGCACTTGCATCTTGTAGACCCTTGCCGATAAAGTAGACAACCTCACTTTACATACTCCGGGATGATCCGTCCCTTCGCATGCAGATGAAAGTTGCCCCTCTCAAAGGCCATGATCTGGCAAGACTCAAACACTTTCCTTATTAAGCAGTAATGTAGTCACCTTACCTCAAAAGATTAGATGACAACACCCCACTATGGACCAGGAACATAGTTCCGGCGTGGGTCTCACTACTACCTACAAGACTAGATTATAACTTATTCAAAGTCATCTCTCAGGGAACTGATAACATAGGGTTGCAACTTCCTTCAGAGTAGGCTTCACACATTGACCATTTCCTTGTGAAATTCATTTTTCCAAAAACCTGGTCACTTCATTCACCTCCGAATCCGCATCGGACATGGATTTTATGTAATGTCTCTAACCCCTTTTAAGAGACCAACCCATGCATACAGAAAAAAA
>BFEA01000399.1:1153315-1163921 GCA_003427395.1 Chara braunii
CCCCCTTATTGTCATGAAAGTAGGGACCTTTGCAGAACCCTTGCATTTCTCCTTCCTACCCCCTCTATAACCCCCTTATTGTCATAGCCTTTGCATTTCTCCTCCCAACCCCCTTCTTAACCCCCTTATTGTCATGAAAGGTTCTCGTAGGGATCTTTGCAGAAGCCTTTGCGTATCTCCTTCCAACCCCCTCTATAACCCCTTTTGTAATAGTTTGTATAAAATCAATGGGATTGACTGCCTTGATGACCGCATTATTGGCGCAGTAGAACCTCGCAATGGATATAATATGTTGGTTTCTTTCGAGGAAATGCCGCCGAGTAAGCTGTTCGCAAGCTTCACTTTGTGCTGCCGCTCGGGATGTTTTCAGGTTCGATGCGATGGGATGGTGTTTGATCACCAGATACTCGTATAACCGGAGGCTAAGGGGTTGACGTCTCCGAGTTCCCAAGTATCATCTCAGAGCTCTGCAGCATGTTGTCGGCCATAAAGGATCTAGATGCAGCCCGCCATCCCTGCTGTAGCGAATGTCGGGAGCTCAGGCACAAAACATTTGCTACAGCAGGGATGGTGGGCTACATCTAGATCCTCTATCCACAGATCCTTGCTCCTGACCGAACAGGATCCCAGGAGCTAAATGTATCTTGTGTCAGACCTCTATCCACACATCCACTCGGTAGCTATGAAAGGTCCTGACCCCAACCTAGAAGGGAACTCGAATCACTGAAAGTTCAGCTCCAAACCTGCAGTCCTTGCGATGTGGGGAGTGTCCAAAAGGTGATTTGGAGCATTTTGTGATCAGGGTTGGCATAACGTGACTGTGGCAGCGCTGGGATTGGTAACTTCTTGTTTGCGACACTCGCGTGGCGCCGATGATAGAATTGTGTCTTGGGTAGTTCTGCTGCTGTGCCTGATCATCAATCTGATCTTTGGCGATTTTGCTGCTGTGCCCCGCTGTCGATGGTCTTCAGACAAGGTGGAACGGTTCCGTATCACACCCTCATCTCATCTTTGTGATCATCCAGAAGGTGTTTGTAGCAGAAGAACCATGACTGGCAGATCTTCGCGCAGCTGAGGATAGAATTGCGTCTTGGGTAATTTTGCTGCTGTGCCTGATCATCAATCTGATCTTTGGTGATTTTGCTGTTGTGCCCTGCTGTGGATGGTCTTCAGACACGGTGGAACGGTTCCATATCACAGCACATCTCATCTTTGTGATCGTCCAGAACGTGTTTGTAGCAGAAGAACCATGGCTGGCAGATCTTGCTTTGGTGAGTAACATTACTCACCATCATTGAATTTGGTGTTTTCACTGTTTTGTTTGTATGTATGTTTATCATCTCCTTCTTGCAATGTGCAATGATAGGTTGTCCTCCTGCAAGGTGCGTGACCCCATAAGCATAGAAGCGGTATCCCTTGTGTGGACGTATAAGTCTCTATGTATCTTCTGAGGAATGGAGAGAGTACCAAAGTAGGTAGCTGAGAAATCTGTCGGTATAAATCAGCGGGGCATTTCGTTGATTCTTTGAGCTTTTCCAAAGCACATTTCGGAAAAGGTAATCCGCAAAAAAAAAAAAAAAAAAAAAAAAAAAAAAAGGAGAGGCCTGTTCTCGCCGTTGCCTCTCTGGAGCCTTTCAAGTTTCAACTTTCAACGTATTGGGTAATGTTTGGATCGAGTTTTCTGCCGCCTTTTCTAATCCCTTTTCTGTTTGCTTTTTCATGAAGATATGTGCGGAGACTGGTGGAGAAGGCCTTTTCTCGTTTTGTCTCTCTGTGGTTGTTCTCGCTGTGCCTCTCTGCTTTTTTGTCCTTTCAATTTTTCTTTCAGCGTCTCCTGTTTTGCCTTTCTTGTATCAACTGCTCTGAAGATTTTGCGGAATATTGCATGATCGCGCTGTGTAGGAAGACAACAGATAATTTTCTGAACTTCTGACACGCTATCACAGAGCACATTTATCCACCTCATAAAGTACGGCGACAATCGAAAGACCGCGTTGCTGAGTTCCTGCGTATGGCATCCACTGCGTTCTGTTTATTAGCACATCTTGGAAGAGGTGCAAGAATGAAAAAGCTTTCGGCATGGCTTGTATTATCGGACCAAAGTCACTACACTGCTTCGTGATCTACCTCTCTGGCTGGTAACACCAAGTATAACCTGTTTAATTCGTAGTTCTTTCGCGGGAATCGCCGCCGCATTCCCGGGAATTGCTTCATGGACAGGCCGGTGGGATCTTGCCGGCGAACCCGGCCGGCATATTCGGCAGGGGCATTCCCCAGAATTGCAATGAAGGGCAGAGAGAAAAGTGCAAATTTAAAATTCCTGGGAAGGCCTCGGATTTCGATGCAGCCATCGTTACCACCAGAGAGCTATTATGGGCGGGCGGATGTCCACAAGCAACGATGATAATGATAATTACTGCTCCTTTGTGTGCAGTGCCCGGTAGTTTGCGTGTTTAGGAGAATTGCGGTGTCTTCTTGCTTGGCTTTCCTTTTCTGAGCAGGACTAGACCAGGACGATGTCCACGAACGACTATGATAACTACTACTTTCTGTGCAGTGCCTGCGAGTTTTCTTGTTTCGGAGAATTTCAAAGTCTGTTTGTTTGTCTTTCGGTCTCAAGTAGGACTCGACAACCGTTCCTCATGTTCTTGATCGGTCGGGTCGGGTTTGTGGGATCTGGTGAACGTGTCAGTCATTCCATTTCTCTGGGCGGGATTTCCGGTCGCAGGCGGGCTCTCCGGCTCCAGAGGAGAAGGGTGGAAGGTGTTGAGGTAAGGCACTTCCTGTCCTCTCTCCATTCCACTTGTTCATGTTGTTGTGAAATGTAAAAGGCCATTTGGAGGTGGTCCGACGAAAGAGGGACTTCTTTTGAGGTCATGGATGAGTGGGCGTATTCAGGAAGCTACAGTCTTCGCACAAATAGAACACCTGGTCATTATAGCTGTATTTGGCACAACTTTTTGTTCATATGCAGCGATAATGACCAGGCATGCTATTCGTGTGAAGACGGTATCACCAGGGACTTCTTTCGTCCGGAACAGACAGCATGATCTGTAAGACTGCCTGTGGAACAATTAGCTGACTATATGTATTACATCGAACCGCGCAAAAAAAGTGCTCTTGTTGGGGAATACGAGGGTCTCTCGTCAGGACCGGCGAAGGAGGACTATGAACCAGCAGCTCCTCTACCTCCTTGGCAATCCAGACAAATTGGGTTCTTATAACTTCTTTAAAAAAAAAAAAAAAAAACAACTTGATGCTAACCGGGTCAAAACACTTGGCGATGTATGAGGCAGTGTGCCAAATTGACAGTGTATGGATTGAAAGTAATGCCATGCTGTAATGTGTGCCACCCTGTGATGTAGCTAATGCATGGAATGGGATGCTGCTTTTGTTTGTTTGTTTGTTTGCGCCTTTTGTTTCTGCTGGGTTTGGTGCAGAATGCAGGGATGATTCTTCTGTGCGAGGTGCTGGTGGATGCAATCAAGCATGCGTTCTTGGCCAAGTTCAATGACATACAACCGCGAGTGTATGGAGAGTTCCTTCAATCTCTGTGCCGTCAGGTGAGGTGGATTTCGGGACCCAGAGTATGCAGAGGCATTTGCAGGGGGCTGGGGCTGGGGATGGGGCTGCTTGGGTGACTTTGCAGAGGTTTGACTGGTCATTCTCCTAATCAGGGCTGCACCGACGTGCGTACGCCTGACGGTATCACAATTGACCTGTTGGGTTAACCAGTCAGTAGTGTACTGTGGCAATTCGGCGAAGTCCTTGGGGAAAGTGGTAGCAGGGTGGCCCTGCATGTGCCGAGAACGGCTGGAAAGAGGTGTGAAAACAATGTTTCAGGGTGGTTGGGGGGAATTGGGGGGGATCGGTGGGGGGGTGATGATGGTGATTATTATGTTGATGATGACGAATGATGAGAGGAGAAGGAGAAAGGAGCTGGAGGATAAGGAGAGGGAGAAGGAAAACAAGTAGAAGGAGAAAGAGGAGGAAGAGAAGGAGAAAAACAACTGGAAGACATAATTGCACTTTTGATGGTGATGATGATGATGATGATCTGCTAGCAGTGATGATGATGAAGAAGAAGAAGAAGAAGAAGAAGAAGAAGAAGAAGAAGAAGAAGAAGAAGAAGAAAAAGAACAACAACAACAACAACAACAAATCATTGCAGTTTTGATGGTGATGATGATATTGGCAAATAAGACGGCGAAGAAAAAGAACGTAAGGTGACTAGAATAAGCACAAGAAGAACAGCAACAACACAACTACAACACAACTACAACACAACCACAACACAACTACAACAAACTGCAACAACAGCTGCAGCAGAAACAACAATTAGCTGGAATCAGGCACAAAAACAACAACAATACCAACACACCACCAACAACAACAATAACAACAACAAAGACAAGTAGAGGAGGAGATAGGAGAATCAGAGTAGAGTACAATTTGCGTATGACCGCAGACCTTGTGGGGGGTTGATAGCCCCATGGCAGGTGGCTGTCGACCGGTCATCCTCTATCCAGTAGGGTGATGCCAACCATTGGCAGTGCTACGCTGCTCCCAAATGTAAGACTTGGGCGCGTGGTCTTGACTCCAGTACTGGTAAGCACTGGATTACAAGTGTGTCGCGAGGCAGAGCACATCAAGAGGGAGAAGGCAAATAACCAGGAGCCGGGACTTGTGTTGTGTTAGTGCAATAAATTATAGGATTTGGGGGATGAGGGAGGAAGAAAGAGGAAACGAGAATGCGAGTAAAGGGGAGGTGGGATTCTGAGCACACTACGTAACGGATATTAGAATGCAGGAAGGAGAGATTCGACTGGTGTGACGTGACAGTGCATTCACAGTGCATTCAACAAACAACTGAAAGGATAGGAAGACAACGATATGATGGTGACACTGATGACGACGAAGAACTGGAAAAAGAAGAAGCCAGACGATCTGGATTTGAACTCGAGTCTTCATTTCAACAGTCCATGGGTGCACCAACTGAGCTATCTGATGTGTCTGATTCTGTTAGCTTCACAGTGAGATCAGAGGATCACTGTCTACGTCAGACAACAAAAGATAACAGGACGGCAACCTTTCCCCCTTGAGTGTGTGTGGGGAGGGGGGAGGGGGGAGGGGGGGATCCTTCTAGAAACAATTGTGATCATCGGAATCCGAGGTTCGATCCGTGTTCATAATGCGCCATGGAATCTTCAGTAGAGTTTTCTCTTAGTTGGGTAGTTGTTGATCTTGAATTTTCCTGAGTTCCCCTTGATCTCGACTGTTGTCTCAGTCGAAGCCAGGTAACGGCCCTGGTACCTTAATTTGTTTTCTGGATTTCATGAGGGATGGTGGGCCCAGTTTCCAGCATGTGTTTCTCCCCATGAATGGATCGGAGCATTGTTCCATTATCAAAAAAAAAAAAAAAAGGACTTCCTTCCCCTTGCCGTCGGTGCCTTCTGATGGATTGTCTGTGGTGTCTTTGGGTGCAGACTCTCCACAGCCAGTCGCGGCATGTTCACAAGACGTTAACCTTCGTTCCTCTTGCTCCAGCTTGTGTGGTGAGTATAGATTGCGGAGCAATCTGTGTCTTTACTTTCATTCCTGACTTATTCGGAGTTATTCCCCATTTTCCCGGATTTTCTTTGTGGTAATCGTTAGGTTGAGAGCGGAGAGTGAATCGGCCTGTTCATTGTCTCTGTTGCACATCTGTGGCGCATCATCACGTGCACGCGAGCTCCGCATGTGTGGCGCATAGCGCGCGCGCAAGCATGCACACACACGTGATGCGGCGCGCTCCAATAAATGGGGTTAAAAAAAAAAATCGTAGAGGGCTGGCTGAGGTAGCCAATGGTGCCCCTCCCTCCAAAAAATCAAGGGCTTAGGGCACAGAAAAAAAAAAATAAAAAAAAATTGGGGTCATGACCGTCACATATTCCTTGTTCAATAGTCTTTTTCCCGAAGGACCCCAGCAGTGCATCTGCAAGGGTCCCAACATCTCAAGAGACGTCCAGCAATTTTTGTGGCAGAGTAGAGCAGGCCAGCAATATATGTTCTGGGAACTTCTCCGAAGTCAGGTCTCTTTTCCAGCAGTTATGGGTTACAACCTACAACTACTTGCTACTACCATAGCGCTCTCTTTCTTTTGTCTCGTTTCCTACGGGCAGTGGCCCTAAGGGCCTTGCTCCACTCGTCACCACTTGATCAAAAGACAGAACACGTAGCGGCATATGGTTCCGTGTTCTAGCAAAAGATTCATTCCAGTTTTGCACATTTGGTGAGTAGTGGAGGGAAACCCTGAAAAGCACGTGGTGAGCTGGCCTGCTACTGCCCAGAAAATTGCGTGCTCAGTGGCCCCATAACTGCTGAAACACTAACATTAATGTGAATCAACGCCATATATACTTGGCGTGCCATGACCCTAGCATGGGTATGGGCGGTGCCTCGTTCATGGTGAGCAGGCCCTTGCTAATTCTGTGCAGGGGCCTCTCGGATAACCCACAGGGGTTTTCTTATTAATGTTAAGGAGCTATTTGTTTGCTCTCTCTCTCTCTCTCTCTCTCTCTCTCTCTCTCTCTCTCTCTCTCTCTCTCGAGCGAGCGAGCGAGCGAGCGCGCGCGCGCGCGCGCGTTCTCACACATCACAGCCGCTTTCTTTTCTTTTCTTTTCTTTTGTTTTCTTTTTGCACACTTGTGCCGCAGGTATGCTCTGTTGCTTTTGGGAAAAAGATTATGCTGCAAATCTATCAGCAAGAAAAACAGAAAAGGGTAAAAAAAACAAAGGAAAAAACACTACCAGGGAGAGAACATTGAGCTAAAAAATTATTATGTGGGAATGGTCGAGGACACAAATGAAGAGAAGAGGGAAAAGGACGGAGCGAGGAAAGGTGTGAAAGGGAAGAAGAAGCTTTCATTAAATTCATTTTCTTTTTTCTTTTCTTTCCTTATGAGGTGGGAAATGGTTCCAAAGCACATACAATGTGAATGTCCAAAATATGGTTTTCTATGAAAAGCGAAGGAGCACTACGATTGAGAAAAAGTCACGTTGCTGGCTAGGGTGTTTTTCCAGGCGCCCGGGCACCCAACTTATGCTCGGGTACACGCCTGGGTGCCCGGCTGGGCATGACCCCCGGGCAAGGTTCCGGGCAGCCCAAGCGCAAAAAAAAGAATAAAAAAAATACGAATGGCTTTTGGCTGAGGGTAGATTGGAATTCCCCACAGAATCGGAGATAAAAGAGAACATAACAGAATCACACCCCCCTTTAAAACCGTTCAGCCCTTAATTTTATAACCAATTTATACCCCCGTCCCCCAGCCTTGACAGCCAACTCACAAAAAAAGAAATGAGCCTGGATTTGGGGTCCTCCGGGAGAGCGCAGAGATTTTTGCACGCCCGGGTACCCCGGTGTCAGACCCCCTGGTGTCACACCTGGATGCCCGGCCGGGCATGGCCGGCTGGACGTGAGAATCTTCCTAGGTTGCTGGTGAATATGTAGCAGACAATGCAAGAAGAGGAAGTAGTTAGAAATAAAAAAATGGTGTTGCACTGGCACAACGATTAAAACTTAGGTATCGGGAAGTCAGGTGTTTTGGGGTAAAAAAAAAAGAAGGTGTTTTGACAGTTTTGGGATTTGGTGATGATAGCTTTGTGCTCGAGTCTGCGATCAGTGAAAGGACATCCAACCCTTGGCTGAATAGCTAAACTTGAAATCATGGCAGTGTGGGCTTTTCGGCTTTGGGTTCCCGATTGGGACGGTTCCCTTCTTCTATAGAGAAGGGGATGTTCTGGTTATCCTTCGGACATCCGGAAAAAAGGATGGGAACGACACAGAGACGATAAGCGCAGCCGCTGCACAAGGATTGATGGGCAGCGAGGATGAATAACCGGGCTTGTTGTTGTTGCAGCAAACAGCAGCGTTTTCTAAGGCGGTCATATAAACCAAAGAATGAAAACAGGTGTTGAAATAAAACAGGATCTCCTCCGCCTGCAGGACCAAAAAAAAGGTGTTATTAAAAATCAAAATTCCAGTCAATTCATAGCATAGTAATGGCACTGGCACCTGCTAATAGTGGAAGCGACAAATAAAAGCAGATATCGCGAAATGGTGAGAAATACACGAAAATGGAAAAATAAGGTTATCAAGTAATATCAACTTGTTATGGATGGGATGGGTCTTTCTGGCAAGGGTGTGGATGATCATCCCTCTGTTCTCTTACCTGATGAGGAAACGGTCTGTTTGCCTTTCGCTTAGCTTCCCTCTGTTCTCTTACCTGATGACGAAACGGCCTGTTTTCCTTCTGCTTGCAGGTCGCACGAGTTATGGGTGCTCTGTTCTACGAGTTTATGCCCAACTCCCCTGGCTGGTGGAAATGGATCAGTAGAAGTCTTGGGCTGTGTGTTATATTCTGTCTGTTACTTAGCATTAAAACATGCCTTGCCTTAGGACTCCAGTGGCACGCGAGGTGGTATTTGCAGTCGGCGGGGAAACGGGAAGGCCATTTTCATGCAGATTGACCTTGGACCTTCGACTGTGGTCTTCTTCTTCAAATCCTGTATAGAAAACATTCCCCCTGTTCTTTACGTCCAACAGAATTTACGGAGACCCTTCGCCGGTAGAAGACAATGGCACTTCGCATTCTAGGCTCCGACTCTGCTTGCAAACGCCGCCCGCCTTTCTGTCCTCCGCTTCACTGCTTCCTGTCTTCTCCCCTCGGTCGTCTGCTTTGTCTCTGCCTGCTTCCAAGGTTACTCTCTTGTGGGGTTTGCCTCTCCCTTCCCCTCCTTCCCCCGCACCTTCCCACCTTTCGCCGCCTCCCCCCCCTTTCTCACTTTCCTCTCTTTCTTCTCCTCTCTTTTCTGCGGTCTAGTGACGTGGAGTCAGTGGCCTGACTTGTTATTCTCCGCCCAATTCTCACTGTGAGGTTCCAATGCTCATCTCCTCGTCGTTTCAGTGATCTGGGATTTTAGTGAGACTGCATTATGACCGGCCTCCCCCTTTCTCACTTTCCTCTCTTTCTTCTCCTCTCTCTTCTGCGGTCTAGTGAGGTGGAGTCGGTGGCCTAACTCGTTATTCTCCGCCCCATTCTCACTGCGAGGTTCCAATGCTCATCTCCTCGTCGTTTCAGTGAGTCGGGATTTTATTGAGACTGCATTACGATCGGCAGCCGTTCGCTCATGTCAGAGAGCCTCTCTAATGAATCCCCTCCCAAATCCCTTTGTGAGGCGCTGCTATTGTTTCCACAATTCCCTTTGTGTGAGGCGCTGCTGTGTTGGTGTTGTTTCTCCAGGTTGTTTCAGGGAATTCGACTTAGTGGGATAGCATATTTACGGGCAGTTCTTGTGGCAGAGCATTGATTTCAGTTTTGGAGTTGTAGAGGAGCTTCGCTGGCAAGTGAGTGTTCGCATGAGATCGTACAGGTAGAGGCTAGAAAGATATACATACACAGATGGCGACCGTCCAAGACAGTTGCAATGAATACGAAAAAGGTGAAGGAGAAGAATCATTTCTCAGCAGCAACATTTCTTCGATGGTCTCCTTCCTGAAGGAGTTGCATCTGTGAGTCTTTAGGGGGGTAGGAAGAGGGGGGGGGGGGGGGGGGGGGGGGGGTGCCGCTAGGGGTGGAGGGGGGCTTCTGGCGGTGTTCATGACCTCCTTTGCAGCATACGAGTGCTCCCGAAGGCAAACTTGCTCAGGAGGGGGCTTGAGGGAGCTGTGCAAGGGGTAGAGGGGACCTCTGGCGGTGTTCGCGACTTCCTCCTTTGGAGCAAACAAGTGTTTTTTATGCCACTTGCTCATCGTTCTTCTATTGAGAAAACCCGAGGTTGATTTGATTTGTTCATACGGAAAGAAAGATAAAAAAGTTTAAAAAAGTAAAAAAAACAAAGTTGGTTTGTTGTTCTTGGGAACGGTTACTGAATTGATTCTTTGAGAGAATGCACTGTGTCTTAATTTGTTTTTTCAACTTTTTTCAAGTTTTTTGTGCAGCTCCTTTTTTTTTTTTTTTGATAATGGAAGGCATTTGTGATGGCAAAGGAGTGCATGAATGAAGGGGTGTGGGCAGAAGCTGAAGGCAAGGTGATGATTTTATATTATGAGAACGGTGTTGTTAGCTATTCCTTTTTGCAAATCGAGTTTAATTGACTCAATTGAGTTTAGACTGTGAGTTTATGGTGTGTGGTTCTAATCTTCCTTTTTGCTAATTGAGTTTAATTGACTCAATTAGACTGTGAGTTCAGTTTAGACTGTGAGTTTGATGGACTTAATTGAGTTTAGACTGTGAGTTTAGTTGACTTTGTGAGAAGCTGTCAGTTTCTGCACATGCGTGAGCAGTGAGCACTAAGAATTTAATTTGATTTGATTTTATATTTAAAATTTTAACATGTAATTCTTTGCAAATGTGTGAAGCACTATGGGTTGAGAATCTCAGAATGATTGCAATGTGAAATACAGCAGCTCTCTCTCTCTCTCTCTCTCTCTCTCTCTCTCTCTCTCTCTCTCTCTCTCTCTCTCTCTCTGTGTGTGTGTGTGTGTGTGTGTGTGTTTGTGTGTACAGTCGTCGAGAAATTCGTATCTCTTTCTACCACTCTCTCTCTCTCTCTCTCTCTCTCTCTC
>BFEA01000399.1:1166884-1188906 GCA_003427395.1 Chara braunii
GTCGTGTACCAAGGCGTGTGGCCGCACTGTCTGTGCTGTCGGTGTGGCTCTTGTCTCTGCCGTCGTCATCGCTGCCATCGCCACCCTCGTCATCACTTTCATCATCGGCGTCGATGTCACTCCCCTCATCAGTGCTCTCCTCTACGCTCTCCTCGCGTCCATGTGGCCACTGTCACTCCCACGACTGCTATCGTCATCGACTTCGTCCACGCTCGTTTCTGCATCCTCGACTCTGGCAGGGGGCTTGGTCGCCGTGCCTGCGCAGCCCGTGCTCGTTGTTGTCGCGTACCAAGGCGTGTGGCCACACTGTCTGTGCTGTCATCATGCATAACCACCTGTCCTTATTTCCTCGCTTGCGAGGCTGTAGCAAGGTCCAATGTGCGACGGGTGCCCGGCCGCATGGCCATGCCCTGAACCCTGGACATGTCACTCTTTCTCCGTTCCCCTGTTGCTCCAACCACACTGCCACGGGCTCCAAGTCTCTGCACACGCTCCCCGAATATTTGTGACGCCTGTCTCAAACTGTATCTCGGGGCCGGTGGCTCATCGAACTCGACGTCACGAGCATTGTTGGGGGCCCTCAACATCAGTGGAGGTGACATGTCGCTTGAACCCCGATGCGGCGCTGTCGATGTGCGATGGTGATGGTGGCTGTCGTGGCAAGCCACGCTGAAGATGAGTGGAGGCCGTTGTGACCCGCCTGCATGAGTTTCAAAGGTGGCCTGAGCGGCTGAATAGTGCTGTATCCTCTACCATCTGCGTCGTGTCTCTCTGTGGGTGGCCCGATGTTGAAGTGCGGTTTTGATCACATGGCATCGGCCCACGCTGTCAAGGGACTGCGATACAAGTCCCTCCCTCCATCGCCGGCTGGTGCTGTGGGGCTGGCAGGGGCCCATGACACCGAAGCAACAATCGGCTATAATCCAGGAGGAGGAGGTCCGGTAAATATGTGTGTGTCTATCTTCGTGAGGTCCCTGTCGAAACACCCCGCCAACTTATCCATCGCATTTCTCCACATGGCATGGATCCCCGCAGTGTGTGGCCATGGTTGTCCTCTGCTGGACACGGTGTATGATCCCTGTCGTGTGCGGGACTGTCACGGGATGCCTGTCCTCAACGGGACCCACCGTGGATCCATGTAGTGTGGGTGCCATCATGGCGCCCTTGTCTGGGGCAGTTGCCGGCGCTGTCGCACAACCTGTGTTGGTGTCTCTGGCACCAACCTCAGTAGTGGTCTCCCCCTCCGCTCCAACCACAACAGCATCCACAGATGCCGGCTACGGGGACAACATCTGATGATTCTGTGATGAAACATGCTTTTTTAAAGCATTACTTTTTTCAGAGTGCAGGTTCTGTGATTCATCCAATGTCTGATGAACAAGATATGCGCAAAATGGGAGGATTAGCTTCTTTGTTACCTTATATGCTATGATGCTAATTGGCAGTATGTCTTTAATTGGGTTTCCTTTTTTAATTTGATTTGAAGGATGTGATCTTAGAACTTACTTTTTTTTCTGTTTTTTTTTGTTGAAAAGAGGCCCCATCTATTGGTGGGGAGCATCACCTGCTGGAAAACGGGTCCAGCGTCCCATATATGTGCAGAATTTAGAGAACCTCCGAAAGGGTTGTAGGAGATTCCCACCAGCATTGATTGCCCTGGATTCCAGGGGATCGACTGAGCGGGACCTTGGAAGACGGGTTCAGAACATCTCAGAACAAAACAAAACGGGGAAAGTCCTGCCAGCGTTGATTGCCCTGGGGTCCAGGGGATTGACTGAGCAGGATGATGGGGTGGGGGGGGGCTCTTCACCCTAGAGCAGGCGCCAGATACCTGCTACTACCCGCCCCTAAATTTGCGGAACCCTGCTGTTGGCCCGCTCACACTGCTCCATACCATTGCATGTCCACCATGGTCAGCTGATGGGGAGGGAAGGGATCGGGAAAGTCTGAGGGCGGCCGCAACGGGATCCTTATACTAAATATACTGTTAAGTGGTAATTTGGGTTTTTGGCTTGAATGTCTTTCTGAACGTCCTCATGTGCCTGTCCTGCACCGGTAGGGTGTCATATGGCGGCTCACCCTCCGATCCGCAGGTCTTTGCTGTGACGGTTTCCTGCGTCCATCCGCTCGTCGGGCAGCCCAATCTACCATCAACGCCTGGTGACCGCCCCGTCTGTATATCCTCTAGTCCGTGACAAGTCTGCAGATTTGTGGCATCGACGTCACCCGTCGTGGGCAACGCCACCTCCCTCTCCATCTCTATTGCGATTGATCAATCGATCACCCCTCGATTGTGGCTCGATGGTCGATGCAGCGACCAACTCTTCACGCATGCGAGCGCCAGTCTCAAGATCATTCTTCACCTGCGCCCTGCGTGAGAGCTCATGTTATGTGGTAGGTTCGCACAAGAAGTTGCACTCGCCTGCTGTCCAACCTGTCCTGCCTCTGCGAAGCCGTCTCTCCTGAGGGTGTCGTGTCGGCATCGACCATCGCTCCCTTCCGTATTCCCTCCGTGCCATGAGAAGGGGACTCGCAGAGCTCTCTGTGCATGCCAGGTGTGAAACTGCCCGGCATGACCTCGACAATTTGGCCCAAGATATTGCCCATTAGGAGGCGCCCCCAAATCCCCCAAATCATTGAAAAGGGGTGGTGAATCACGGACATCATCCACACCCGCTGCTGTGAGTTCCGCCCCCCCCCACGAACTCCCTCAGATGCTCCGCCAGCGCCATCCACCCCCCGGACATCTGAAGGTGGCTCGTCCAATACCAGATGTTGAGCACGCACTCTGGGGCCCCTCTACAACCTCTGCTTTGTGGCACTCCCCCAGTGCTACTGCCTGCTGCGACGGTGGAAGCACGATCATCCGAGGACGCCAGCCTCTCCCCCTCCCTCGGTGCAGCACGCGAACCTCGCAACCCACTCCCACCTGCTGACTGTCCTGCGGTATGGATCAAATACATTTCGTCTCACATATATCGTATCGATGAGATGTATATCGATCACACTACAATGGCTTATTATCTATAGATAGATGCCAATTGGAGTATGTATTGTATTTGTATTGTATATAGACTTGAATACAATGTCACGGGTCTCACTTCACTCACAAACTCAATCCTTCTTCGGGAAAGGTCACATACGTATGTGTATTCCGTAATCCCCACATTTCGTTGGCCATGATCGCAATCCCCACATTTCGCAATCCCCACGTTTCGTTGGCCACGATCGCATGGCGAGTACGGCAGGCCAACGAAATGTGACCCAATGCCGTACTCGCTATGTGACCTTTCCCCACATTTCGTTGGCCACGATCGCAATCCCCACATTTCGTTGGCCTGCCGTACTCGCCATACAAATCCTCCACTCCCTCTCTGTCCTCGAAAATGTCAATTTGTTGTCCCTAAACTCCATTTGGTGTCCCCTCCATCAAGATTGGTGCGCTGCAAACCGCTCGTGACTTCGTAACTGCATTGGGTGAGGATATACGCGTCTGCATTTCACACCAATCTGGCGCGGTACGAATCAACCACACCACTGAAATACCTCATATCGCCATGAGCAGGGCATAAAAGGAAAGTGCGCCGTGTGCTGGCTCAAAATCATTTGACACCGCTTTTGCACCTGTGCATTCAGCCACGGCAGCAAGGCACAACGTGTGACTTGTGCATACCACTGCGAACCAACCGCCGCAACAGATCGTAAACAGGATCCGTGATGCGGACCAACGTCTCAATCGAGTCCCACCATCTACCATGTCTCACCTACCACCTCACCCATCTGGCGAGTCTGTCAATGCGTGTGTCCCAAGGGACAAGACTCCAACCCGCCGTGTCGACAGTCCTCTCCAAAGCCTGCCTCACGACGACAAGACTCTCCAACAGGGCGAAGATCGATGTGAAAATGTCTCGCTCAGGTAAAGGCCCGTGTGTTTGCTCTCCAGCTTGAAAAGGTGGAGAGCGGCGCCACGCACTTTAATGAACCGCACCACCGCTCTGGCCCGCGGTATAGTGTTGTTGTTCCATGTGACTATAAGAAGAACTTGTTGCAGACATGGACCGCACATGGGATCCAAGTGATGCGTTTGTATTGTGGCCTCATCTTGGGATGGGCAACACGTTGGCAGTGGTGGTATACGCTGCTGCCAGTTCATTCGTGCAGATAGCGTTGACCCATTTCAGGCCAAATCGCCCGAAAACATTCACCCACCGCTCCAAAACACCAGGCCCGTCATCACATGAACCTTCCGTGTTCATTTTCCTGATCACACCTTGCGATGCGGCGGCGACGAAGTTGACGACATGCCTGTGATCGTGAGACTTCCTGCTATCTGACATGATCATGACGCCCGTGACGTAAAATGGTCCCCTGACGTCTCTCAAATTCGTAGCCATGTCATCTATAATCTGACACACAGACTCAATCGCAGGGATCTCATTGCGAGAAGGCCATAAAACCTTGATAAGCCCTGGCAAGTCTGCGAAGTGTCTCTTGTACTCCTAAGCATCGCTGTGGAAAATGTTGAAGGGTATCTGCTTGCTGTACACAAGTCGTAGAAATTACTTATTGTGGTCCAGGTTTGTTTGCAATTTGGTGCGCAGTGTGTAATCATGCATGCCGCCGCTCTCGCGACAGATAGGACTGGATACGTTGCCAGTACTATTGGTTTTTGTTTAGCCTAAGTATTTCTTGTTCAAGTCTGCGAAGTGTCTCTTGTACTCCTAAGCATCACTGTGGAAAATGTTGAAGGGTATCTGCTTGCTGTACACAAGTCGTAGAAATTACTTATTGTGGTCCAGGAGCCATTGGGAGGCGAGGACGTCCTTGATAGCAGGCTGTCTCATCTTCTTGTGCAGGGTCGTATTCCCCCCTTTCTCTCTCTCCTTCCTCTTCCCTAAACTCTCACCCACCAGACCCTTCCCCGGCCAATGCGTATAAGGCTCCTCAACCCCGTGCTGCGTCGCATCGCCTTCAACATCGATTACGTCATCCAACCCCTGCCCTCCATCTTCCTCTTCGCCTGGACCTAACTCGCCCTCCCCTCCCACACCACCATCCGCATCCATAGATGGTGCACCACCATGGAGCTCCTCGTAACGTTGCAACCGCTCCAACTGCTTGCCGTCCATCTTGTCGTTAGTGTTGAAAGGATGTCCAGCAGTGCCTCGTCTATGACCTGCGGACACCCTTTCCCCTGTTTGAAGTGCCTTGCCGCAACAAATTGTGTCCCCTGGAATCGTGGCCACAGAAGACGCACTTTAACATCTTCATCCCCCAGTTGAGGTCTTGGCCGACGCGAATGTATTTGAAGATGGCGCAATTCATCTGCGCCTTCTGCTGTGCCAGCTCGTCGGCCTCCTCGAACGGTCGTACCTGGCCCCTCCCCATGGTTGCTGACCCCGTCTGAACACCACCTCCAACCCTGGGCCACCACCGCGACCCTCCAGCAACTCCCCACGAAGGTCTCGCGACATCCCACCTGGCAGGCCCCACAAATCCCTGGACGCACCCCCCCTCCCCCCCAGCCGACCCCAAACGGCATGCAGCACCGCGCAGCCTCGGCCCGATAGGTACCTAACCAGCCGCATCCGCACCACAAACGCGACGCCAAATTTTTATGAACGGCGTTCAAAACAATGTAACGGCGTTCAAAAAATAAGTGCCACTGCGTGGCAGGTGTTGCTCCCCACCAATAGACGGAGCCTCCCCTCAGGTGTTAGCGGTGTCTGCTCTTATCAGCACCACTAGCACTGACGGGGGTTTTGTCTTGAAAAAACAAAACAAAAAAAAAGGGCCACTGCACGGCGTGCACGCTGAGCTCGCCCGTCGCCTCCCGCTGCCGCTCCTTCACTGTGCGGCGCCAATCCGTCGTCGCCGCCGCTCCACTTCACACTCTGCTGCTGCGGTGGTGCCGCGCTGCTCTCTCTCTCTCTCTCTCTCTCTCTCTCTCTCTCTCTCTCTCTCTCTCTCTCTCTCTCTCTCTCTCTCTCTCTCTCTCTTGTGCGTTGTGGAGCATGCGTTCGGGTGCTCTCTTCCCATTCTCAAACGGCACACGCGAACGTGCAATGCCGTTAGCGAAGGCAGTGCTGCCCCCTCGTATGCCCACCTCCACCGCTGGCAGGGCCTTCTTTTTTTTTTTTTTTTTTTTCGGGGCCTGTTTTCTGGACTCCCACGCATCCTGTTCGCGCTGCGCGCCCTCAACCGCCCCCCAAAGTCGAGCCCCAGGCAGCGCAGTGCGCAAGGCACCGAACTGTGGAATTGAACTCCGTGCTCAGGGGCGTTCAAACCTTTCAAATTCTGAACGGAAAACGCACGTTCAATGAGCTGTTTCATAGGTCAGAGCTGTTGCACAGGCCAAACACTATGACCCAAGGAATATTGGAATCTGGCCTCTTACTCTGGTTCTATGCCCGAACAAGAAGCAATTTTTTTTTTTTTTTTTTTTTTTTTTTTAAAAAAACGTCCCCCTGCAGTGCTAGTGGTGCTGGTTGAAACAGGCACCACTAGCACCCGGGGAGAGGCTCCATCTATTGGTGAGGAGCATCACCTGCTGGAAAACGGGGTCCAGCGCAAAGGATGACCTCAGGGGAAGTAACTGAGAAAACGCCTGCCAGCATTGATTACTCTGGTGTCCAGAGGATTAACTGTGCAGGTTATTGAGAAATAGGGGGAAACCTCTTTGCCCTGTATCAGGTGCCAGATGCCTACTGCTAAGAACTAGTTTCTCCCTCCCCCAGCTGCCCTTACCCACCCTGTCCCAAATGTCGTCAGCTTCCCTCCCCACTTTTCCTCTCTAATCAGAGACCATTCCCGACCCGCCAGCATTAATCACCCCTGTGTGGAGAAGAAAAGAGCTAGGAAGGGGTCAAGGAGTTCCGAGGAGGGGCACAGCCGTATTGCGGGGTGATAGAATTTGCTTGTTGTCCGTCCTTGTCCTGGACGGACAAGCAAATTCCTTTTTCTCGTATGGGAGATAGGGGTGCTGGTATGAGCAGATGCCTCTATCTCCCCCGGGAGGCACCATCTATTGCCTTACATAACAACCATTTCAATCACGCTGAGATGTTTCTGGCTGTCTTCCAACCTGCCAGCATTGATTACCCTGAAGACAGGGGATTAACTGAGCAGGCTCAAACAGGGAGGAAGAGGGGCCCCAGCCCCTGTGTCTGTGCTTATAACTGTCTCTCCCTCACTCTGCCCCATACCATTAGAGATCCACCATTGACAGACCATGGGGCGGAAAGGGGTCGGGGAAGTCCAAGGGGGAGCGCAGCGATATTGCTGCATCCACCTTAGTCCAGTCCTGAAAACAAATGATATAGTCTCGTCTCATATTATCCTCTTCGCATTCTTGAAGACTGCCTCCTTCCCAACGAACATAAGTCATTTTGCCCCCTGGTCACTTCCCAGCCAATCCCTTGAGAATTGCTTGATGGCCTGCATTATGTTTTTTTTGGTATGAATTCGGTCCAGTTTAGATTTCACTGTCTTCCATTGTATCGTAAGTTACTCCTGAACATATTGTTTAATTAGCTCGGTCATCTCCGCACCCTCTATTCTTACTTTCTCAATAGATAATATACACTGTTTCCTCCACAGTGCCCAAATAACGGCTCTCCTCCCGATCTTGAACATGTTCTCTTCAGAAGTGTTATCCGTAGAGGAGAACCATGTTTCACACAGAAGCGCTCTCCAGTCCCACGGCCACTCGGACTCTGTGCCCAACAACCTCCAAATCCGATCCCACCAGCACCAGGTAAGGACCGCCCCTGGACGCTGCAGAAAAATGTGCTTTATAGTCTCAGGGATGTTGCGGGCAGGAAAGCCTGTCAGATAGGACATACACCATGGTGTGGCTAAACCCTTTTGTTGCAAATATGTATGATCAATCAGCCAATCATTTGTGGGGAGGCAGCGGTGTTCTATCTGTCGTTGCAGGAAGACCATTTTTGTCGGTCTGGCCTTATCACTGCCAATCTCTCTTTTGTTTGTTTGTTTGCCTGTCTGTCTGTATGTTTGTCTGTTTGTTTGTCTGTCTGTTTATTTGTTTGTTTGTTTGTCTGTCTGTTTGTTTGTTTGTCTGTCTGTTTGTTGGTTTGTTTGTTTGTTTTGCAAACAACAGGGCCTTATGGTTGAGGCTATTTCACGTTCTGGAGAGAGTCAGTCCGGTCCGGTCCCTTTCCCTTGTAATGTAGATGATGGAACACATAAAATGCAAACACTTTCGTCAACCAACAGGGCCAAAGGGACCTGTGGGCAACATAGTTGCCTCTACGACTTTGACTGCAAGCAGGATGTTTGATACACAACACTCTACTACATGCATTGGGATACTTTCTGGACGGGATACATTAAAAATGTTGGACTCGTCGGGACATACCTGGTCTAGAAAGCTTCCAAATGCATGGACTTGTTGGAACATATCTGGACGAGAAAGTGCCCAAGTGCATGGACTCATCCTGGTCAGAAAGCGTCCACGTGCATGCACTCGTCTGAACGTACTTGGTCCAGACAGCGTCCAAGTGCATGTGGAATGTTGTGTGGTGGAGTGAGGCCCATTACCAATAAAGCATGCCAGATACAATCTTGTTGTTGGACAATAGTAAACATTAGATTTACATTTTTTTCTACAATCTAGTGCACCAATCTAGTGCACCCTTGGAACTTCCTTCCACTCCCAATACCCACTACCAACATGTTGGATGGAACCAAATGTTGGAATTGTCTTTGTAGAGGGGAAAGGATGGAATTACGTTGTAATAGGGGGATGCAAATTATCATGCAAGTGAAATGTACTCTGCGATGTGATCCCAATCACAACGGTACCTGGTATCCCTGCTGGCTGCATGTAGTAATATTTACCACCTTTCAGACCAAATACAGTGATAATGACCAGGCGCTCTGTTCGGGGCTAGACGGTAGTAGACCAGATACACCCTTATGATGACCATATTCACCACCTTTCAGACCAAATACAGTGATAATGATCAGGCGCTCTGTTCGGGGCTAGACCGTAGCAGACCAGATACACAGTTATGATGACCAGCTTTTCCCAATAGACTAGTCCCATCTTTCTCTGAATAGAACAGCATGTCATTGTCACTAAATCCAGTTGAATCTAGACTGAAATATTCAGAACAGCATGATGTCGTTGTCACTATATCCAGTGGAATTTAGACTAAAAGTTGCCCCATATTCAAAACACCGGGTCATTGTCACTGTATCTGGTGGAATCTGGACTAAAAATGGCCCCATGTTGAGAACATCAGGTCATTGCCACTGTATCAGCAGCATGGCTAATGCAGTTGGTACTGCACTCTTGCCAAGCCAACTTCCCACTAAGCAGCCTCGTCAGCAAGATCATGCTTGGCGACCGAAGTGCCCATGCGACAAGGCTCGCTCGATAGTGCTTCACCTAGGGCTGGGAGAGGTTTGATGTGGCCTAGCGCTGGTGTCTGCAACCTCTGTCCGGTATCCCGAAAGGGCCAAACAAGTGGCCCCGTAGATCAGGAAGCAGAGGTTACGCTAAGGAAGCAGAAAGATGAGGTAGGTAGGGGTGGGTCCTGTGAGCACCCAAAAAAAAAAAAAAAAAAAAAAAAAAAAGCAGCCTCGTCGGTCGTAGTGTCATGTCAGCAGCATGGCTTCTGCAGCCGGTACTGCACTCTTGCCAATTCAACTTAGACATTGCCCGACTTCTTGGCCCGTATGCCCGTATGCGCTCCGTCATGGAGCAGGCCGAGGCCGAGCAGCAACTCCGCGAGCAGGAAAAGGAAGCCCGACAGAGGTGAAAATTGCCTCCTGTTCAGAACATCAGGTCTTTGTCACTGTATCTGGTGGAATCTAGATTGAAAATCCCCATAGACAGAACTACGATGAAGCGGTTTTCGGTTGTCGAACTTTCCCCCTATCGTATTGCCAGTTACGGCAGATGTCTGCGGTAAATCCCGTCACTGGATTAAAGACCGTTTTGGCTCACCTTGAGTGTACAAGTCCATTCATAACTCGTATAGCCCACTCATTCAGCTGTAGACGGGATCTTTTTTTTTTTTTTTACGGCTGCGGGCGAGGAACTCCGAGATTCTTAGTCTATTTCTACCTCCGTGAACTGGCATCAAGGAGGGGGAGAGCTGCAGAGGGACCTGGCATGGACTCAACTGGAAACGACAGCGGTCAGTGAGTCATAAGAGGCTATACAGAAATGGGAAAAGGGAGGAGATGTCATGTGGGAACGTCGTGTCAAAACATGAGCTCGTCTGTAGGGAGACTACTTGAGACAGCGAGACAGTGGGAAAACAATGTATCATCTTGAACACAAGAGATTATTTGAATCTCTTTGTAACTGGTTCCTTCACATCACATCTATGTTTTTTTTTTTTGAATCCATGGCAGAATATTTATGTGGTGCTAGGTTGGGCTTCGAGTATTTATGTTGGTGCTAGATGGGCCTGGAATATTTATGTGGTACTTCACTAGGCTTGTAATGTTGGTGTGAGGGTCAGCCTTTCCATGGCACAGCCAGCTTGGAAGTGACTGGTCCTATGGTAACTCCCAGCCAAATTTCCGACTCCCTTCATCCCCACTTTGTGAACCTCAGACCCCCCCGGTCCTGTGCACCCGGTTGAGGATTGGATTGCCCTCCGAAGGTGGGAGACCAACTCGGCATATGGTCGGATACCCAGTCCTTCGGACGTGACCCCTGCCCGGAATCATTACGCTGGCAAGCAAAAGCCCTTGGGGCCCAGTGAACAGTGGACCCTAAACATGTCTTGGACCTACCAGCCTAGTACCAGGTCACAAATCGGGGCAGAAATGAACATTATCTTCTCAACAAAACGTTTGTTAAACTGTCGAGGTTTGTTTGTTTGTTGTTGTTGTTGTTGTTGGTTGTTTGTTTGTTGTTGTTGTTGTTGTTGTTGTTGTTGTTGTTGTTGTTCTTGTTGTTGTTCTTGTTGTTGTTGTGATTGTCGTTGTTGTTGTTTTAGTGATTGTCGTCGTTGTGTTTTTGTGATTTTCGTCATCGTTCTTGTTGTTTTTAAACTTTTTATCTTCTCAACAAAACGTTTATTAAACTGTTGAGGCTTGTTGTTGTTGTTGTTGTTGTTGTTGTTGTTGTTGTTGTTGTGATTTTCATCATTGTTGTTGTTCTTGTTGTTCTCAATTTTTTTGCCCTAACACACCGTCGGGTTGGGTAAACATTGACAAGGAGAAATCACCAAACAGACTGGTGAGAATATATGAGAACGCCTGGGCCGCAGCGAAAACAACACAGTCAACTCCAATTAGGGGTACCTTCTGTAACGAGGGTCGCAACCTGGCCACTTATGTGGCGTCTGCGAAAGAGATAGCAGATTGGATGTTAAAAAAAGGAGGGGAGTCGATAGAATTGGATGGACTAACTTATTCACTCTCTTTCAAGCCATGGATGAACATCCAGCAGCTCCATGAATGGAATAACGCTATGCATCAAAGATTCTTTTGGATCAGATGCATGGAGGTCCCAGCGGTTGTGCTGGGTCTCCTGAAAGGAGCGGTAGAAGACGCCTTTGGGACGGTTGTAAAAGACTACCCGGCGTACAAAGATCCACTGGATCCTGATTTGCGCAAAGTTCGTTTTGACTTGGTCCCGTCAGCGAATTTAAATTATAAGAAATATCTGGTTATCAACATACGTAGCTACGGGTTCATCAAAATCGAGGTCATCTGTGCGGACACTGCTTGGTGTCTGGTCTGTCGACGTCATTTTCACAAGGATTGTGACGACAACTGTCCAGCGAAATTGAAAAGAAGAAGAGGGAACAAAGAGGCAGGAAATGGGAAGAAGAAGGGGGATAGCGAAGAGAAAAAAAGCGATGAGGTAAGTGAAAGTGAGAAGGAGGATGAAGAAGAGGTCAAGAGGAACGATCAGTTGAAGGAAAAATGGGTCAAAGCCTCTAGCAGGAAGGAGTCGAAGGTCCCTCAAGATGAGTCAACAAAGGGTCTCCCGAAAGGAGCAAGAAGGAATAACGAACGGATAAAAAAACCCTAATACAAGGAGGTGGTAAAAGGTCTCAAGAGAGGAGAACCTCTCCAAGAAAGAGAGGTAGTACGTCCGTTAAAGGATTTGATAGAAAAAGATTTGAGAGACGGCGTTGTGGAGAGAGACGAGGCGGTGGAGAAAGTTCCGGGAGGGAAAGCCCCGGAGGAGGAGGTTAAGACAATAGGAGAGAATGAAAAGGAGGATGGGGAGCGTCTGATGGAGATAGAAGATAAGGCGCCTGAAGAAAAGACGGTCGGGGATGGGGATCCGGCAGGGAGTGATGAAGGAGAGAAAGAGAAGAAGGAAGAAGGTTTGGAGTCTGAAGGAAAGAAGGTGGCCAAGGAGAAGGAGAAAGACGAGCCCCCCATACTGGAAGATGTCATAATGGTGGATGAAGACTCGGATCGAATTGGTCAGAAAAACGTAGACGAAGTCAATCCCTCCATTCGAAAGGATGGAGAGAAGGAAGGAGCCCAGACAAGGAGTAGTTCTCCCTTGGGAGAGAAAGAAGCAGGGAAAAATTTGAAAAGGAAGAGTGATGCTCTCTCTTTCCTTTTCTCCCCAGCTGCTAACAGTGACTGTCCGGCGCCCACAAGTTTGGAGAAGCAGAAATCTAGCGATGGAAACAGCAGTCCTAAGGACTCCGGACCGGTTGTCCAATTGGAGGAGGGTATTTTTGATAAGAGGCATAATTCTAACCGGAATAAAAGGAAAGATAATCCGTCGGAAGAAGAGGGGCCTTCAGTGGACATAATTTCAGACGCAGAGGAGAGTGGTGGTGAAGAATAATTAGATTTCTCGGTCCCTGAGCTCTTTAGGGAAGGGGAATTACAATTCGAAGGGTCTGGGGAAGGAAGAACTAGATTTCTCGACCCTTTGAAGGCTACATGTAAGAAGGCGAGAACTAACAACAACATCTCAGTCCCGACCATGAAGGATCAGGACAAGGGAACACCGGATTCTGAACAGCCGTTAGATAACATTCCTAACAAAAAACGGCCGCAGCCGGGTCGTTCGGTTGTCCCAGGCCGCCCCCATGGTTACATTGGGCAGAGAAGACAGTCAGGCTGGCCAAGTACTGGAATACTTGGTGCCCCTAGTCCTCTCTGACTCTAACCACGACTTGCGTATATTTACTCATAGGTCGGAAGAGGCCTGCTTGAGTCTTCCCATGATGGCAGTTCCTTCAGCTCCGTCGGACGAGGAAGCTAGGGATCTGACTAACAAACGAGTCTTCAATGAAACGGTCACATGTGTGATCATCCCCTCCCCAAAGAGGGGAAGACACGTGGTCTCACTGCCTGACAACAGTAAGGCATTACTACATATTGTGTTTATGGGTATTGCGTCAGCCACGGTGGAGTTTGGTAAGTGGGGTATGGAGAAGGGGTACTGGTACCCCTTTCAGGATTTCACTACTCCTAACCTGATCCCACTGGCCAACATTAGCCTGATGCCAGATCTGTCTACGAGTATCATCCATGATTGGATGGACAAAAAGGACATCATTTCGACTGTTTCAGGAATGAAGTTTCTAACTATTATAAAGGCAACAGGCTTCCCGAGTGAGATTAGGGATTTACTCATGGACTCTGAAACCAGCCTTACCCCGAAGACATCCGAGGAGGACCGCATCCAAAGCGAAAGCGGGTCTGACCATATTAATGGTCCTTCCCAATAGAATCCGGATAGCCAGTTGGAATGTCAAAGGTTTGGGAGATACAAATAATAGATTCAAAAGACAAAGATCGTGTTCTTGGATTCACAGTGAATCGATTCATATAATGTGCCTCCAGGAAACAAAATTGGATGACAGCAAAACCCATAGGGCAGTAAATTGGTGGAGAGGCCCTCAATTTTGGGCCCCAGCAGACGGAACAAAGGGCGGTACTGCTATTCTGATCCATCATGATTTGGACTGTCAAATTCTGGATTCCTATATTGACCCGGGTGGGAGACTAGTTTAGGTCACACTGGCATTGGAAGAGGAAGATTGGGGAATAGTATCAGTATATGCTCCCACAGATTGCATCGATAGGACTGATTTTTTTGCCTCGCTTCCTTCCTTTATGCCAAACACAGAAAATTTGACGATTTTAGGGGATTGGAATACTACACTAAACCCGGGCCTAGATTCTCCGGCTAATGGGCCACTCAGGGCAGATTCTACTCTCCTATGGTCCTTTTTGAATACTCACTTACTTACTGACACATTTCGTTCCCATAACCCTGAGGACCCGGGCTATACTTGGTATGGCCCTAAACCGTCCCCGAGTGCCCCAGTCCCTAGGCGTAGATTAGATTTTATATTGGCTAGAGGCACTTTATGGGAAAGATGCTCAACCTCAGAGATGAAGATCTCAGATCTATCAGATCATTATCCCATCTTTATGGAGGTTATCTCAAAGGAGATTATTTCCAGGGAAAGACCGCCGTTTAGATTCAATATTAACAACTTGAAGGACAAGGGAATCCCCCGTTGGATTTCTTCTCAGATGGAGGCTTGACTTCAAGCTAAGCACCTATTTGAAGAGCAGGACATCTGGGCGGACGTGGGAGCACAGATTATAAGGGTAGCAATGTTAGAGTTTTATAGGATGAAAGATGCCAACAGAAATTGGAAGGAACTGAAACTGCTATGGCTAGTTGAGGAAGTTGAAGCCCACATGGGTTCAGATCCCTTTTCGGATTTTTATTGGACAGAGAAGAGAAAACAGGCCTTGGCTCAGCTGGAAGAGATGGAGGTGCGGAAACAAGCGGAACGGTTGGAGTGGCTAAAACTGTGAGGAATATTAGGGTGCGACAGAATGACGAAAATTATGTTCCGGTCCCTGATCCTCAGACAGACAAAACCACTCATCAGAGAATTAAGTCATCTTTTCGAGCCAAATGCCCCAGTGGCCACGGAAACGTCAGATTTGTGTCATTATGCTTTGGAGTACTTCAGAGACATAGTTTCTACAAGAAGGCTTTTCGACGACTTCGATTCGGATCTCTCTGAAGTTTCCAACTTTTGGGACAGATCCAAATGTCAGATTAAGGACTCGACGAGAATCCTGCTAGACGCTCCCTTGACTACGGGGGAACTCCACAGGGCCGTCAGGAGTATGGCAGGAGGTAAATGCCCAGGTATTGACGGCCTTCCAGTTGAACTTTTTAGGGCTTCATGGGATGCGTTTGCCCCTTTTCTCTGTGAAATTTACAATAAAGTCTTATCTACAGGGACTCTTCCTAAAGGATTTGTAAAAGGGGTTATTTCTCTCTTGTATAAGAAAGGAGATAAGAAAGAAGTGAGAAATTACAGACCCATTTCAGTCCTCAACGTTTCTTATAAAATCTTGGCTAAAGCCTTGGCCCTGCGCTTGGCTGAATTTCTTCCGGAACTAGTGGGTTGGGAACAGGGGGCCTTCGTAAAGGGCAGATCGATATTCGAGAATATATTAGCTATGGTCCAGGCCTTAGAAATAATTGGTCAAGAGAAAAGGGATGTGGCAGTGCTCCTCCTGGACATGGAGAAAGCGTATGATAAGGTGGGTTGGGCGTTTGTCCACACCACACTTATCAAAATGGGGTTTGGGGAAGGGTTCTGTACATGGATCAAGGTCATGTATTCTCAGGCCAAGTCGTCAGTTTTGGTGAATGACAAACTCTCAAATGAAATTCATCTGACACGCTCTTTACGTCAGGGTTGCCCCCTGGCTCCTCTCCTATTTGTTCTGCAGCTAGAGTCTCTCCTAGATAATATTAGATATAATCCTAAAATAATGGGTCTGCGTCTGTCCCCAACCTTGGAATGGAAGGGAGGGGCAATAGCAGATGATCTCACGATCGCTTGCGATAATAGCAAGTCGGTGTTAGAGGAACTTAGAGCATTAATGGATAGTTATTGTGTGTTGTCCGAGGCGTCAATCAATTGGCATAAGTCAGTTTATTTCTTGCCAGATCAGTATGTCCTTCAAGCGGATTGGGGACTGCGGCTTATCCCAACAGAGAACTCTGAAAGGTTTCTGGGTATTCAGGTTTCGTTGGGAGACTGTGCAGGGGCACAAGATTTAATCCTCGCCGGGAAAGTCGCAGGGAGGATAAACAAATGGCATAAGGGTCATATACCTTCACTTTTTGGAAGGGCGCTGGTAATTTCTGCAGCAGCCTTTTCAATATTATGGTACCCTCTTACGCTGACACGACTGGGGGATGAGGCCTACTCCCTAATTAAGAACTACGCTGCTAAATATTTGTGGAAACCGATGGCGGAAGAGGAAAACGGGTATATGACCAAGGTCGCCTGGGAAGCCATCTGTCTTCCGAGAGCTGAAGGAGGGCTCGGGATCCTGGACCCAAGACACCAGAACCTAGCTCTGCTGTCTAAATGGCCAGTGAAAGCCATGTTCGATAATCCATCTAAATTATGGATTCGCTTAGCGGAATATATTCTTGCAGCGGAGTGGGATTTGTCCCAGCCAGAACTGGTCTGGCATGTATGCTGCTACCTTCCTTCACAGGCAGGAGACCAAAATCCAAGATATGGAGGGATATCTTGCATGGGTGGAATAAAATCCTTACGAAAGAATTTTTCCCACCTATCTCAAAGGAAGAAATTCTTAATCAGTCGTTATTTGATAATCCCTTCATAATCGATTCCAAAGGAGATCCCTTCTCATCAGGACGAACGGCTGGGTGTTTCGGCCACGCATGGATAGGGAAAGGAGTTCTACAGATAAAGCATATTTGGGACGGAAGAACAGAGGATTGGATTTCCGAAGAAAACTTAAGGAAGAAACTTCCCCGGCTCAGGAATCTGGGCAGTAACAAGGAAGCCCCCGTGACAGCTCTCCCCAGGGCTTGGGCCCATCAGCTCAAATCGGAAGTGGCTCAGGCACCAGGCTGCTGGGTCTTCTCTGAGGATTCAGAAGATAAGCTTTGGAAGATACTTGGTCCTGACCCGGGCACAGGTCATGAAGTGGAGGAATGGAGGTCTTTAGGTCCGAGAGTTCGAGTGTCAGAAAAGCCACTCTCTTTGGTTCGGGTTTCAGAAAGAACGGTTGTTGATATCAATGGAATGCTGGAACCCAGGGTCCTGCTCAGCAAGGATGGGTCCAGAGCTAGTCTCTTGGGCCCAGCCGCAGACTTCAGAGTAGAACCAATTAGTAAAGGCTGGTCCCTGGTTAATAAGTCTGACAAGAAAGAGCCTATAGCTCTGATACAGTATCGTCCGAAAATTGGGGTAAAAACTCTGCAGAACATGGTTAAAAAGACGCCTATCAGCCTGGCCTCTCAAAGACTGGAGAGAATTAAGAATGGCCAGGTTGAACAGCCTGACTGGAGAATTTTTTGGAAAGGTCTACAGTCTATTCCTTCACAGAAGGATGCAAGTTTGCTATGGTTGCAGTCGCTGCTGATGACGGCATCGGCACTCTGGCTCTCACAAAAGGGAATGGAAATCTCGTTAATCTGCAAAAGGTGTGATTGGGGATGAGAATCTAATGCTCATCTGTGGCTATACTGTCCTCTAGCAGATGAGCTTTGGATTTGGTGGATCAAGCATTGGGACCTAGTTACCGGGGGTTCATGGCCTTGGTCCGATGATTGGGTTTTGTACGGTATACCAGCTAATGGGGTGAGCAATTTTAAGGGGGGGTGGGGGTACGTTGCACTGGTTTGCAGATGAATTTCACTGAATGAAATTTGGAGAGCTCGGAATTCAGTTGTGTTCTCAAATATAAAAGTTTCGGTTCAAGAACAGCAGGCCCGCATTTGTTCAAATTTAAGGCTGCAAATACTGGCAGATTGGCACAAAAGCTCCAGAAGCAAAAGGAAAGGCTTCTGCTGGTTCTTGAACGCATGGGCTCAAGGGAACCACTTGACTGCGGTTTCACAAGACAGGAAACTGGTGATCCCACAGTGGCTAAAACCTCCGTGATTTCTAAAAGGTTCTTCAGCAGCGAGTATTTGATTCAAGGCTAACGTGATTTGAATAGCAAGTGGACTGCCTAGGCAGTTCCTGTCTTACTGAGCTCCAATGTTTAAGAATTTTTGGAATGGCCTTAGGAGGCAAGGGACGCTGGACCCGGTTTCCAGCAAGGTTAAATGTTTGGTTCACAAGTAGAAATCTGAGCCGGCAGGGTTCGTAAGCTAAACTGGCTGAGGCTGCCAGGATAACTCTGGGTTGAATTGTGAGGTCCCCGGCCTCCTTCCTTTGCCTTGATAATATATGTTGCATTCTTTCCAAAAAAAAAAAAAAAAAAAAAAAATCACCAAATTTCAAATTTGATACGTCGTTGTCACAACTTATCAGAGGCCCTGCAGCCAAGCATTCCAGCAGCAGGCATGCATTTCAGACTACTGGCTATAATGACCGGTTGTCGTATTTGGGTGGAGACGGTAACCAAGTGGTCCAACACCACACTGCATTTAGACCAGGTCGGTGTAGCACACTGTCCACACAACCAACTGGTACGCACAACCAAATCCTCCTTAGAAAAAAGAGGTGCAGACGTACTCGTGGTGTGGCGGTTACATAGGTGTGTATCTTTCAGCCACATCATTTGGAGAGTTTCCATTACCTGAAAGTGTGTTTTTCCCTCTAACACCCTTTTTAGGACCTTTTGTATGTCTACTAGTCTAGTTAAATAGAGGTTATGGATTTGTACCTCTGGCCCTTAGGCCCTTCCATGCATGCACGGAATAGGAGCGGCACCCCTCAGGCTGGCTACAAGAGCCAAGTTCAAGCCTTCGTATAAACTACCATATTTGTACGTTGTGTGTACGAATGTGTTCCTCTCCCTCCCTCCGTCCCTGTCTTTGGCAGCATGTGTGAAGTGGAGGACCTCTCAGAGTCCCAGGTTCCGTTCGGGGTCGACCAACATCTTGTTTTTTTGTTAGAATAGTGTCACATTGTCAGAGGTCGGACGTGCAGCGTGATGTTAACTTTGTTAAGCAGCATTGTAACACAACTCTGCTTCAACTTACTTCCATTGAGGGTGTCGTTCTGAGGGTGTCGTTAGACACTCCTTACGACTTCCTCGAGCTACATGGAGGTTTTCTTGTAGCTCATAAGGAAAATTTGCGGCCTCTTTCCACATATCCACGGGGAAGAACCCCAAGGATGTTTCCTTGTGGCCTGCCTGAGGCCGTTTTTATCCGGCAGTGGGGGGGAGTGTCCGTGGTCCAGCATCTTGTGTCTGTGTCATGGTTGAGACAGCGTGGTCCAGCGGCGTCCGCTGGGAAAGGGCAGGGTCAGGCGGCCAGAAACAAAATAAAAAAATAGGGGACCTCCACGTTCGGAATTCAAAATTTGAATTGCGGCTGTGGTGACGAGCACGACCATCGGCAGGCGGTGCGAAGATAGGCCACGCCCGAATCGGGCTTTGTGGAGGCATCCCTTCCTGAGAAACATAAGCCTGTGTGCACGTGTACACAATGGTAGCATCAATTGCCATCGACACATGCCACTTTGCGGGCGTCGTTCAACACAGTTTTTCAAGGAGAGTGACGTCAACCCGAAGGGGGCAGCTTTGCAGAAGTGTCGTGGGTGCAACCATCATTATGGCAGCAGAGACACATCATTCTTGTGGAAGTGTTGGCGATGGAGGCCGACAGAGAGGTCAGGCGTACGTTGTTGACACCGCTAGAGAGGACGGCCATGTCCTTGTCCTTCATTGTCGGCAGGAGAGGGCATTGGGACGAACGAAGACGCAGTTGAGCGCGTAGGAGAAGGACGTTGATGCAAGCTGCACATGACGGCCCCGAATACGTGGTGACTTCGGAGGCTGTCATTCAATTGTGCTACGCACTGGGTTGCGACGTTATTCCACGAACAATGCCGAGGTGGTGGATCAAACGCAGTACGGGGGGAATGTGGGAAGACCTTCGGCAATGCGATGCCGCCACGGATGACTACTTCCGCGAGAAGCAGCACAGCGACAAGGAGCAGCATGGGGAACACCAGAAGCACCACTGCGATGAGGAGCAGCAGAGGGAGCCTGCGGTATAGGTCGGCCATGAACGACACGGTGGAGAGGGCCGCTAACAGAGGGAGCAACATAGGGACCACCAGACGCATCACAGCAACGAGGAGCAGCAGAAGAAGCGTACGGTACAGGTTAACCACGACCATTGCGGACGTTCCTCAAGCGCGGGAAACGGCATGACGCCAACCTAAGATGATGGCCCGGACACAAAGTTATGAATTTCTGGGAATACATGGTAAAAGGGGCCTATCGAACCTCACGCCCGAGCCTCCCTCTTGAACAGATATTAACCGACAGATGGGAAAGGAACTCACCGCTAGATGCTCTGCTAATGCATGATCTATCGTGGACCGCGTATGCCAAGATCATGCCAACAAACCTCAGATCTTTACAGTGGCAGATTTTGCACCGATGTCTCCCCACCCCCGATTGGTTGGTGTCCAGAACGGACTTGGAACAGAAGGGGCTGTTGTCCCCCATCTGCTCGTATTGCGGAAGAGCAACACCGCTGGCCAGGGCAACACTGGAGCATTGTCTGCTCGCATGCCCAATGATCACCCAAATATGGCAATGGTGGGACGCAGCATTCCACGCCCTCACGGGGAATCACATCCCCTGGGACCTGGGTCTTCTGCTACTCGGCAAAAAACAGCACCTGCTCGCCCGTTGGCCCTCCTACGTTGTCAATCTCTTTTCCTACATGCGCCTTCGCATACTAATGCTCGCATGGCGGGCAAGATGTGCCTTTGAAAGAAAAGACCACCAATTCGTCCTGCAACAAGCACAGCAGGCGGTGGAAGATGAAATCAGAGCCCGGACGCACGAAGCATGGAAAGAAATGAAACAGGCGTGCCGCAAGGAAAAGGAGCAGGCGGCCAAAGAAACCATCGTGCTTGCCTACCGCAACCTGTGGCAAGACCCACACAACACATTTTCGGAACTGACCGACTCCCTGGACATTCAATGGAAACCATGGAGAACTGCTGAATCATCCTGGGACAGAAGACCTTTCAATTGCTTCGAGGTGCCCTTCCTCCCAACAAACTNCCCTTCCTCCCAACAAACTGTGATTGTTACGGACTGAGCACTAGCCAAAACCTGTCTCTTATACACATCTAGATGTGTATAAGAGACAGCCCCTCCTGTGCCCATGAGCCCCCATCCCTACGGAGAGGGTGTAACCTCAAGTGCTGCCTACAGACGACGCCAACGATATCATCAGCCGGTTGGAGGAAGGAATGGAGGATGTGATTCAGCCGACAAAACAAGACAAGATACAGGAAGGACACCTAATCAAATGCTACTCCTCCGAACTGTCAAAGATACACAGGGCTCTGGAACAACAGGGCCATTCACAGATGGCTCGACAGCTCCCAGCTCCCAACATTGCCCAACATGAATGGGGAACCCAGAATGGATCTGTACACTGTTAGGGCTCTGTAGCATTAGGGTCACTCACAGAATGCATGAGAGCTCCCTATAAAGCTTTGTAAGATAAGGGAACCCAAAGGGGATCAGTACACAGTCATGGTCAAGCACGAATTGGGTGCATCTTAGTATTGCTGACCCAGAGACTCTCATCATGATACACAACTCTCAGTGACAAATGGGTTGCTTAAGGGGTCCAAGTCTTGCTTTGTACAAGAGTGGGTCCCGAATACCCGGCCGAAATAACACAGTAAACATTACCTCCCTGTCATAAAAGAAGTGGGACACTGGACCTGGTTTCCAGCAGGTGCAGCTCCCCACCAATGGAGTTTCAGCATAGGGGGTTATAAGAAGGGGGGTTGCAGACACCGAGGATAGGAGCCCTGCCACTGGCGGCAGGAGGAGCCCTGCCACTGGCGGCAAGGGGAGCATAGATATTGATGTACGGCGAACACCATCCTGGGTGGAACTAGGCCAACGGGTAGGTAGAGCTTTACAAAGTGGAAGGGTAATATATGCAGCCCCGAGGGAAAGAAGGATGCTCTGGAGCAAGAATTCTAATGGCCTTATGTCCGACAAACAATGTGCCACAAAGATGTTTCCAATGG
>BFEA01000399.1:1215844-1231685 GCA_003427395.1 Chara braunii
CAAAATCAAAGTAGACTATCACTCACCCACACCAGATGGAAAACTCTACAGACTGTCGGTTCACACCCCATCACAAGCCAACAAAACATCCACGAAACAAAGAAAGGTCTGTCACAGCCAAAAAATACACTCCAGACACACCGTTGGCACTAGAGGCATATATATATATATATATATCGTCACAAACAGACACACACCGCTCGCACTAGAGGCATATATATATATATATATATATCGTCACAAACAGATATATATTTTTAGCTCAGTCAGACAAGTTGTCCCGGGTTACTAAAAAGAAAGCAAACTAACCCTACTTTAATGGCTTGGCTGTTGGTACAACCGTGAGTTGTTAAAATACAGTCTCAAATTCGATATAGATACCAATAACCGTGGACAACAGATTTTCACTACGTTGGCCTCTCTCCACCACTTTCCAAAGGGGCAAAACGGCCCCGAATCTACTGTTTGGAAATATATACTGCTATGACTTTTGTCTTTTATGCATATGATGTGTAGTGGAGTGGTGGAGGAGAGGTGTCCACTATCGATCGCATCGGCCCCCACGTTTTTTGCAAAGGGCGGGAGCCCTCCCGGTCGTGTCACACAGGAGCTTAAACAAAATAAAAATAAAAAGATAACTCGGGGACGACGCAAAACATTCTGCGAAACGTCGAGACGTCCGCGGTTGCGACGTCCCTTTGCCGCTCTAGCCGGGTGCGCCGGCTGTACATCCTGCGGTCCTCTACGACAGGATAGGTTCCCGTGGGGCATAAGCTTGCTTTCCTAAGGGGCGTATTGCTATCGAGCTACCGACCCACATGCGAAAGCTTTTACATGCAGTTGCAGAGGTGGGTTAACCGAGGGCGTTTGCTCGCTCGCTGTAGTATAGGTAAGCGAGGTTAAAACGCCTATTGAACCCCGACGTCGTCCGTTCCTTAGGGCGCTGATCTCCTAAGTACGAAGCGTACGCCGCTCGACCAGGACGGTCTCAACCAAGCGTGAAATCCCCAACTCAATCCTAGTCCCTTTAGACACCGGTCAAAAGAAAGTTATAACACCCACATATATTTACATCAAAAGAAATCGACCATAGTCGGTAGAAAAGTACATTCAATCTAAAATAGAAGAACTCGAATCATCATGGAATACATCCAATAACACAAGATCAAAATAAAATTCGACCACCCTGAGTCGAATTCCACAAAAATCATACAACCGCCAACGAGGAGTTGACTTTCGACAATAACCTAAATGCAGCCGACAAGGTAGTTGGTCTGTCTTACTTTTGACTTGATGAGATGTGCTGCCAAAGTTATTCATTTCCCCTTACCGCCGACCTAAGATTGGACACACACACAACCGTCTTCATACGTTTTTCAATATTCTTGGATGACGGACTATTTTGTGGATGATTCTTGATCATGGATATTGTTTGAGGTGTTGCATGCCTCTCCCTCTAGGAAGTGGTCTGGAGTACTCCTTTTCCTCGCCCGAGCACAAGTCTCGGATCTAAGAAGTCGGACCGTCTCCACCGAATCGGCAAAGTCCCCCCCCGTAGAACGGTCCACTCTGGGTCGATAACAGGCCGGTTCCCCAAATGCTTCATGAAGGAAGAAAATGTGTTCACCACAACTAGATTTTCAGTTGTCTCCTTCGTCTCTTGCCCAAGGTAACTCAAATAAAAAAAGTTATAAAAGATAGAGAATGAGAACCATTTAGACAAATAAAGGTCATTCAGGAAAAAAATTGTCAATCTTTGGGAAAATACTACGTTCGTTTGACCTTATCTGCTTTATTTAATTCGAATTCGTTTTATAATGCGCACAAAATTGACATTTTTCAAAACAACCAACCCTTCTTGGCATGCAGGCAGGTGAAAAGTCCAAAGAAGACACTCCTTTTCCATTTTCTTAAATAGGCATAATCAATCTCCTTTGCAAGCATCCTTCTACCTACCTGCACAACATGCAGAGACAACAAGTTCAAGAGAAAACCAATACAATCTCATGCTCAAGTCAGACCTTTCCATTCATGTGCACGATACGCACGACTTTCCTCTACCTTTTCAACGAACATTCAATGAACAGGGTCAAGCAAAGAGTGGGTTCACACAGGTGTGAAGGAAAATCTGAGTCAATCAAATGATCTTGAGTGAAATGGTATCGAACGCGCCGTGGTTCACTCAAGAAAGCCAAGAATGAATATACTTATCGCCAAAGAAAATTGCAGTCCCAAGACAAATCTCAAGCCATTTGTTTGTCTCAATCTGTTCCTGGCTCGCAAGTCCCACACGCGGTAGTCCCAGATTCCATGGTGGCAAGTCGCACGAGTCCCAAAAAAAATGTTGGTTCCAAGACAGTCCTAACTGGTCCCACGTCTGTCCTAACCGGTCCTAAGTGGTCCCAGATGGTCCTACGCCACCAACCACCTTATCAAAAGACATTTGACTACAATACCTTCACGCCGCACTCCTAAAAAAATTTTTTAGTCCCACTAAACCCAACCAGTCATGAGATTGCCGATGTGACCACATACGTTCTGCGCCAGTCTCAACTGGTCCTAGGCAGTCCCAAATGGTCTGGTACCACTGCCACAAGAGTCGAGGCTGTCCCAACCCCCAACATTCGCTCCTCACACAAATTTCATAGTGTAGCGCGCGCCAACTGCCACCATGCCACGTTGCCGCGGCCGCACACTCCAACTCTGGTAGCACAACCTCATCAAACAAAACAGACGCCGCGCCGTCGAAAAAATACTTCATCATTGTTGTGCCGCAAATCCTTGTTGTCATGTCTCTAGTCTAACAGCATTTTCACACCAAAGAAAAAAAAACAAGTGTTGTCACGCCACCAATCCAGCAACACTTCCCCGCCAAAAGAAAAATCCAGTGCCGCCACGTTGGAAGTCCGACAACACTTCCCTTCCAAAAAAAAATCAAGTGTCGCCACGCCGCAAATCCGACAATACCTCCCTACCAAAAGAAAAATTAAGTGTCACCGCGCCAAAATCCGGCAGCACCTTCTCAACGCGTAAGAAAAATGGTTGTCAGCGATGTCGCACCGCTCAGGCAACATCTCCCCAATACTGCTGTTATGGCTGCCGATGACGCCGTGCCACAACACCCTCACAGCGCCGCAGCGTCGTCGTCGCCCCCTGACGCATCTCACGGCCGCTCCTCGTTGCGCTGCCATAAATCCCCCTAGAAACTAGCCAGCCATTGGATGAAGCAGAGTGCTCCAGCCAGGCTATGGCTGTCTCCTCCTCCTCACCACACTCCACTGCCGTCCTCCAACTCCGTCTTCAACACTCTTGCCTCCTCTCCAACACTCTAACAATGAGGCAAGTGTGTTGTCACACACTGGCTGCTTGAGGCAATTGTGAGGCAGCTGGAGGACAACAGCCTCTTTTGTAGTGGCTGAGGAGGGCAGCAGCAGCCTCAGCTGGCCCCAAGCAAAATTCGTCACTTGCCTAGGGCCCTTGATCTCAACACGATCAAGGGTCTGGGGTCGTCGCATCTCAGCTACACACTTAGGGAGGCAGTTATCCTCAACTGCCTCCTTCCTTTTCCCCTTTTTTCCCTATACCCAACACTTTATCAAATGCAGTACGTCACAAAAGTGGTTGTATATCCCTCATGTCCCTTCAAGTCACAGGCTTGGCCTGAATAGCTACATTCAGGTCAATTTAGCCTGTGCTTAAAGCACGGTCGCGACCACGTTTGTGATTGTGGTTGTTGCTTTCCTCTCCCTTGCATTTCTTTTGCCCTCCCTTGAAAACGGGGAGGGTAGTTGTCAGGTTGGGAGAGGTAGGGAAACAAATTGTGAAAATTAACGAGTTCAAATCCCGACAGGCTCAGAGCAGGGTGCAAAAAGTACCCCGCCTTTCATTATTTTTAAAAACACATTCGCTCAATAAAAAAATCTGAAAAAATTTACGCGCATGGCCTGGCTACCTACAGAAAAGAATTTCAAGGCCGACAAAATTGGTTTACGCCATCAAAAACATATTGGCGCAAAAAAAATAAATACAGATTTTTATAAAATGATTCTCGTTTTTTTTTTTTTTTTTTTTTTTTTTTTTTTTTTTTTTTTTCCCCGCTCCTTTTGACAATGGGGAGGCAGCTGGCAGGTAGGAAGGAGTAGGTCATACTCTCTCTCATCCTCTCATTTCTCTCTCTCTCCCTCTTCACTCAACTCCCACAGTTCCTCCTCCACGCGTGAGTCGTGAGCCGCGAGATTCAAAATCACGCGGTTACAAATATTCGTGCCTTCTGAGTGAGGAGCTAAACATGCTCCCACACATCCTGAAAAGGCTGTTCCTTTGCCTTTTGTTCTCACGAGGCTGTCGCTTTGTTTTCGATTTTTTTATTTTTTTATATGTCGTTGACATAAACCAACGGTTACTGTGTCAATACTATGCCTCGCTGACATTTCTCCTTCCCTTCCTTTAAAGGCGTGGATCCAAGTTCGATCCCCTTGGGAATCGAAAAGCAAATTTTGGACTATTTCTTGATTTATGCGTGTCATCCTTGAACAGGGGTTGTGCTCGTAGTCACGCGACCGTTTTCGGTCGTGAGATCTGACGATCTAGCGACAGAAAATGACTGTGCTCAAGGCTATACGATGGGCAGCTAAAAAAAGGAGTTAGCCCAGGCAGGACATCGTCGAGCTCGATTCCAGCATCTGCTGGGTGGAAGTTGAGTGCGGTACCTACTGGGCTAGCTTCTATCACAGGAGTTATGCCTGCCACCCTTCTATTTGAAGGGTTGCGGCCTAGTAGGCCGCCTACTTTCTGGGCTAGGCCGGTGCAGTCTGTCGCCCCGCCGCCCAGCCGGTTGGCTAGGTCTGGTAGGCCCGACAATCCTCCTTTTTCGTCGTGGGTTTGCCTTCGGAACTCTGACGTTCGCGCTTTTTGAAAAGACACGACCCTCTGGTCGTGTTAGTCCTTCTCACCGTCGCCACATCCCTAACGTGACTTTATTTTTGGTTTTTATAATCCTAAATCGCGCGACTGCTTAGGTAGAATAGGTCTGGTTCTAGCATTTTCATATTTGCATGCCTCTGCGGCCTCAACAAAACTGTCGACTACCGCCATTATCTTTGGACGACACAAGCGTCCGAACTATAGTTTATAAAAGTTTCAGTCTCTTGGTCATAGGCTTAGTCTGAACAAACTTTTGGCAATGTCAGTTCATTAAGTCCTTCAATTCAGCGAAAGAGTCGGACAACGTCCGACGTTTAAAATCCCCGGCAAATACCCTATTTGCCCCGACACCGCTGCTCAAAACGACGCCCCCCTTTTCTTACTAAAAACCGCAAGGGGGGGGGGGGGAGGCGAGATGGGGCGCAAAGAAAAGGGAAAAAAAAAAAAAAAACTTAACTAAAATGCAGCAGGTGTCCGTAATAACGCGCGCTCTGCACTTTAGTTCGTAGTGTTTTTTTTTTTTTTTTAAGTCGTTGGCATAAGCCAACGCCCGTTATTTATATTGCCACCGCCTCGTTAATACTTCATCCAACTTATGAAATGCAGACCATAGTTCGATTTTTTGTTAGGAATCGAAAATCCATACCGTTTTCTCAATTTATGCGTGTCATCCTTGCGTAGACCATTCTAATCTGCGCGATAGATTTGTGTCGTATGATCTAGAGGATCGCGCGATCGAAATCGACCCCTCCACACTACTTCCAAACGGGTTGCTCCAAAAGGAGTTCACCCATGTAGGGTGTCACCGTGCTCGATCCAGGTATCTGTTGGGTGAGAGTCTGGCACGTGAACCTACGAGATTAGCTACTGTTTCACATCAAATAGGAGTCACTCTTCAATATGAAGAGCTTGGCCCCCAACAGGCGCCTAACCCGTGACTTGGCTAGCCTTGCTTACCCCTGTTACTTAAACTGTTGCCCGCCGATGTTGACCACCGATCCCCAGTTCGAACACGTGATTATCCCAACAAGGTAGGACGGAGACCCTTTACCGCATAGGTGAGGGATCAAACCTCCGACACAGATAATTTTAAGACTCTTAAAAAAAACTACGTTTCTTATGTTGTGATTGTGCACACAACGTGACCACTTTTTAAAGTCATTTAAACCCTGAATCGCTCGACTGTTTAAGTAGAATAAATATAAATCTAGTATTTCAAATAGTCGCATGCCTTTGCGGCCTCGCCAAACGTAGAGGTCGGTCGGTCGCACAAGCGATGCTCGACGTCACCCTCGCAGACCGTAGGTGTCCAAACTTTAGATAATACGTTTCAGTCCCTTGGTCGTAGGTAAGGTCTGAATAAAATTTAACAAACACCTCATTCTTATTAAGTCAAATCCTTTAAACAAAATCATACTGACAGTCGGACGATGCCCAACATTAAAAATCTTGAGTAGATACCCTTGTAAGGGTTTCTGCTCCAATAGTGGTCCCCGAACTCTCTCACGTGACGACATCCGATTGACCAACTGCTCGATCACGGCCAGTCAGAATATTGATTGGAGCGGCACATTAGTTACAAGATGATGCAAGTGTCGTAAGATTAACTCAACGAGAACATAAATCTCGTCTGGAGCAAAAAGACAAGAACTCATTAGATTTTGATTTTCAGTATGAATATAAAATGTGAGAGCTTGGCATATCTATCCTTCAACATTTCCGGATTTGAAGCTAGAGGGTCATAAAATTTACCCTAGAGATAATCCGCTTACGGTAGTCAAGCGTTCTTAGCGACATTGTTTTTCGTTTCTTCAATACCGACACTTCTTATCACCAAACAGTGGAGTTCCCCAAGGTTGGATTGCTCACCCACCAACCACGGATCCCTGTGGTGGACAACACCTCTGACATCTGATTAGCGACACGTATGATTGGACTGGTATGATTCTCCATCTCTCTAGGAATCTCATAATTGTCCTCGTGTGTCCTTCCGACGACCATCATCACGTTTTTTCATTATCATTTCGTGCGCATAATTTAGCGACCTCATCGTTCCACCTGAGGAACGATCGAGAAGACCCTTTGGAGGTGATCGGAAGACCTTCCTCGACTAGGGGGAATGATATTATTTGCGTTTGGTCGACTGAGAGCGTAGTATCGTCTATCTCTTCCCTTTTACTAATTCCCCCTCTTTCTCTCGGCGATCTCTCTCAAAGATTCTTTTGTTTTTTTTTTCATCTATCTCCCCTTCACCCCTCCTTCCCGCTTATGCCATCCCACCTAATTGGCCGCATCATGATCATCCTAATGCGCGTGATGTGTATTCCCTCTCTTCGTACTCATAAGGCAATGTCATCTATCCTATTGTGCATAATTTCTATCTAGTTCAATAATATTTTTTCATTATTTAGTTTCAAGTTGTGTAGCATCGTGTTCGGGTTCGGTCACCGAACCCGAACGAGCGTCAAAACCCTTCGAACAAGAACATAAGAAAAAAACAAAAACAAAACTCCTCAAAAAAATCTGAAAAAAAATATATGTTATGTAAAGTAATAATACAAACAACGTTTGCCTTGGAGGTATGGTCAAATTCATAACCAAACTCGAGTTACAAAATAAAAAACCCAAAAAAACAGGCTACTAGCCGGGCCGTCGGGGTCCCGGGTGGCCAGCTCGTTCAAGGACATGGGAAGGTCCAAAAAAAAAAAAAAAAAAGTATTCCAAAAATTTCAAAAAACAACTATGTTATGCAAAAAAATAAATTGAACACCTTTGCCTCGGAGTCACATCGAAATTCTTCATCAAATTTAGAATAAAAAATAAACTTAAAAAATCATATTTTTATTTTTTATTTATTTATTTATTTTTGGCGCGGCCAGGCAAGTCACCCTAGGCCACTCTAGTTGCCTAGCAATTTTTTTTTATTTTTTTTTTCTAAGATGTTCGGCCGAGCATGTTCGGGAGGCGTTCAGCCGAACACCCGAACATGTTCGGACGTTCGAAAAAGTTTCGAACATGTTTGGTGTGCTACAAAGGTTTTAAGATTTTTTTTTTTTTTTTAATTTGTCAAATAGTTTTTAAAATTTACCAAATTAATCCCTCCGATGTCGAATTAATTCCTCTTTTTCATCCCCCGTAAAAAAATAAAATTTTGCAATTCTTTTGAATTTGTTTTAAAATTATTTTGATTTTTTTTTCATCTCAATCGTGCAACATATTGATAAATTTAATTGATTTCACCTAAATAATTTCCAATTTCATCTTAACTTACTTCATTTTGTTGTGAATAATTTCTTAAATCATTTCATCGTAAATTCTTAATTTAGGAATAAGTTTCCTATGTTCGTTTTAAATGGCTTTTGATTTTTTTTTAATTTCAAACATACGTCAAAAAATTTCCCATTTCATCTCAAATTTGTTTTTCAAATTTATCTTTATCTTATCTATCACCTCCTTGAGTTCCCGAAAATTCCGTCAAAATTTTCAAAATTCTTTGAATTGTTTTCTTAATTTATTCTAAATTTTTAATTGATGCCTAAATAATTTCATAATTATATTTTGACTCTGTGACTGTCTTATTGATGTTTTTTTTTATACCCCATACCCTTCTTTGAATATTTCTTCTCATCTCCTCGCCCAAGTTGAAAATTTTATTCCTTCTCTTTTAACTCGACTCTATTTTTTTTTTAAATTTTACTTCAGAACTTCATAAGACTTCATTTTACTCGCCTTCCCTTGACAACCACCCTTTCCACGCGTTACGCTGACGCTCCATGACCCTCAATAGAGTGCACTCCAAAACTGCACCCGTGACGCTCGCGTCATCGGTCGACTCACTCGTTACGACACCTCAATTGTGCCTACCGATCGTTCTGATTATTATGGTGCCCCTTTCCCATCAACTTCTTTTTTTTTTCCCCTTGCTCCCAGGCACATTGCCGAGCCTGCCTCCCCTTCTCGCTTTACTAGTAAAGGTATCGTGCTTCTAACTCACAATAACACGTCCGATTTGGTTGAGACCTCCACCCCTATGGACGTTAGTTAGGGCCGAACTGCCCACTCGAATTGGATACTCACTCCCGCTCTTTTCGAGACCATGCAGGCGACATTCGAGGTCAAATTCATGACCCTTCAAACCGACTTTTCATCCCCTTCACCTCGCCGGACACCCACCATCAGTGGATTATGTCTTCCCCCTCTCTAGTTCGGTAAGCCTCATTCCACCACCTCCACTCCATCCTCGACACCCATGACACTTTCTTATTTTGCTTCGTGTGGCATCACTTACACCCTTGTTTCCTGCACGGGCGGCATGTCCTCTACTCAGATTCACCCTTTCTCCACAATTACATGATCTTCCTCCCAGGGTCTTACAACCAGACTCCCTTCCATAGGAGCCTTGCCATCTTCTCCCACCACCTCGTCGACACTCATCTCTATGGCTCCTATGGTATCCGTTATTTTTCCATCGCCTCCCCTTCCACCTCCTCCAACACCCATCACACAGATTACTGATCTTCAACAATAGCTCGCGGTGTCTCAAGATCACATTCGTCGGCTCTAGGGAAGCTAGCCTCTTCGTCCACGCATGGAGGCTTAGCCTGTCGCTCCTTTAATTTACCGACACCATCAAACACAGGCTGATGCGATGCACTTCACTCACCCACCACCAGCCACCATGTTGTGTCAGGGACCTTTGACCCATCTTGCCGCTTTTTCTAGTGCTTTCACTTATGTCAATACTTCTTATGTCCTCTTGTCCCAGTCGGCTCTCCTTCTTCCTCCTCACTATCGGCCTCTAACTTATGTTCCCCAGTTCCGACTGGACCGACTCCCAAAGTTTGACGGCAAGACCTCAGAGCTCCAAGGATGGATCATTACCGCCGAGGAGCAACTTTGCTACCCTGGTGTCTCCATAGAACTATAGCCCGTCGAGATGTCCGCCCACTTTATAGGTCGCGCAACCTCCACCTTGCATGACTTGCTACCATGGTGTTTCCATAGAACTATGGCCCGTTGAGATGTCCGCCTGCTTTATAGGTCGTGCAACCTCCACCTTGCGTGACTTCCTCCCCCTCTGCTCACAGTGACAACGTGGTTTACATGAGGGCATGTCGTACCCAGAGTTTTGTGACTTCCTCAAATAGTACTTTTCCCGCCCTATGCCTACTTGCGACCCGATCACCCGAGTGAGTGAGATCAGATGGCTTGGTGGCGACAATGCCTTAGACTCCTACATCACAATATTCCACCATCTACGCGCCCAGATCCCAGTCTCCACCATATCCGAGCACACCATGATCCAACGATTTCATAAGGACATACCTCAATCATTTCAGTGGCAGATGATGGCTTATTCAATCCACACCTTACCTGAGGCTTTCAACATCACTCGGGCCATCCAACTCACTTACACTCCAGTCATCTCACCCCAGCCCGCCACTGCCCATTCCGCTATTACTACAACCCCTCGCCCCTCACAACCTCAACAGTCTTCCACATACCGTCGTGACGCTCGCTGAGGTTCGAGACAATCCCTCTTTCGTCGCTTTCACCCCTCACTTCGTGATTCGTCAAGCGCTGAGGACGACACCGCCTTAGACTGTTCCACGAGCGATCCTGATCAGGAACCTAGCTCCCCGTCCCCAACCGATGACAACATCTCATCCCAAGACGACCACCTTGCCCGAGCCTTCTTTGCTTTCCTTCGTTGTCGGTCCTTGTTGTCGAGGACTCGATTCTCGGTCCCCCAGCAGCCTCTTTCAACGGATTTTGTGTTTCCTCGCAGTTGCTCGACCATTGTTGAGAGTGAGGACCTTCGTGCACAAGGCATCTGTACCTGCTGCCGCCTTGCTGGTCATACCTCCTCTACGTGATGCCCTCCAGCATGACTTTGCACAACAGGTTCGCCCTCAGGTTGTTCCCCCCGTCTCGACCCCCAGCACAACACCCACCTGGTTGCGATGTCTTGTTCCCCTGTCTCTCCTATGGTAGCAGGCATACCCATTCGCGGCTCTACCTTCGTGCCGCTTGCTACTCTTCTCGATGACTCTGCTCCGACCTTATTTTTCGTTGACCGTATCGACACTGGTATACCTTCTCCTTCCTCGCCTAGCGTCTCTAATGACCCCCCTTCTCCACGTCCTCCTACCAGGCATGCTCTTTGCACAACCTGCTGCAGTGCTTCCCTTATTGCAGTCGAGGATATCATCGACTTCCTAGACCTCAAGTGTATTAAGGTCCATTAGGAACGTGTCCGCCTTAAAGAGCACACACTGTCCACGATGTCTCAGCGCCTACACAATCCCGATCGCACCTTACCGATTATTCTAGTGCGCATCTGGACCTCTACTAAAGTGTATCGTGCACTATGGGACTCTGGCTCCACCAAACGACTTCATGCATCCTTGTGTAGTTAAGGAGGAATCCCTCTATACATCCCCTATCCTTCGACTATTACTGTCACGCTTGGTGACAATCAGGCCAAGTGTCTGGTCGATTATGTGGTGTCTGATCTTTCGTTCTCCTTCCCCTCGTGGATGCTCCACAACCTTCGCAAGGCCCCTCGATTCCATAACCAGTAGACCTTCGACGTTATGGAAACCTTGTACGATCTTGTTCTCGACACGACATACTCCCACCTTTTCACCCACTCTAGCCCCGATTGGGCCCACAACGATCTCGTTCTTGACGCCAAGGATGGGAAGCGTTACCGCATTACACTGTTCGACAAATTGAACTCTACTGATCCACTCCCTGTTAGTGTCACCATTTGTATACCTACCTAGTTTCACCACTTCCTTCGTCAACTCGATGTCGAACTTTATGTTGTCAATATCACGGATTTTTTCACCTATAATTCCATGCATAACAATGTTGAGTCGGTCGATCTCAATTTACCACCTCTCGACCCCCCCGACCCTCCTGATTACTCACTTTCCTTATCCTCCTCTACTCCTGCTAGCCCATCTCCCTTTGCCGCTTTCCTTATTGCTGATACATCCATAGTCCCTATCTCCACACAGACTTTCTTCACCTCTGCTTCAGACACCGCCGTTGTCAAGGAATTTGGCACCCTTCTTTCTTCCTCACAGCCTAACGTTGGTGCCCTCCTTCGCGAGTATCATGATGTTTTTCCCTCATCTGTCTCCTACAACAGTATTCCTCCTATACGGGATCTCGAGCGCCACATCCAGCTCAAGCCCAACTATCGCATTCAAAATCATGCCCTATATCGCCTTTCGGTTCCCGAAACCCAAAAACTCAAGCGTGAACTTGAGAAGTTTCTTCGTCGGGGCTTCATTTAACCGAGTACTTCATCATGGAGTGCCCCTGTCCTCTGCGATCGCAAGAAGGACGACACCCTTCGTCTCTGCATTGACAATCGTGGTCTCAACCACTACACGGTTAAAAACAATTATCCCATGCCCCACGTGGACGATCTGTTTGATCACCTCGCTGACCACCACTTCTTCACGAAGATATCCACGTAGTTGAGAAGGATCAACTGAAGACAACGTTTCGTTCTCGTTTCGGGCAGTACGAGTTTACCGTCATGCCTTTTGGTCTCCATAATCCTTCTGCCACTTTACAAACGACTATGAATACTGTGCTGCCCAGACCCCAACCCTACCGCTCCCTTCTGCAGATGATCTGCTATCTGCCTGTGTGTTGAAATATTTCGATTATTTTCGCTCTTTGCTCTGGCAGTCCCTGCCTATGACCTCCTTGTTGACCCCCAAGACCGGGAATGGAGCCACCCTCTTCGATGCCAAGACTGAGTGTCACTTTATCCGTATACTGCTAAGCTGGGATACCAACTTGCCCATGAAGAATGTGATGTTTTTTTGTTAGTGGCGAAGCATTGGATGACTTTGAGTTGGGTGACAAATTTTGTAATCGGCTTGGCACAAATCCTCCCATGACATTGCAAGATGCTTATGGACATCCCAGTGGTAAAACAATCTGGACTTTTGTGGTTAATTGCTAATCACGTATTTTTCATTGCGGCTTAGTGTGCCCGAAGAACCATGGTCTGAATTGGGTTGGAGTGCCCGAACTATGCAAAAAAACTGCAAGTTGTTAGGAAAAAAAAACAAAAACAAAAGCAACTGATCGGATCTCTGTAAAAAAAAAATAAAAAATAAAATTCTCTCAGCCAATCTAAACAAGCATGCGATTGGGAATATCTAGTGTGAGGTTGCAGCTGAGAGTCACTGTTCTCCTAAAGTGCCAAATGAGCCTAAATCCTTCACTGAAATATGAAAAAATGCATTTTTTTTCTATCGGTCTTTAATGGATGGGGAATAGTGGAGCGAGACCCTTAATCTACCCGTCTGCCCGCCGTGAGGGGCGGACCTCTAACAATACTGAAAGGTGTTTTCTCACTGTTTTTGCCCGTCTAGTGGTGGACATAACTGTTTTTTTTTTTTTTTTTGCAATGCTTCGATTTTTCAATTTTTTTTTTTCATGACCTGCACTAGACTGCGCAGTGAATGGATGCTGCCTATTTGCGATTTTCCTTGGGCCCAACAACTTCCTCCTTCATCGCACGACCGGACCTTCCCGACCCATGAAAGTTGCAACACGTTAATGGGTAAGGCCTGTGGTCAATGTATGACCGAAGTACCCGTGACACATTGGATATACAATCTCCCTTGTACACGATTTATATTTTTAGTGTTTGGTAGATATCACATATAGTAAGGTTTGCGATTATCCTTTCTTTGTGACTTTTTGTTACGACTTTGTTGTTTGGAGTGAGAACTGGTAAAAATCCGCACTGGCTTGTGGTGAACTTTACTTTTGTTTTTTTTGTGTCTTCTGTAAATAACTATGATTCGTGCTTGTTGTGAATAGCAACATTTCGCTTCCCTTCCAGGTAACTTTGGTCCCTGAAACCAAACCTGACCGATGATGCCTCATTCTCCTTCAAGGCCTATATTCACTTTTGTAAGGGACGCCGGGCCGATTCCCGAGTTATATAATACAAAAAGGACTTTTTCATTTAAAAAATGAAAAAAGTTGTTTATATTGCAATGTCTTATAACTTTCATTTTTTCCAAACTTTTGGAGTTTTTTCAAAAACTGAAATTTGCAAAAATTTGAGTACAATGTACGCATGTTGTATTCAAATACAACGTACGTACGTTCTATTCGAAAAAAATCAATGACTTTGAAGAACCCATTTTTTTGAGGTAAGTTGAATAAAACAATTGTACGTTTTTTCCGTCTCTGCTCCATTCACGACCAGTATGGTTCCACTTTTGAACACCCTCTCCTAAGGCCGAGGTCTCTCGTTCGAATGTGTGCTTGCACGGTAGAAGGCCTTAGGCCCATACTTACTATTATACAAGTCGGGAAATGGGTCCGATGTCCGTCGCAAAACAGTGTGCGGCTCCTGCAACGAACTGCCTTCTTACCAAAAAAAAGTGTACGTACTTTGTATACGAATACAACGTACGTGGTACATTGTGGGTACGTTGTATTCGAATACAAAATACAACGTACGTACATTATATAACGAGTTTTATGGCATAATTTTTAAGAAGCCATTAATACCGTGATTGTTTTTTTTTTTATCTCGAATTTGGTTGGGAATTTCACCAGGGTAAAAGTTGTTTGTATTGAAATTTTATACAATATATTTTTTTCGGATTTTTTAATGAAGTTTTTTTTAAATCATAATTCTAAAAAAATCAGCAAATAGAATGTCCCTGTCGTAAAGAATATTTTTATCCTCATTTTTATTTTATTCTTAGATTTGGTTGTGAATTTCAATAAGACCCTCACACAAAAGTTGTCTGTATTTTTCCCAGGCCCCCTTCCTGATACAGTTGTTGCTCCAGGACTAGGGGAGGGAAGGATCTTCCCCCTGTCAAGATCAGTTCGAGTTCTGCTTCCTAGTGACTCACAACTGAAAAATTTGCAGTCGATGTCGATAGTAACGGAACCCCAATTGTCCACTAATCCAAGTACCAGTCCGTTACCTGTGCAAACTTATGTTCCAGCCCACACAACAACCGCAGACCCGTCCATAGCAGTTGTCACCCTTGTGCACCAGGCATTTCCAGGACGGACAGGGGCAGATACAACCAGTGCAGCGGGAGTTTGTCGTCCCCCCACCTTTTGCAAGATCCCCCCCACGCCAGCCGCGGATCTTTCAGAGGAATCTGAGGAATCCACTGACGAGGAACACCCTTCCAAGGAAAAAAAAGGCAGAACACTGTCGTCGGGCAGATACCGAAGAACCAAAAAGTCTAGCAATTATAGTACGACGCAAGGGCCTAACAAACACCAGGGTTCCAAATACTTGGTCCCCTCATCTGCAGGAAAACCCCAGAGGGCATACAATTTTTGACGTACAGCATGGGCACCAACATAAAACTGGTTACCCCATGCTCTGTGGACAGTAACCCAACGCAAGCTATCATGTTGTCCAAGGTAAGAAACTACTTGGGCATGAACGCCCCGATACGATCTATCCCTGACATGAGGTCTAGAAGGATAACGAGAACGGGTAAAAATAACAACAAGGTACAACTGTTTGTAGCCCCCTTCGACGTCCGACCTAGTGAAAACGACATGTTACACCTATCCCTCAACAAGGCAGTTTGGTGTCCTCTTGAATGGGTGAAGGATGAAAATATCCTTCACGCATAAATGATGTACACAACAAAAGGGATTTATGGGGATTTGTTGTTGGAATACAACCAGCAGCTACCCACTGATTACAATCTCTTTTCATATCATTTTGACAAGTTGTTGTTCTCCCCCTGACACGGCAAAGGGGACTCAGGGGATGACAGGAAGAGGAAAACCGTTGGGTTGCCCAAACTCGGAGTCCGACACTCCACATTCCCCCCCCCCTCTCTCTCTCTCTCTCTCTCTCTCTCTCTCTCTCTCTCTCTCTCTCTCT
>BFEA01000399.1:1247573-1258471 GCA_003427395.1 Chara braunii
CCCCCCCCCCCCCCCCCCCCCTCTCTCTCTCTCTCTCTCTCTCTCTCTCTCTCTCTCTCTCTCTCTCTCTCTCTCTCTTGCAAAGGCGCTACTACGGGTAGCTTGTAGCTGTGTAGAAGGAAAAATGAAAGAGTAAAAGAAAAAGGTTGCATGTGCTTTCTCTCTGTTCGTCTCTCTCTCTCTCTCTCTCTCTCTCTCTCTCTCTCCGTCGCACGGGCACTCTTTAGTTTGTAGCTCCGCAACAATATATTATACAGTAAATTTTCTGTAATATGCGGAACAAGGAGGGCGATTTCCTTCACGTTGAGCCTATTGTGAGAATATCAACGTTCTCAGGTGCCCTTTTTTTCTTTGTTGTCATTTCTCTTCTGTTCTTCTTCTTCTCCTCTTTTTTTTTTCCTTCTTGAATTTCAATCAGCCTCACGTTGAGCCTATTGTGAGGAGTATCAACTTTCTCAGGTTCCTTTTTCTCTTCGTCGTCATTTCTCTTCTGTTCTTCTTCTTCTTCTCCTCTTTTTTTTAATAAAAAAATTCAATCGGCCCCAGTGCCCAAGGCAACACATCAAATATCAAGTACAGTAGCAACTTAGCAAGCAAGCTTGTGCAGCGGAGTATCGCTCCGCAAGCTCAACATGCGTTAACCTTGCCTGCCAAAATTTGCTGCGGGGGGTGGGGACGCGGAAGTGCTGGGGGGGGATCGGGGCGCACGGGGGCGGTTGGGAAGGAGGCTGCGCAAGGGAGGAGAAACCACCTCCCTCTGTCTCCGCCCGCGCCAGGCAAGTTGCTTTGTGGAGAGCATCTTGGGAACAGTCCCGATTGGCCTGAGAAGGATGGAGTCGAGTGAGGAAGTGAGGATGGTGGACGGGTGGGGTATGGAGGGTGCCTATTTTATACCCTGTAATGGAAATCTAGAAGGGGGCGACCCCTGGCTTTGATACGGGAGCTTTTTCGGGGCATATATTGATGCTGGCTGCTGACGTGGCGTGTGGGATGGTCGAGGTGGTGACTGCATCGCCGCGACTCTTTTTGAAGGCGAACCAAGACTTAGGTGCATGGCCTGCGTCGACCATTAGCGGCATTCTCTTCTGGCAGCTTCTGCGACCCCTGAGACGAAGAAGCTTCTTTGGTCTGTTGCCCGCCGTGTTAGGCGAGAGAATTGTGTTCTTGTTCTCGATTGTTGGGTTTGTCGTTGTTCATGGCCCTGACGAGGTGGGAGCTGGAAATGTCCTCGCGTTTCTCTTTGCCTCTCTGCGCGCGCTGGGATTCTGCTCAGAGCTTACGCATCTGACCGTTAGGATGACCAGATTTGAGACACACGCGGGGAGAGAGAGAGAGAGAGAGAGAGAGAGAGAGAGAGAGAGAGAGAGAGAGAGAGAGAGAGAGAGAGAGAGAGAGAGAGTCACAGTCCCCACTAAAGGTAGACTCCCTATTCGGCACACGCGGGGAGAGAGAGAGAGAGAGAGAGATTCATTTTGAGTTTTTTCCCATCATTGTTAGGGTTGACCTATACACGTTGAACAGACTTTTATTCGATATGNAGACACCACTGGGGAGAGAGAGAGAGATGTGTGTGTGTGTGTGTGTGTGTGTGTGTGTGTGTGTGTGTGTGTGTGAGAGAGAGAGAGAGAGAGAGAGAGAGAGAGAGCGAGAGAGACCAACACACTATATTGCATTGGAGACACCAGTGGGGAGAGAGTGAGAGATAGAGATGTGTGTGTGTGGGTGGGGGGTGGTGGGGGAGGGGGTAAGAAAAGAAGAGCCTGAGGGAGAAGTCAAGGGAGTTGCCATGGTGGGTTAGCTCTGGGCTGCCAGTGCTTCTATGTCTGAACGAGACTCCTCAAAACTTGTTCAACGTTTGAAAACAAAAAGGGGGTCATTTCAGCTGCTGTCCCTCATTGCAATTTTCATAAACCCCCAGTGGTTTGAAGGCTTGTGCGATGCTGTTGACGGTTTTTCCATCTTCATTCATGTATTGAACCACGTGCACGCAGGTCGGTCCCCCCCGCACAACCTCCCCCCCACCCCCCCCTCCCCCTCCCGTTTCTGCACGTTGTCAAGAATTCAGCCTCCTCCTGTTTTGCAGGCTGCGTGGAGTGGCAAACAAATGAAACTAAAATATCTAGAAGACGAGAGAGCTAATGAGACTAAAATATCTAGAAGACGAGAGAGCTCAGAAGATCTGCTGATGCCTCAGTCGCTTCTTTCATAGGGATAAGAAGGGGCAGTCTCAGAAGTCCGTGGGCAGTGGAGGGTGGTGGGGGAGATGGGCGTGCGGTGTTGACGTCCATTGAGATGACGGCGGTGGTGGCAGCGGTGCTGGCCGTTGTTGGCCGTTGTCAGGTAGACAGAGCATCCAGCCGCATGAAGGCGAAGCCTGACAACAGAGCATCCAGCCGCATGAAGGCAAATCTATCGAGGTGCAGGCAAAGGATGCAGATACAACGAGTGGTCAACGCCCCAGACTGTGTGGCAACTTCGGAGGCTGTCATTCAACTGTGCGCTGCACTGGGCTCCGGTGTGCTCCATTGAGCGACGCCAAGATGGTGGATGAAATGGACAATGTGTGGGACGTGCAAAGATCTGCGGGTGTGCGATGACGAGACGGGGGCCTGCGTGCTTCCATGGGAACACTTCGGTGATGTGATGAGCTCCCCACCCCTGCAGGTGGTGTACTGTTCGTCAGCCGTTTGTCCATCCTGCTCCCCTTGTTCGCCGACAGCCTCGTCTGGTTCCTCTCAGGAAGTCGCCCCAGGAAACACAAGTGGAGCACGACAACCACCAGAAAAGCAGCATGGCGATGAGCAGTGCAGCGGCAGCCTGCGGGGCAGGTCAGCCATGAACGACACAAGAGAGGATAGCGTGGGCACGCATCTTGTGCACACAATGACGACACATGGCAGTCCACATAGCGCCTGCCACTGCAGACCACAAACTCAAAATTAACGACCGTTGGAGACCCCACAGGAATGCCACGGACCCCAAACGAGGCGGCTGGAAACGACGACGCGCCCCGCCGCCATCCAAAGCCAACGGTAGACGGACGAGGCTGTTGGAGGACGTCCATGACGTTGGAGGCGGACAATGTCTGTCACCCGGCCCCTGGATGACGACTGGACCACATTCGGTCTCCAATTTTCCTTCTACGTTCGACGCCAACACCCGGTGAATCGCAGATCCTTGGGCTCCAAAGTACCTCGCAAGGTCCCTTGGAGCCAAGGACAATTTGCCTGGGAAATCCTCGGATTTGTCCTCGGAGTGTTCGGATTTGTCCTCGGAGTGTTTTCACATTTTCTTTTCGCAAATCGGCTCCGAGGACAGGTGGAACGATGACAATATCCTTGGAGTCACGACAATATCCTTGGAATCACGTCCCCAAGGAGTGTCTATCGACGCCCTAATTCTTTTTCACCTTTCACTACCTACCTACCACTGCTCCTAAGGCTATATAGAGTGGACCCCTGCAAGCATAGCTACCTCGCAATGAAGGGATTGCATGTTGCCCCCTGTCACAACGGCGGCAGTCAAAGATGGGTGGGCCACCGGTGGGGGGCGGGGGGGGGCTTGGCGAATGAAAAGATCCAGCTTTTTTCCTTTTTTCCCTCTTTTTTCTCCTCCTTTCTTCTTTTCTGTTTTCGAAAGGGCGAGCGCCCCAGGTAATCGAAAATGATTTTATTTTGGTCATCTGTTTGTGTCTGGATTTGAACTTGGGTCTGTATTTCAACAGTTAGTGGGCGTTGTACCAACCGAGCTAGGCCCACCGGTGACCCATCTTTTATGCCTGTAGCTGCGCCTCCCTTTTCATTGTCCCCCACCCCCCATCGAATAGCAGCACTGTCTAAGGCCAACACTCTCCCACACGCTACCCACTTACACCCGTGTTGGTCAGAGACCCTACTAGTACCCGTGTTGGCCAGTGGCACGACTTATACTGATCTGAGCCACCACACACCACCCATAAACCCCAATATCAACCTGACTATTACAGTTGGTTGGCACCAAGTTCGCTGCAGGGTGTCATCGGGCTCAAACCCACTTGCACGTGGGTAACCAACTGAGCTAGACTGCTGGATAAGAATCCATGGTATCTGAATGTCTTCCTTTTTTTTTTTTTTCATTTTTCTTTTCTGAAAGCTGTCTTCCCCTCATCGGGGGACAGCTATATATATATTCTCTCACCTCACATACTTTGACTGGTGTTCTGCCATGTCATGGAACATATCTTTTTCCTTTCACTACCTACCACTACTCCTAAGGCTATACAGGGGACCTCTGCAAGCGTAGCTTTCTATCTATCTGAACATCATTTTCTATTCCTCTCTGGTGAAAATCTGTATACACACTCTACCCTTCCCAAATGCGGTATACACACTCTACCCTTCCCAAATGCGACACAGAACCCAAAACACATTACCTTCTTCCCCTCCTCCTCCCCCCCCCCCCCCTCTCTCTCTCTTCGAAATTGCGATTTTAATCAAGGGGCCCCAGTGCCTAACGATTTACCAGCTTCATCAATGGTCAGCTGGTCACCAATAACAGGGGCGGTTGGGTTGTCATGCGGTGCATGGACGTAATGTGTTTTGTGAGGACCAAAACACATTACGTCTGGGAACGGAATCACAAATTCTTAGACTTTCGGAGCATTTTTGCATTTGTAATATTGTATACAAGATAAATAAAGAAACTTTTTTGTGTTTTTTTTTTGTATTGTTATAATAAAGAAGCTTTTTCTTCTCCTTGGTTTCTTCTTGGTTTCCCACTCTTCTTTTTGTTTTCGTGTTCTGCCTTTCCCCACCCTTGGTTTTTCTTGTATGCGGGCAACGCTTCCGGTCGGCGGTTGTCTGCCAAACAACTGGGAGAAGAAAAGGCGGCCTGGGCCGGGGGAGAGGGAGGTGGGTGGGGAGGGAAAGGGGGGTGGTTGTCGTTCCCGATTTTTTCCCCCTCCTGTTTGGCAATATGGCAGCCGATCCTATGCCACGCAAGGAAGAAAATTCGTTGTTTTTCTATGCAGGAAAGTGCGCGAAACCAGAGCCGCCATTTGGCATTATCGTCTTTTACGACTCCTACTGCATATATACCAATAAGAGCACTACTTTTGCGATTCGGGCCTGGGCCGGTAGCGAAATCGGCAGGCCACTTTGTAAAGGGGGCAGTTGCAGGCTCAGGAGCCTCGGAAGGTATATATAGCTTCATCAACTCAGGCTAGGGTGAACTGGTCGTTTAAACCGCCAGTTCACACGAGCCTAAGTGAATGAAGCTACGCTCCAAGGCTCGCAATGAGGACCCAGGTCTCAATTTGCCGAAAATACTGAAACAGGATGATTTCATCTGTTCCCTCACCCCTATTATAATCTCCTGTCGCAGCAGACCAATAGGCCGGGGGATAGGAAGGGGAAGATGAAGGGGGGGGGTTGGGGGGTGGGGGGAGGGTGTGAGACCTGTGTGTGTGTGTGCGTGTGTGTGTGTGTGTGTGTGTGTGTGTGTGTGTGTGTGTGTGTGTGTAAGAAGAGAATAGTGTGAGGGAGAGAGTTGCCATGGTGGGGTAGCTCTGCGCTGGCAGTGCTTCGATGTCTGAACGTGACTCCTCAAACTTGTTCAACGTTTGAAAACGAAAAAGGGGTCATTTCAGCTGCTGCCCTCGTGGCAAATTTCATAACCCCCCAGTGGTTTGAAGCCTTGTGCAACGCTCTGACGGTTTTTGCATCTTCATTCATGTATTTGACCACGTGCACGCAGGTCGGTGCATCCAATAGCCGTCTGAAACCCCCGCTACTGGTGTACAATGGTCGCCATTCTCAACCCCCCCGCACAACCCCCACCCCCCCTCCCGCTCTCGTTTCTACACGATGTCAATAATAATTCAGCCTCCTCCTGTTCTGCAGGCTGCATGGAGTGGAAAACAAATGAAACCAAAATATCTAGAAGACGAGAGAGCTCAGAAGATCTGCCGATGCCTCAGTTGCGTCTTTCATAGGGACAAGAAGGGCCGGTGTCAGAGTGGATCCTTGTCATTTGCAGTCTTGAATGCGCTACCGTCTGCCTCCGAATAGAACGTACGGTCATTATATCTGTATTTGTGGCAAATTTCTGTCTCGATACAGCGGTATAAATTACTTATACGTTCTATTCGGGACGTGGATACACGGCAGAATGAGATGCAGGTAGCGGGGTCCCTACTACCTGTCTCTCATTCTGCCGTGGAGCCACCTAGCCCGACTGCGATCGCAAATGACGAAGATCTGCTCTGACACTGCCCCTTCATTTTCTTTTCTCCCTTCAAAAAAAAAAAAAAAAAAAAAAAAAAAAAAAACGAAAAAACATCAGCTCGCATCGGCCCACGTTGGCAAATCTACGCTCCAAGAGGGCTTGCAAGGCGGCAATTGCATCTTTTCAAAATGGCCTGCCTGATTCAACTACCGGCCCAGGCCCGAATCGAAAAGCCCTTGCTGCGTAAACCCGTAAGAGGACTGTACTCTGCTTCGGGTGAACTGGCAGGGTCTAATATTTCACTCAGGAAGAAGAACAGCCTGATCCTTGTCGATGTTGTCAGGAGGAAGAGTGTAGGTTGCCTCATTTTGGAAAAACGGATGTTGTCAGGAGGAAGAGTGTAGGTTGCCTCATTTTGGAAAAACGGATGTTGTCAGGAGGAAGAGTGTAGGTTGCCTCATTTTGGAAAAACGTTTAGGGACTCCACTGCTTTTCTGAAGGAGTGCGGGACCATTCTGGCTCCGATTGCGGAGACCAAAACTGTCATTCGACAGAGCATTTTCTGTGATTGGCACAGGAAAGTTCATGAGAAGCGCACAACGCTAGAAGCCGGGACTGATCTGGTGCCTCAGAACTTGGGAAAAAAAAATGGGACCTGATGCCCATCATTGATATCGGGTCAGGATTGGTTAAACCACCAGTACCCACGGCATTTTTTTTCACCCCCCTCGAATGAATTTGGATCGGAGCGGCGACCCGATTCGGCTATACCTCAGTAACAGCCACCCCCACCGGGTTCGAATGAATTTGGATCGGAGCGGCGACCCGATTCGGCTATACCGCGTTAACAGCTGCACCGACCAGTAGGTACTGGAGGTTCAACCTCTCGAAGTAAAACTCAAAATGGGTTCAAATGTCGGACTCGGAATCTATGTCTGGAAAGACAGGGGAGCGGGGAATGCAGTCCTCTACTGTAGTGTGTGCAGACTTGTCAAGCAGTGGCTTTAAAGCACCAGTACATGCCAGCTATCAGCCATGGCCCCCTTTCGAAGGCCGCTTACCAACGATTCATTTTATATCTACAGCGCTTGGCCTTCTGAACCTTTGCGAGGCTCAAAACAGCTTCTCCAAATATTTAGACAGGGGGCATGTACTGGTGGTTTAAGAGGGCCCACTCAGCTGTATAGCCAGGGTTAGGCTCCCCAGGATGTGTCACAACTGGAGCTGGGTAAATGGGCCCAGCATTCTCTGGGCAGACTATGAGAAAAGAACCCCAGCCTCGATCATTAAGGGACCCCCCCCCCACCATCCCCACTCTTTTAAAAGGCTGCTTTTTTTAAGCGCAACCAATTCAATTCTCTGTTCAATCTGGACAGGAGCTCCCCACAGATGGATAGAAGTTACGATAACTAAAGTTGAGAAAAAAAAAAAAAACAGAAAAGAGTGGTTGCTAGTTTTATTTATTTATTTTATTATTATTATTATTATTATTATTATTATTTTTTTTTTTATTTTTTTATTTTTTTATTTTTTTTATTTTTTTTTGGTAGTTTACAAACGAGGCAGCCTTCTTTTCATCTTCTTCTTCTTCTTCTTCTTCTTTTTTTTTTTTTTAACACGTTCAATTTCGTGGTTGCACTTGCAAAACGAGAATTTTAGCCTTTTTTATTTTATTTTATTTTTTATTTTTTATTTTTTTTTACGTTCAATTCCATGGTTGCATTTGCAAAACGAGAATTTGGGAAGAAGATACTACTTTGCTCCCCTTCATTGTGATTGACCGAGGGTCCACCGGAGACTACTACTATGGGAGTTCTGAAACGAATCCCAAAGCGGAGATTGATTTGGCTGCAGTTCTTTTCGTGTTTGCCTTTGGATTGTCTTTAGGCACGAAGTGTTAAGGGTAGCAATGGACCTTGCTCCACTAATCATGACATAGTGCACAAAAGACAAAAATATGGTGGTGTATCTTCCCATGTTCTAGCACAAGATTCATTCTCATTTTGGACATTTCATGAGCGGTGGAGGGACGCCCGCCCAATGGCTAAGAGATGCTGCGCATCCCCCCACATCACCTTCCGTTTTTCTTTTGAAAACGGGCCCAGTGCCCAAGGCTGATATTATCCATGAGAAAGTTTGAGGCCGGGGTCCTCACAGTCTCACACTCACCTTCGGTGTGGAATTTAAGGATCTGATCTCAGGGCAGACTCACACTCGCACTTTCCAAAATGTATCTGACTGCAGTTACGGCCAGGATGGATGTATCTGACTGCAATCACCTCCAGAGCTCAGTCAAAAAGTACTTGTGGTGTGACTAGGCCCTCAGTTGATGATCGATCCCTCCAGAGCTTTCTTGGGTTCTTCCCTACATCAGACGGGGGAGACGTGCATTGGTCCGCAAGGGAACTCTAAAGAGTCTAAAATGTCAGGGCTGTTCGAAGGTGTATGACCAAGTGTGTTTCTTCTCAGTGTTCGTGGCGCCCCAGTCTGTTCTCAAGGAAATAGAATGGATATGACCAAGAGAGGAGCAGGCCCTCAGATGAAGATTGTTTCGTTTGACCCCTTTACCACCCAACCCCCCAACAACCCCAAAACGCCCCCGAACGCCCTCATTACCCCCCCGAATACCCCCTATACCGCCCCTATACCACCCCCTTTACCAGCCCTATACCCCCCAGCATGACAAGACATGGCGCAATAACATTTGTCCACTCAGAATCCAGGTACGCTCTCCAAATTCAGGTCCGCACCGTGAAGTCCTTGAAGGACTCTCCACTATCTGATTTTGTACAGCCAATAATAGTGGAGCGAGGCCCTAAGCCTCCATGCGCACTTTCCTGATTCTTCCCTACAGCAGAGGGGGAGGAGACATGCATGATCCGGGCCATGGAGGCAACTCCAAGAAGTCCGGGCCATCCTGGTACCAACGGTGCATGACGAACTGTGTTTCTTAGTCTTTGTCCTTTCGAAGAAATAGACGGGATATCATTAAGAGGGCCTCAGCTTTGGATGGGCCTTCTCTGGAAGGGGATAGTAGCGTGAGGATTGCTAATTTCCATGAATCCATGCAAGAACGGAAGGACTGAGTGAGAAAAAAAAGAAAAAAGTCACTGACAACAACAGATGCATCTATTCTCGACTGTACCTATCACCGGTTACTCTCCCAGGACGGGCTTCAGGCTTCAATGCCCAAGCACATATCTTCGAGGACGGGATGTCTGCATGCAACTATGAGTAGACTCTATATGAACAGGTAGTATGCCAGAATTGGCATGATTTATTATTATTATGATTATTACTAGGCTACCAGCCGGGCCGCGCGGGTCCCGGGTGGCCAGCCCGTGCAAGGACCAGGGAAGGTCCCAGCCAAAAAAAAAAAAAAAAGGTTCCAAAAAATCCGAAAACAAACTATGTTATGCAGAAAAATACATGAACAGTTATTGCCTTAGGGTCATATTGAAATTCTGCACCAAATTTAGAATAAGAAATATTTTTTATTTTATTTTATTTTTATTTTTATTTTTATTTTTTAATTGTTTTTGGCCCGGCCGGGAAAGTGACCCCGGGCCACTCTGGTAGCCTAGGATTATTATTATTTTTATATAACTTCACAACTGGATCTTCAACCCTTTTCACTTGGGAATCCCATGGTTTCTCCAGATTATCCTCCTTGTTTTTTTATAAATTATTTATTTGCGATGCTGGAGGTCAAGATAGGAGAAAGCAGTGGATTCACTCTCACTCATGTGTACCTACAGCTGCGTGGAGCGGCAAGAAAGGGGTTCACCGTACATGCCGCGGGTGAGCGGAGAAAGTGATGGTGGTTCTCCGACGTACATCTCCATCCCCTGCCTCAAAGACTTCTTGCATGTGTACGTGGGACTGCGGCATTGCTACAGGATTAGTGGATGATCTGCGCGGCAAATGGTTGCAGGCCTATAGCGATTTGTCATTGTTTTTTATGGAATAAAATGAAGATTTCTTAGGTAATTGGAAACCAAGCCTGAGGTCCAGCATCCGGTTTCCAGCCCGGTTTCCAGCAGGTGCCCCTCCCCACCAATAGATGGGGCAGCCCGACAGCAAAAGCCTCAATTCTGGTACTTTTCTTACCTCCGCCGGGATAGAGGCCAACTACGGCCACGCCAAAGACCAAGTTCTAATTTTCAATCGAAACGGGGTTTTGCAGTCTAGTCGCCCGTGGAGTTTTTACTGCAGTCGCTGGTGGAGTGTTTTTTTTTTTTTTTTTTTTTTTTTTTTTTTTTTTTTTGCAGTCTAGTTGTGAGTGTAGTTGGTCAAAAGCAGCGTTGATCCAGCGGCCTAGCCCAGTTGGTGGCTAGGCACGCAAGTGGCATTCAGGAGGCTGTGGGTTTGAGCCCCATGACCTCCTGCGCCGCACTTAGTGCCAACCGACTGTGATAGTCCGCTTCTTGATACCTTTAGTCGGTAGTACTAGTTGGGTCTATGAGGAACATGGGAGCGTGAGTGTGAGTGTGAGTGTGAGTGTGAGTGTGTGTGGTGTGAGGGTATTTTGAGTCAGTTTCACCATAAGTTGATCTTTCTGTTAATTCAAAAATAGTCCTGGCGCTACCTAGAGTATAAAAGGATTCCATTATACACATCTAGATGTGTATAAGAGACAGAGGTAGAACCCTGGAAGATCCAAGCCGCGCATTCAAAACCTCTTGAAAGCGGCA
>BFEA01000399.1:1293379-1308300 GCA_003427395.1 Chara braunii
GAGAGAGAGAGAGAGAGAGAGAGAGAGAGAGAGAGAGAGAGAGAGAGAGAGAGAGAGAGAGAGATCCGGTGGTCGCGTACACTCTTGCTCATCTCGATATTGACGAAGCACGAAAGAAGGACCATGCATGACCCCCAGTGAATATATTCGCCCACGGGGACCATCATGATGACAACTACGTTTTTTATATACGATATTCATGAAGCACGAAAGAAACAACATGCATTACCCATAATGAATAAATGAAGTTAGCTCACGGAGACCATCGTGATAACAACAACGTTTCATTGCACGATGTTGACGAAGCGCTAAAAGAAGAGCATGCATCAGACACAGTGAATACATTCGCCCACGGGGGCCATCATTATAACACGGACTGATGTTCACATACGTCCGGGATCCCGAAATGTACTCAAAACTCCTTCGGGACGTCCGTAAGAATTGGAACGATAGAAGAGAATGAAGATTTGCAGGGCCCCTGCGCAAGGAGGGACACGCATAAATAATCGAGAAATGAATGCAAAAGCCGACAGCTCTGGAGATAACGTGCTCATCAGATTCTGCGTACTGAGACCAACTTTCACGTTTTGAGCAGACATGTAGCGAGTCTCATCATCGATACCGTAGTTTCACTTCTCAAGCAGACGCGTAGCAGGTAGTCCACTGGAATCCAGGAAGAGGTGGTGGCATCATGCATGTAGACGTTATCTGTCACGACAGACGTCTCGGATTCAAATTCCGTATTTCGTGGAAGGCATGGCTGAGTGGATGAAGACATTGCCGCACAAGGATCATAAAAGGATGCCCGTGGCGCTCTAAACTGGGATGCTAACCATGGGCTCATGTATGAAGGGGGGGGGGAAAGAAAGAGGAAAAAAAAAGAAAAAAAAAAAGGAGAAAAAGAAAAAAAGAACAAAAGAAAAATGTAGTATTTAAATTGTGAGAAGCAAAAGTGGTAGGTAGGTAGTGTGAGGTGAAATTGAGTGAGGAATATTAGCTTTATAAAAAAAAATAAAAAATAAAAAAGTGGGATTTCTAATGACGTGTCAACTAACAGGGATAGTCCACATGATTAGGGACGACGAGATACCACATCGTAGATATACCTGAAAGAGTCCTCCTCCCTTTGCGATACGACCAGGTTCACAGGATCGCTGGTGGTCTAGCGGCGATTCCCCTTTTTTTTCGTTTTCTTATTATTTGGAACGCAAATTTTCGCGGGAGGCATTGAAGGCAATTAAAAAAAAAAAAAAAAAAAAAAACGCATAAAAAAAAAAAAAAAAAAAAAAAAAAAAGAACCGCAAGGAAAATGAGCAATAGCGAGATGACAAAAAAAAAACGCATTTGGGGTCCTCACAGTCAACCCGCCGCTGAAGGAACTACTCGCAATCCCATTCGACCCGTAGAGTAAGAGCGAGAAACACAAAAAAGAAAAAAAAAGACAAGTCTTAGAGGGGAGGCCCTGGAAGGGCTGAATGGACACGTGTACAGATACATATACAGGCATACGCGACATCCAAGAAGGAAAAGGAGCAAACACATCATCTTATGACATCCAAGAAGGAAAAGGAGCACGTACACAGGGCAGCCGTCCGTTACTTGCGCAAAACTAGGAGACCGTGGCGCCACACTCCTCTGACGGACCCCTCTTTCCTCAAACGCATATTAACCAACAAGGTCCAACATTCATGAAATAAAGAAGGACGTCAACCGGCGCAGGCGATGAACAGAAGAGCGAGACCCCTCAGATCCACAAAGTGGCGATGTCAAATGAAATCGATCCCGCCGACCACAAGTTAGGTCTCTACTTGTCGGTAGAGAAAGAGAGAGAGAGAGAGAGAGAGAGAGAGAGAGAGAGAGAGAGAGAGAGAGAGAGAGAGAGAGAGAGAGAGAGAACGCGGATGGGTGTAGCTCTTGGCGCAGTAAAAGCCCCCCGCTCTATAGACGTGCGTGCCGCAATGGAGAGCGAGAGACGACCCGGAGGGAGGAGAAGTAGCCGCGGCGGCAGAAGAATGCGTCGGGTGCTGAAAAAGAATCGTGAAGCCAGTGGGTGGGCTGATAAGGAAAGCAGCTGGATGATCAGCACTTGCATGCACATCACGGCGGTCAGCCACAGTCATCTCTGACCACAACCCCCGTGCACGAGTCCCTTCACGATACACACACTGTTTTACAATGTCGTTGTTTATTCATTTTATTTATTAATTAATACCGCAATGGCATACCTTGAGGCATCAAGGCCCGTCGTCATCCAGTGAGAGAAACACGGGCGGGAAAATCTTTGGCCCGCGCCAACAGTCGCACGGCCACGCTGGCGCTCGAAGCGGAATTTTTTTCCTGTTCTTCCCCTCATTTGAAGTGGATTTTTTTTTTTTTTTTTCTTTTTTTTTTTTTTTTGAAAAGCTTCAAATATATGAAGTGGAAATTTGGTGGGATGGTTCTCAAGTCAAGTTTTCGTTTCTTTTCCCCTTCGATTTGTGCGAGTGCGAGTCATCCTGACTCGGTCAGAGGCCCGTGGCATGGTGATGTTCTCTGTGTGCCTTTATTATTCATCTTATACCATCTTCGATCATACGTCCTCCCCATCAACAATGGATGCCTCTACACTTCCTCCGCATCCCCTGCGTGAGTTGGATGATGGCGGCCCCATGAACACTGGATACCTCAAGGCCGTCGCCCATCTAAAAAGAGCCGGCGAGGGGGACCGAAAGAAACTTGGGCTACTTTGCGATATGCCCCCCAGAGATGCTATATATGCCAAAATGCCCCTGAAAGATCGTAGTAGAGCCGAATTGGCCTTCTGACATTTAAACCACCAGTACTTGGGGCCTTTCCCGTTAACGCGCCTACACCTTCGGGGGTAAGTCAAGGGAACCCCCGCTACTTGAAGGCCAGGCCCGGGACTGTCGGCATGACACAAATGGTATTTAGAACGAAAACTGAAGAAAAAAAAAAAGAAATACGAAACCAAGAAAACACAGAAAAGGAACGGGCAAAAACAAAAAGACGGACGGGAGAGAGAGAGAGAGAGAGAGAGAGAGAGAGAAGGCCATTTCTCTCTCTCTCTCTCTCTCTCTCTCTCTCTCTCTCTCACACACACACACACACACACACTTGCAGGGAAGCGGACAATATGACAGCCCGATGGAAATGTGAGTTTGTGGTGCCTCACAGCTGCGAGGGCATTGCAGAAAGATGTCTGCCCGTCATGAGGGCATATGGCACAGGGCCCGACTGTCAGTCCACGGAGGGCGTCCTGGAAAGTTGCGGTCACTACCCACAAGGGGCTGCCAAAAATATTTTTCAGCCCAGGGGTGTGACAGGATAAATTGGCCGTCAGAGGGGTGCGACACGAAATAACGCAAATTACAGGGGCGCCAGACAAATTTTACCAAATAAAAAAAACTTTGAAAGAAAAAAAAAGAATGGCGTTTAGTCCCCCCTCTTTCCGCAGAGGTCTGGGAAGGCAGCGCCCGGTAGTCCGAGCCTCGACACGGCTTGGCATACCAGTCGGCCAAGGCTTGGACTCGATAGCTGGGCCAAGTACTGGTGGTTTAATTTAGAAAAGCTTCGCCGAATACCCTTACAGTCATTATACCCCTACCAAGTACAGGTCCAACCTTTCCAAAAGACCCCGTGCGTGCGTATCAACTTCCCAAGGGCCCAATTATTTTATTTTATTTTCTGGAGAAGGGACCAATTGTTTTGAATTTACCCCTACCGGGGACCTTGTCCCACATGCTCCATTGAGTTGAGTAACTCAACGGTGTGACAGCCAAAAATGCATTTTTTTTTAGTTGAGTAACTCAATGGTGTGACAGTCAAAAATGCATTTTTTTAATTCACAAGAAATGGGATATTGCTTTTTTTATTCAAGAATAAGTTTTGTTTTCTTTTCTTTTTCTTTGGCGGTCAGTCATGATGACGATATAGCACTTCAGAGGAACTTTTGTGCCCTCCGACACATGTCTGTTTTTTTTGTGACCACACCTTGGTTTTTCTCCTTCTACAGAGTGTAATGCCTACACCAGGGGACTCCATCGTCCCATGGAAAACGCGTTCGCGAAACGGTCTGACATCAACAATGATGACAACACCGGAAAAAGAAAAAAAAACAACGACATTACCAAAAGAAAAGAAACGTCTCGTTGAGCTAGCTGAGACGAAAGTTCAGTATTTACTGGTAGTCAATTGACCGGCATACAACATACAATCATTATAGCTGTACTTCGACTAAAAGATACGCCAAATACAGCTATAATGATGGTACATTGACGGTGAAAACGCAACCACAGGGTTTTTTTTCTTCTCTTTTTCCACTCAAATTATTTCATCTTTCGCAACCTAACCAGGACTACTCCTAAGGCTATACAGGGGACCCCTGCAAGCATAGAGATATACCTCTCTCGGTGATGGGTGGTTACCTCTCTCGGTGGACCGCTTTAATTGCATGTTCGCCCCTTGCCCCATCTTCCCTCTTCCCCATCCAGTATGCCTCGTTCCTTTTCTTTTTCATTTCGGCGACCTTTAGATATCATCATATAGATAGCCTTGAGATATTACCGTTGAGCTGAACACCCCAGGTAAATTCAGCTGCGAGTTATTGTCACTCGTCAGATTCCATTGGCATTCGAATTCAGGTCCGCATTTCAACATTCAGTAGGTGTACCAACTGAGTTAGGCCAAAAGGTATTCATCACGCTTTTCGCATTGGCATATTAGGCTCATGCCAGTCCCACTCCAGAGTAGATGGTCAGTTCTTTAGAGGTTAACCACTTGGCGAGGCGATAAGAGCATCCCCGCAAAATGGTCCCCCTGTGGAAGGCTCCATCTAGTAGATGGGCAGTCCTGAATCGGACCCTCGAGTAGATGCGGTAGTAGGACTGCCCCGCTATGCCATGCGCCTGCGGTAAGCGGGCTTGTCCGAGCGACAGTCCTAAATGCTATGGTAGGGGCGCGCATTTTTGGGATGTGGTGGTCCCGCTATGCCATCCGCCTGAGGTTGTAGGCCTTCAAGTTTGTCCGTCCGCCTGAGGTTGTAGGCCTTCAAGTTTGTCCGAGCGACGGCTCGGAATGCCACGGTAGGGGTGGGCAACATGTGCTTTCGGTAAAAAAAAGGCTTGGAGCTCCTTGTAGAAGTAAAGGCTTCGCCTACGGGCCTACCAGCTCAGTTGGTACACCCCATGAAGTGTTCAAATACAGGCTCAGGTTTGAATCCGGCTCCAATCAGACGATCAGATGACCAGAATAAAATAATTCTGAATTACCTGGGGCCGGTCAGCTCAACCATGACATGTCAAGGTCGTCGTCCTTTCTTAAGCCACTACCGTCTTCCCCCCAACATAACGCACCCTGAAAATGAACGTATACAAGGGGTGTTTCCGGCCCGGTACAGTCAAAATGAGGGTGCGTTGTGGTCGGGGGAAGACGGTAGTACCTTTCCCATATGTCGGCGGCAGGCACTGCGCGCCGGCCCCGCGGCCGCCCTTCCGTTTCAGGTACCCCCGCGTCTCTGAAAAAATAGCTGGGAAAGGTAGAACAACGCAAAGAAAGGAGAGGGGAAGAGACACAAAGAACCCAAGAGCCTGGCTCAGTGGATAGACCCCTGAATTGTTACAATACAGACCCAAGTTCCAATCCCAGTGATGGTACTTGGCGAGTAAACCAAACATTTCTGAATTGCCCCGAAAACAAACAAAGAACTAAACCCTTTGAACGGTAAGTTTTTGTGCCGATTTCCTTCTTGGAAACCCGAACATCGCTGCATTCTCTGATTCGAGCTCGTGTTCTGATCACTAGGAGCTCTAACATGTGTGCACCACTCAGCCACATGGGCTAGGTAACCGGACCATGTTTCCGGGTCCCTACCAGTTCTTGGCTATTCCCCTTCGCATTCTCATCTTAGTTCTCACTACGAGGACCTGGAAAAATAAACGGCTCCCGGTAGGCACGCAAGCAGCACCATAACGATGCAGCCGTGAAAGACTACTGAGACTATCGAGGGAGCGAACAACACCAAAGAAGCGTAAGAGAAATAGAGAGGAGGCAGGATCTTCCGAAGCTAACATTTCTGACCGGATCGTATGGTCGACGTCATAGCATAACATGGCCAGGCCTACCCCTTGACTACTCGATCCCCAGGCCAGCCAGCTCCATTGACACAGCCTCTCTCTCTCTCTCTCTCTCTCTCTCTCTCTCTCTCTCTCTCTCTCTCTCTCTGTGTGTGAGTGTGTGTGTGTGTGTGTGTGTGTGTGTGTTACACGCCCACACACGCATGCACACACGCGCAGACAGATACCCATGAACCTCCTGATGAGTCGGTGAAAGTCCGACGTAACAGTCTCTTCGGCACAGTCATGCTTTTTTGGTGTTGTGTACGCCGAACATGACAACACACACACACACACACACAGAGACACACACACGAGCTCATGCTGAGTCCTTATCCAACAGTCAAATGCACCCTGGGCAGACTGTCGAGGCTCAACCTCCTGGTGCGTCGGTGAGAGCCCGACTTAAAAGTCCGGCACAGTCTTTCTTTTCTTTGTCGAGCACGCCTCTCTCTCTCTCTCTCTCTCTCTCTCTCTCTCTCTCTCTCTCTCTCTCTCTCTCTCTCTCTCTCTCTCTNTCTCTCTCTCTCTCTCTCTCTCTCTCTCTCTCTCTGTGTCTCTCTGTGTCTCTCTCTGTCTCTGTGTGTGTGTGACACACACCCACACCCAGACAAGCACGCACGTGCGCGCGCGCGCACACACATGAGCACGCACGCGCACGCACACGCACACGCACATCCATGCACGTACACACGCGCATACCCATGTACACACGCACAATTAAATCATGCACGCACGTTCACCCGCACCCGCGCGTAACACACACAGTTGCTAAAGGCCGCCAGGCGAAATCGGGAAACGAACCAGAGCCATCGCCGTTGCACGTACAGTTCCCCTGCGTCAGTACCACTGGGTGGCTCACAGGGAGACAGGCCAAACGACAGCGAAGGAGGGATGCAAGGATGGGTCGATGAATTAAATCACCGCCACTGCTGCTCCCCCAAAGAACCGAGAGAACAGAAACACCTGCTCACTACCGACCGAAAAGCTGAATGACCGACAATACGCTCCGTGAAATACAGCCACACTCGGCGATCGAATCGCTCTCGCCTGAGCAGGCACGACCTGCGGCCAAGTCCTCCACTGACCCAGATTTCTGATTCCTGACCCTCGATTCAGCAGATCGACGGTCAAAAATGACAAATCAGGGTAAGTACTAAGTAGGGACTTCGCCCCTGGTTATCTATCGCGTCGACCAGGCGGAGTGCATGGACATGGATGAACGAGAAACCCGTTACGTGACAAAAGTCACAAAACCGAAATCGATCGCACGCACGCGAAGGAGTCAGCATGGATGAACATTCTTTATTCTGAATGAACGAGTGCAGGTGGATCCTTGCAGTCATCAAGTCAAAAAAAAAATATATATATATATATATATATCCTTACCAGATCGCCGACCTTCGCAGCTTTTCCTGGATAATTACGTGAGCGCCGCGCAAGCAAACACCGAACAAGCGCCGGCGATGAAGAGATGGAGCAGCGGCTGAGATTCTGAGAACACTGCGCGCGTCGGCCCACTCCAAGCAAGACAGACTGCACTCCGCTGAAAAGTCCACGAGCGGAAGATTAGCAGCGCGGGCTGTGTGAATAACTCGCTCTCCTGTGTTCTCTACATTCTTTCTATATATATGTACTGTAATAATCAAATCCGCCCACACTTGGCATCGCCCTACCTCTGGCCAAGCTACCGGTAGTAGGAATTCACCGCGCCCGCTCAGCGCCCCAAGGGGCGGGGCGCGTTTCGACTCTACTCCCGAGAAAAGAACTTGGTTTCCACATCTCTCAAGACGGAGCTCATGTTTCCACATCTCCCACAATGACGGGACTCTCATCGCCTCAAGATCATATGGCGGAGGGAGGTGATAAAACTTCCAAATTTTTTCTTTGTGTTATTTTTTTCGTTGTTTTTTTTTTCCCCCGCTCTCATCTCCACCTACCTAGTCCCTCGTCCATCGTCAGCGTCGGGATCACTGTAATCCGCCAGAGGGAATCTTCCGCCGTTCATTTTAAACTGCCGCCCGCCTGTTTCCTGTTTGTACCGAAGAGAGAAGATCCGCCAGAGGGGATCTTCCGGCGTTCATTTTAAACTGCCGCCCGCCTGTTTCCTGTTTCTCCCGCCCTTCCAGACGGCGGGAAGATCCACCCAGCTCGTAGCTGGTACCGTCTTTCCCCGGGGGCTAGGTCCCACTTACACGAATTAAGAGATATTGACCGTAGATAGCACAGGTCAACGGTCAGAATCGCGTAATCCGTGCAAGTGGGACCTTGCCCCGAACACAATTCACTCTTACAGACTCTTTTCCCGTCAGTCCCAAAAAAACGAGGAGGTGCGCTCGGCGGGAAGACCATAGCCGTGACAGTGGGCTGACGTGGCTGAAGTCGAGGATCCCTGCTTCAGAAAAGAAAACAAGTGGAAAGAAGTTCCGGAGAGAGAGAGAGAGAGAGAGAGAGAGAGAGAGAGAGAGAGAGAGAGAGAGAGAGAGAGAGAGAGTTGAGCATTGCGTGGCGGGAGCGGGGTTTCCCTTCGTTTTTCCTTTTTTTTGTTTAGCGGTGTTTTCCCTGAGAGCGGTCGGAATCCAAGTGGAGGATTTCGGCGGAACAAGGATGATCCGCATATATCGAGAAATGGTCCTTTTTTTTATTATACATTATATATAAACTAAGCTCCATTCTTCTCTCACAGTTTCACCTTTCACTATCTACCTACCCTGCCACTACTCCTAAGCCTATGCAGGGAACCGCTGCAAGCATAGCTACCTCATCCTCATCCGCTTAATTGTGAAATGGTCGATTTTTTTTTGCTAAATACCTCCATTTATTTTTTATTTTTTTTTGCTGCTCCTCTTTGTCTCCCGATGTCGCAGAGGAAAGAAAGCAAAATGAAAAGGATTCGCAAGCGATGATGTGGTCCCGCCTCCTCCTTTTTACAAACCGCCGTGGGAAGGCGAGACTACTGGCGCGCGAGATGAAACGACTGCCGAACACTGGCGGGGGAGTTCTGCCGCGCTGGCAAGAATTCGCACAACGCGCCTACCCATGTTCCCCCGGGGCAAAGTCCCACTTGCACGGATTAAGAGATTCTGGCCGTTGATCTTTGCTATCCTATCTACGGTCACTATCGCTTAATTCGTGTTAAGTGGGACCTACCTTCTTCCCCCGAGAACAACGTACGGTCATTATAGCTGTATTTGAGGCATCTTTCAGTCTAGATACGGCTATAATGACCGTACGTTGTATTCGGGGGAAGAAGGTAGCCCCCGAACGCAAGGCGGCCTGATTATGAAATTACAATATAGAGAGAAGCTATCGTTCCGGTCCGATACAGTCGGGTCGGGATGAGGGTGCGTTATATTTGGGGGATAACGGGAGCTCCACATCACTGCTGCGGTGGAACGTAGCAAACCTCTGCCATCCGCCGTGAGGTCGCGTATCTCCAACTGAACGGCGCATGCGTGACCGAGGCGCCGCCCGTAGTAGAGCCCGTGCCCGCCACTTTCATCATACCTCTACAACAGCTTTACAATTTTATCCTTTTGCTGGTAGAGATCACGATGACTCGCGCCTGAAGTCCCGCCATTAACACTCGTCGTCTGAATTCCCGCCATTTTCACTCGTCGGAGCTTTTTTCCACGTCTGCCAATATGCGCAGCCCTTGGAGGGGTTGCCTCCGAGTCTTTCTGGTGAAGATCATGCACCTGCCCGTCAACACGGCCAGAGAGGCAGTTTTTTTTTTGTGTTTTTTTCTGTTTGTTTGTTTACATTCTAGCGGGCAACGGCCAGATTCGACAGGTAATTCAATGGGTTGGGCCTAAAGAAGTAGCCCTTTTTTTTAACAATATGTATATACTCTGTTTGACGATATATATATCGTCACAAACAGAACTGCCCGGTAAACCGTAGGCAGAGAGAGAGAAGAGGACAACAAACGAGGAATATATATTGTCACAAGCATATCAAGGCGCAAAAGCGAAAAAAAAACAGAAAGAAAACAAGGAAAACATGAACTCGATACCTTTCTCGGCCTTTTGGCTAAGATCAAGTGTAGTATCTGTTCTGATTAGTTTAATATCTGATCCGGCAAGCGTCCCAGACCAGGCCTTTCGGTTGGTTGCAACTCCTACGGCCCAGTTTCTCATCTCTGAAGGCACACGAGGCAGTTGTTTTTTCTTTTCAAGAACTTCCAGGCCGCGGTTGATTCTCTTCATCTAGGGTTGCTTCAGTATTATTCGTTTCATTTTCTTCTATTTTCTAAGATCTACGGTTGGAGCAGTTCTCTTTCAGCATCTCTGGTTCAGGACAAGGGTCCCAGTGGGACTCACCCAGCAGGTAGCAGTCCCTCGGCAGCTCGGCCTCCACTGCTTCCAGGAGCAGCAAGGGCATAAGTAACAGGGGCAGGACCGGTCGCAGCAGAAGGCGTCAACTCTCGCTGCGCACTTTCCGCACTCCTTCCGCCAGCCGCCGTGCCCATTGCGTAAGCAAATCTGCAAGTCACGTCACAAGTCAGCCAAATCGCTCTTGAGGACAGGTCGTTTATCTCGCCTTTTTTGGCGAAGCGGCCCCACCCACCCTTGATTTTCCCGCGGTGTGTGGGCCTGCGGCCCAACTCTATGACTTTCTTCTGAGCGATCAAGCATCATCATCGGCTGGTTTATTCTCTATTTTATCTGGTTTGGACCTGTGCATGGTCCATCGGACCACAATAAAAAAAATTAAAAAAAAAATAAAAAAAATAAAAAAAAAATCGTTTTTTATCTTCTACCCTTACAACTGGCCCTATATATGAACTGACCGGCCCCTACCGGGGGCCAAGTCCCACTTACCCGAATGATTGATTTCTGACCGCAGATTCGGAAGATCAACGGCCAGAAATCAAGGATCAGCGCAAGTGGGACTTGGGCCCGGGTAGCCCAGTAGGGAAGACACCAGGCTTACATGCTGCGGATACAGAATTTTTTTATTTTTATTTTTTCTCTGTCTCAGCGTACCCACTGGGCTTCCTCCACCTTGCCCCCTTCATGAACCTTTGCAAAATTGCCCTTTGCCCAAGTACCAAGAAACCAAGAGTTGTTTTTCCTTCTCCAATCTGCGAGCATTGCTAACCTGACCCCTGCTTTTACAGAATTATTTTTATTCTCGGCATCTGATTGAATCTGGAGTCTTTCGACAGTTCGTGGGTGTACCAACTGAGCTATGCTGATTGGTAGAGAGCCGCCCCTCCCCTTAGTGGCAACCGTGGAATTCCATACGCCGTAGTTGGCAATCCCGTCAGTTTCCCCGTCTCCATCGTTTCCAGGGAACGGCCATCGATGAAATTTTAACTCCCCCGAGTCATCGCAACCGTGGAATTTCAGAAGTCATGACTGGCCATCCCAGGAATCGAAGTCCCTCGAGTAATGGCAACCGTGGAATTCCAGACGTCATGACTGCCAATCTCTCCGGTCCCCTCCCCTGTCTTCGATCGTTCGATGGAACGACTGCGATGGGACCTGCACTTCCTTCTTCCTCCGAATACAACGTACGGTAATTATAGCTGTATTTGGGGTAGCTTTCAGTCTAAATACAGCTGCTACAATGACCGTACGTTATATTCGGTGGAAGAAGGTACTGGCCCCAAGGCCGTCAGAAGAATTCGAGTTCTCATTCCGTTGCGGAATTCCGGAGCCGCTCGCTGGAGATGACATTGTTTGTGATCCCTTTTGATTTTTTTTTTTTTTTTTTTTTTTTGCAGACCTAAAGTTGCCACAGAAAGTGTATTTTGGTGAGGGTTCGAACCGAGGTCCAGTTACCTATTAACAGTGGAATTGTGTGTGTGTGGCATTGAGTGGCATTGTGATTCCTTTTGAGGACATACTCACACTACCGGTAGCACTTTTTCACTTATTTTTCTGGACGGAATTGCTGCCAGATGCATACAGTTTGGACCGAAATGCTTTCAGATACGGTTAAGATAGTGCTGCCTAGTGTGTGTGAGTACGCCATGAAGCTGGTTTCGTTTGTTCGGATGTAGGTTGCCACTGAAAGAGCATTTTCGTGTGCGGATTCGAACGCAGGTCCGGGTAGCTAGCAGTTGCGTTGTGTGCAGCATTCATACAGAAAGGCTGTTCTTTTATTTACTTTTTGAAGTTTTTGCCACGCAGGTTTCTCATCTCATCTAATAGAACGCACAGGGGCAACGTCTAACTGGCGCAGATTCGGAGATTGTACTGGCCGTCGATAACCAAGATCACCGGCCAAGATCTCTGAAGCCCGTCCAAGCGGGACCTCGCCCAGGTCTGGCTCGAAGACAACGCTTATGGGCGTCGCTGCACGTTAGAAATTCGGAGTGGTATCGAGAAGATTAGCATGAAAAAAAAAAAAAAAAAAAAAAAAAAAAGAAGAAGAAGAAGATTAGCATGCCCCCCCCTGCGTATTCAAGGATGACACGCACAGAAAAAATGCGAAAAAAAGAGGACAACGCTTATCTCTACAGCCAGGCCGTCCTTCGGCACATCCGTCACGATTCGAAAACGAGAGAGAGAGAGAGACGCACAGAAAAAAGCGGAAAAAAGAGGACAACGCTTATCTCTACAGCCAGGACGTCCTTCGGCACATCCGTCACGATTCGAGAGAGAGAGAGAGAGAGAGAGAGAGAGAGAGAGAGAGAGAGAGAGAGAGAGAGAGAGAGAGAGGAGCACGTCGCCCGATTCTACGACCAAAATTCGAGTAGCCGACACCGATTCTACAGCCCAGAACGTCGGGTAGCCGCACCCGCAGCGACTGCTGCCAACGTGTAGTGGAATCAGCAGAGATCCGATACTGGTCGAGAGATTATCTACCGGTCGCCACGTAGCTCAGCTTGCCGGGCCATGACAAAGCACATCGCTTTGCCGCGCCTCTGCTAGGAGCGAGAGGGACATTGAAGGCGGGCAGCTACTCAAGAAGAGTGAAAAACTGCGACTGCATCTTGACGCGGAAGGCGGCGAGATACGTTGGCCACCATTCATATAGGCGGATGTATCTTCCCACCTTGTGTGCGAAGTTGCGAACGCCAGCCATGTTTCACGTCTCATGGGCAGCACGGCGAGCTCCTACCGTCTTCCCCCGAACACAACGCACCCTTATTGTGGCTGTATCTGGCCGGAAATATAGCTTGTATAGTAATGTATACATTCATTTTTAGGGTGCGTTATGTTCGGGGGAAGACGGCAGGGCGCCGAGCTGTCACAACCTTTTTTTTTTTTTTTTTTCCTTTTTAGCTGTCACAACTTGACACGTGGTGATAATCCGCTTGTGGGGTCACAGCCTTCCGCACAGGTCAATACCAAGATAGTACCCCATCGCGACTACGGATAGCCACCTCGACGAGACACCCGCCGACACAAAGTGCTGATTGGTTGACAGAATTGGGCAATGAGGGGGCTCGCTTCGGAGGCGGAGACCATGGCAACAAACTCAAGGGCCGCCCCCGCGCGGCGCGCGTGCTTTGTCCATCTACGGAGAAAGCAAGAATCGAGTAGTAGAACCGGACCCCGTTCATACTAGCTGAGCACAAACAACGAGCAGCTGCCGTGGAGCCTGCCCTTCCCGCCACGCGTCTCGCAGTGAAAAATGATGAGCGCAGCTTCGCGTACAACACGGCAAGATACATCCGCTCCACCACTTTCAACAGCGCTTTGTGTGAGCATGAACTTGACATTTTTTGTGCGAGTATGAAACTCGACAAAAAAAAAAAATTCCCCACATTTTTCACGGTTTGCTTCTTTCTTTGGTGTGAGTATCGCGCCAAGGAGATTCGTTCTTTTTCCTTCTTCTCTTTTTTCTTTTTTTGGGGGGGGGAACTTTTGAAATGCCCCTCCGACTCCCATGAATTTGCGTATGCCCCTCCGACGGCTGACTTACCCTGTCGCGCCCCTTTGAAACGATTGAAGTCTTGGGAAAACCCCTGGAGTCATTTGGGCACTGAAATATCTTCAATATGCCCCTGCCCGTAAGGGCTCCAAACTTCCAGTATGCCCCGGTAGCTCCCTCCCATGGCCAGGGGAACGGCCTCGAGTGCCACCAACAGCCCCAGGGGCATGCCAGAAAGTTCCACCCCTCACTGATAGGGCCATGTAGGAAACTTCAGAGTCCCCAGGGGCAGGACAGGGTAAGTCGGCTGTTGGAGGGGCATGTCGCAAATAAATGGACGTCCGAGTGGCATTTCGAAAATTTTCTCATTTTTTTCCTTATATAATCTGTCAATAAATTGCAAAACCAGATGAGGCCGGGGACCTCACAATTCAACCCGGATTTATCCTGGCAGCATCAGCCAGTTTAGCTTACCAGCAATTGCTCACCTTCTGGTGTCAACCATACTATACTATAAACCACCAGTACCTCCGAGCCTGTTTTTGCCTACCCTGATTTATAGTGCGCGCCGAAAATTGCCAAGCCTGTGTCCCGCGGAACCTCGGAGTGTTTTTGTGTTGTTTTTATTTTTTGGAAACGGTAACGTTTCCACTTGTGGCCTTGTCGTCCTCCCGTACGGTCCAATGAACGGACACATCCATGGGCGGGATCCCTGTGGTTGGTGGCATGTCTGGTGGCCGATTTTTTTTTTTTTTTTTTTTCTGGGGGAGTGAAAATTTTGTGTTTTTTTTTTTGCAGGCCCCGACCGTCGTGTCGCTTCGCCGGCGACCGGTAGCGTGGAGTGGTGGGGGGTGGACGTCCGCACATTGGCCGATGGAGGGACGCGGGCGTTTGCCATCGCCGCCGGCACGTCCTGACCTGTGTGCCGACCTGTGTGTGTGTTTGTGTGTGTGTGTGTGTGTGTGTGTGTGTGTGTGTGTG
>BFEA01000399.1:1463327-1481373 GCA_003427395.1 Chara braunii
TATACTACAGCGAACGAGCAAACGCCCTCGGCTGACCTACCTCTGCGACTGCATTTAAAAACTTTCGCATGTGGGTTGGTAGCTCGGTAGGGATACGCCCCTAAGGGTGGTGACAGCCCCTTAGCGAAGCAAGCTTATGCCATGCGGAAACCTGTCCTGTCGTAGGGGACCGCGGGATGTATAGCTGGCGCACCCGGTCAGAGCGGCGAGGGGACGACGCGACCGCACCCGTTTCGACGGCATGCGGGATGTTATGCGTCGTTTCCTGAGTTGTCTCTTAAGTTATATTTTGTTTAAACTCCTACGTGACATGGCCGGGACGACCCTCGTTCACGCGAGGGCCGATGCGCTCGACAGCGTTACCGGGTCAGAAATCTGGCCCTCGGACGGCCGAAGCGCTACCAACGAGATAGCGCCTCAATATTCCCAATACTTTCGCCGCATCACGGTCGTAAAGCAGCTATGGCGACGGTTGTCTCCTCGTGCTGACCAATCGGGTGGCCACCGTTTTTGCGCCCCAGGAGTAGCAAGACGATTGCATCGTAGAAGAAGAGAAGGCAGTAGGGACTCTAGAAGAAGAAAGGTCGATTGTCAGACCGTGGAGAGACGGAGGATATATTGAGGAGTAAGGAGATACAATGGAAGAGGCAGAAAACACAAGGGAGGAAAGATCGAGTGCTCGCTCCCCACCGAGGGGGTCATTGGAGCAGGTCAACTACTGGGAAGAAGAAGACCGTATTAGAACGTTGTTAGGGCTATGTTTCGACGACGGGGTCTATCCAACGGATTCAGATCCGGGGGAAATGACTGTTCAAGGAATAGAGGTGAAATTCAAGTTGAACACCTCGTTGAACGAAATAAAAGTTAAGTGGTTGAAGGAGAGGACAGTCTCAGTCATTTTCAAGGATAACGCAAGATTTCTGCCGAAGAGAGTAAAGGATGACATAGTTCGAGCTTTCGAAGACGGGTGGGTGTTGGGGAGCGACAACTTCCCAACCGAAACCAGACGTGGTAGAGTTAAGATTGAAGGACCGAATGCACTCTCGTACGTTGCTAAGTCTCGTGAAGTGGCGACATACACGATCCACGAAGGGGAAGTGGAGATCCCAGTTGGTTCGACAAGATATAAGGTCCAATTCAAACCCTGGATGACTAAAGCAGAGTTTAAGGAGCTTAGGCGACAAGAAGATGACAGGACATTCTGGGTAATAGCGATTCAAGTACCACTCGATGATATGTCGTTCATCTTCTCTCAAATTCAACGGGTCATTGGGAGAATCATACTAGCACATCCTCCGGACACGGACCCGTCAAGACCGACTCTAGTCAACGCGCGTTGTGATATCGGCCCCGAAGCAAGGAGTAACATGAAGGACGAGCTGTGGATAAAAACTTCCAACGGAGACGAATTGGAAGTGAAATTGGCGTGCGCTACGACACCTAAGTGCCAGTTGCACAAGCAGTTCTTCCATGTGACAGAGGAGTGCCGAAGAAACGGAGGGGGACATAATTCAGGAGTCAGAGCGCCGTTTAATGCGTCACGACAGCAACGAGCTCAATCAGGGACGAGTCAGAGAGGCGGTCGAAGACCATCCTATCAAGGCACCGTCGGCCCTCAGCTTTCGCAAGTTAACCCAACGGGAGGAAGTGGACTACCCGACTTCTCCAATGCAGCGTTGAACCCAGTTTTCTCACCTTGGTCTATGGCGAGCCTTTTCCAAGCGGTAGCAAACATGTACGGGATGCCCCAGCAGGGAGGGTTCCCCTTTTTTGGTGGAAGCTGGATGAATCAGAGCCAGTCCTTGGGGTTGGGAGGAGGCCCCCCCCCTCCCCCAGGAGGGAACTTCAGTTTGGCTGGTTTACATGGCGCATTAGCATTCCATAGCTATCAACCCGGAGCATTCGTTGGTGGACCTCAATTCATACCAGGCTCCGGTAGTCAAACAGGGCGCCCAGAAGAGGAGGGCGGACAATGATTCAACAGAAAAATTCCCACGAGAAATGAAAGTTGAAAAAACATTCCATAAAAAAAAAAATCCTCCATATTTATAAATTATCATTCCAATGTTTGCCAAATTCTAAAATTTCCAGTTTTATTTGATAAGTTCCTGTCTAAATATGAGCTTTCCTTTCCAACTACATATATTTGTTCAAGATGGAATGAAAGTCTGGGCGAGTTTATGAAATATTTTAATTAAACTTTCATTCTACTACAACAAATATCTTCTAATTTGGATTGGATTAACCTATTTATGACTGAAAATCCTTACTTAGAATGACAGTCCAATTAAAATATTTCATGAACTCATCCAGAATTTCATTCTATCTCTAGCATGCAATTCAAATAAGAAGGGATACCCCATTTTTGGACGGAAAGTTCTCAAGTAAGACGAAAATTTTTAAAATTGGAATGAAATTTTTTAAGATGGAATGAAAATTTGAAATTTGGAATGTAATTTTACTATAGAATGAATATTTAATTCAGGAAAAAATTTATGTTGTTCAGCATTCCAGTGACTACAACAGGGAGGAGACCGGAAGGAGATCTAAGAGTAGCGACTGGCGAGGAAGTTAGAGTGGAAACGCAAGGTGCCTCGGCTTCAAGAACCGAGGACGACTCAAGGCAGAGAACCCGTCCGTCCGGAAAGCAACGTAGGCTGAGTATGTCATCCGTGAAGGAATTAAGAGCTGAAGAATCGGGAGGCTCCTCCACGCATTCTCCGGATCTATCAGTCACTCCTGGCAGGAAAACAATGAGAGACAGGGGACTCGCTTCTGTAGCAAGAGGCCAAGGAAGCGGCATGGAGCAGATGCTAGTTCCATTGGTCTGCACTTATGCAAGAAACGCGTACTGGGGTATTGCATGGCAAACGTAGACGGCCTCGTTTACTCTCCTCTCACATCCTGTAGCGGATGCGCGCTCCGTGCAAGCGATTAAACAAGCTTTAAAGATGCTATACTTGGAATATTTTCCTGTGAGAGTTGTCCCAGATTGTCCAATGGCCAAAATTATCGAGGACACGGACGAGCACAAGGTGAAGTTATTTGTCCCCATTGTGGACAACAGATTCACGCCAGACAGGTTATTACAGTTAGAAAGGGTGGGTCTCAGATTAATTCCGCTTGCTTGCTTTGTGGAGGGAAGAAAGCAAGAGCTCGCCAAGATTGCGATTTCATCAAGCCTGTCGGCGGAATGTCTTGTGGAACTGAAGATCCGCCTGCACAAGGACAAGAAGTTCGATTCGCAGTTCATGAAAGATGCACTCACAAAGGCTTGGCCAGAGAGTGCTCCAACGGGGACAGGTGGACAATGAGGGGCGGTTTCCTCCCACATCCAAGGGGTGGGCGGGACAAGGATGAATGGTTAAGTTATCAGTCGCAACATGGAACATATGCGGCTTGGGGGATACATCGGGGAGAAGGAAGAGGCCAAGGTTGAAGAAGTGGATTCACGACAATCACGTGGCAATCACGTGTATTCAGGAAACGAAGATGAATGAGGAAAAAATAAGGGAACTTGGCAACTGGTGGGACGGCCCCCAGGTCTGGTCACCGGCCCAAGGTACACAGGGTGGGGTTGCAATCCTACTCCACAGGGACATAAACGCTAAGATTATGGATCACTATATTGACTTGTGGGGTAGGTGGGCGTGGGTAAAGTTGGGAGTGGGGCAGCAGGAATGGGTGGTGGCTACTGTATATGCTCCTGTCAAAAATGAGGAACGTGCTATCTTTATGAACGACTTGCCATATAGCCTACCTGACACAGACAATCTGATTATTGCAGGCGATTGGAACCAGACTCTCGATGAGAACGGAGGAGTTGGGACACTGGACACAACGAGATTCATCCATCCGGTTATTGATTTTATGTCTGACCATCATCTACATGATCCATTTAGACTGACTCATCCGCTGGACAGAGGTTATACATGGTTCTCTAACTGTGGCCGAGGAAGACGTCTGGATTACTTTCTAGTTAACGAGGAAGGGTTGAATGCTATGATTAGAATTATTAATCCGGATCACCCGTTGTCAGATCACAGTCCAGTGTTGGCAGAATTCAGAGTGGGTGAGGACCACCCTTTAGGAAAGGGGTACTTCAGATTAAACACAGAGAAGCTGAAGGACCTCAATCTGAAGGAGTGGGTGATACAATTTTGGGGCAGATGGTCAGAACAGAAGGAACAATTCGACTCTCTTGCTGATTGGTGGGAGGTTGGTTCTAAGATCCTCTCCAATCTTCTTAACATCTTTTCTAAGATGTTGGCAATGGAGAGGAATAAGGAGGAACGAAGATGCAGACGGAGGGTAGAGTATGCAGAACAGCGGATGCGGGAGCACCCGATCTCTGAGCTAGTGTGGGGAAAGGAAAGGGCCAAGAGGTTGGAGGAATGGGACATGATTCAGCAAGAGAAGTCGCATACATAGGCAGACAGGCTAAAGGTGAAACTTGAAGGGATTGCAGTGTATGACCGAATGACAAAGGATTCGTTCCAGAAACTGCTGCCAAGGAGATCAGCCCAGCAAATGGTAGAGTTACAACACCCATTTTGTGACACAGAATCTAGAGCTACCCGACCATCTGACCTTTGTGAGTATGCGGCTTGCTATTATCAGGACATCCTGACATCTAGAAGGCCAGGAGAGGGAGCCGACTCTAACTTTGCATGTAACAACACTCACTGAGACCATTTCAAAGTCAGGCTGCCGCCCCAGGGCCGACTCAATCTTGACAGACCGATTACTATGGAAGATTCTGAAGCGAAAGTCACATTGTGCTCAATGGCGAAAGGAAAAGTCTCAGGGAACGACGACCTGCCAGTGGAGTTTTATTCGGTGTTCTGGCAGGTGGTAGGGGAGGACCTGGTCAACATATATAATGAGGTTCTATCGGGTGGTGGGCTACCGAGTAACGCATGTAATGGCATTATTTTTGTCCTAAATTAAGAAGGGAGACCGTAGTGAAATTCGCAACTGGCGTCCCATCTCCCTCTTAAATGTGGCGTACAAAGTTCTGGCGAAAATCTTGGCCATTAGCTAGATACCTACCGGACCTAGTATTAGAAGACCGGGCAGCCTTCATGAAAGGACGGTCGATATTTGTAAATATAGTCACCGCCATTGAAGCAATGGAGATCATTCAAGAAGAGGAGGCTAACTGCGTTACTTCTGCTGGACATGGAGAAAGCATATGACCGTGTAAATTGGTCATACGTGCTCACAACACTCAGATGGCTACATTGGCTAGGATTTGGGGAGTGTTTTTGTAAGTGGGTAACGATGATGTACTCACACTCTACGGCGTTCGTAATGATAAACGACCACTTCTCAAGATCTTTCCAGTTATCCAGATCACTTCGTCAGGGCTTCCTGTTAGCCCCCCTTCTATTCGTTATTAAGTTGGAAACGGTACTCTGTAATATCCGGGTACATATAAACATTAAGGGCCTACCAACAGGGGAAAGGGATTGCAGAGTTAAGGCTCTTGCGGACGATCTGTTCGCAGTGGTAGAGAACACAGAGTGTGCGCTAACGGCCTTGAGAGCATGTTTAAGAGATTACGAAGAGTTGTCTGAAGCGGCAATTAACTGGTCGAAATCAACGTACCTGCTGCCAAGTGCGTTTTCGTCGAAGGTCCAATGGGGGATGCGAAGGGTGGAGAATCATCAATCCGAGCGATTTCTCGGAGTTCAAGTTGCAATGTTGTCCTGCGTTGCGCATCAGGATGGATTGCTGCAGCAGAAGGTAATGCACCGGCTATCCACTTGGGGGAAAGCCTCTCATCTGTTGTTAATGGGTAGAGCCCTTGTGGTCAATGTAGCCCTTTTTGCTCTACTGTGGTATGTGGGAAAGATTAGGCCATTGGGCGGAAAGGTAAGGACGGTAGTAAGAAGGAGATCTGCACGTTTTATTGGGAAGCCGTTTAGCTCTGATTAGGAAGGTTTTCTCTCCAAGGTGGCCTGCGACACGATATGCTTCCCCAAGAGAGAAGGGGGTTTGGGTCTCAAAGACCCAAGCAAACAAAACATAGCTATGTTGGCGAATTGGGTGGCCAAAGCGCTTTTGTGCAATTCAAACGAACACTGGGTAGTGATGGCAGAGCAAGCATTGGCGAAAAGTTGGAACCTGAGGAGATTGAAGGATGTGTGGGTATGTATCTGGATTGACTCTTACCTGCGAAAACCGGTGAAATCGGAACTATGAACTGGCATATTGAAAGCCTGGCAAAAGGTTAAACCAGACCGCTGGAGGGAGCCAGTAACCAAGCAGGAGGTCTTGCTTCAAATCTTGTTCGAAAACCCGCTGATAAGAGATAACAACGACTCGGAGGCCTGGTTTGCAGCAGATAGGGCCACGACCAGCTTTGGAAGAGTGTGGATTGAACGAGGAGTATCTCGCGTGCCGGACATATGGGACGAGTTTAGAGGAAGTTGGGTGCTGACGTCAGAGCTCAAACAACAGTTGGGGAACGCAAAGGAGGTTGAGGAGAAACTGTCTGCAATCATAGCAGCGATCCCACCTGCCTGGAAGGCTTTACTGAGTCCAGAGGGTTTCGATCCACCAGGCTCTTGGTATGTCGATGGACAGGCTCGAGAAAGGAAGGAATTTTGGAAGCTCGCACAGTACTCTGTAGACGGGAGGAAGAAGTTCGAATGCTGGAGAGTTGAAGGGGGGATGAATTCGACGAAGCTTTGTATTTATAACGAGGATGAATGGTTGGGGCGTCCACCGGCGGTGTTGTCATAAGTCAGAGTTCGAGAAACGTGCGCAGAAGATGGTACCTGGTCGGTCCACCTTATGAATGGTGGCCAGACAATCTCGACACTCAGAGCGAATTTTGTGCAATGGTCGTGGAGAAAGAGAGGTAAAGCCGGAGAAGACAAACCATTAGCGGAATACGCGGTGGAGCTAGGCTACAGTCTTCAAAAACCCTGCAGAACCCCCCAAGTAGTGTTAACAGATAGATGGGTCAAAGTCGTGCATATGAAAATGGAGCAAGTTATTCGGGCATTGTTACGGTGTTGGGAACAATTAATCTTAATTCCCAGTCAACGACTGACAGCAATACTGTGGCTTCTGTCAATGCTTGCTACCCCGTCAACAGTATGGCTAACTGAGAGAGGTCTGAGAGTAGAGACTGTATGTTGAAGATGTAGATGGGCTTTTGAGTCAACAATCCACCTTTGGTGGGATTGTCCGGCCTCAGCCCGCATCTGGAACTGGTGGATAAAATAGTGGGATAAGGTGTCAGACAAAGCATTCCTCTGGGATAAAAGGTGGGTTCTACTAGGGGGTATCCCAGACACTCTTATGCTGTGAGAAGGTTGGGGCTATGTGGCCCAAGTGTTCCGGGCTATTATCTTTGCAAGTATTTGGCAGGGGCGAAATAAACAACTTTTTAACAACGAAGACATGGCAGACAGAGAGATGATCGATAGTGTGAATAATCAGATCAGGAATACGATTGCAGCGGATTGGAGGAGGAAAGGGGGAGAAGGGGCAAGCAGAGAGCAAGGTAGAAGATGGTTTCACAGAACCTGGGCAAACATGGGAAGTCTGGTGATGGTAGAGGACAATAGGAAGTTGATATTCGCAGATTGGTTGAACAAATAGTGTAGCAGTTGTTACAACCAGGGCACTCGGTCGTTTAATCCGCAATAGGAGGCAGGAGGGATGGTTTGTGGATGAGAGAGCCCAGGGTGGTTAGGGACCAGGAGGTCTGCTCTGCCGGAGTAGGCAGGGTCACTTCAATTGGTTGAATTAGACCGGTAGGATAGGTTAGATTCTCTGTTGTTGTTTTTACCCTGGAGACGTAGACCAATCCAGAGGCTATTTTGTAGAAGGAATTGTGATTTGGCCCTTGGGTGTAGCTAGTTAGTTTGGTAATACTGCGTATTGGTTGGCTCTGCTAAGTGTTGTTGGGGTAATTCCACAAACCGCGACTGGTCAATGGTCCCAGACTGAATTGTGTTTTTTCCGGGTTGTTTGTGAGGATTCCCGGCCTCATGGTTTATATTTTTTATTTTTTGGGGAAAAAGTAAGGAATGCATTATCATAAGAACATGAGGCCGAGAATTCCTCACAAACAACCCGGAAAAGGATATGTCACCGCTGGGACTATTACCCAAAGTAGGTATGTGGGTTTCACCCCAACAACACGTGGCGTTTGCCAAAACACAAGGGTCCGGTAGGGCGAGTTCCACCGGAGAACAACCAAAACAAAACATGAAAACTCAACTCAGGCAAACAAAAGGGGAAAACAAAAAATCACAAAAGGGAACGAAGGTGGCTACTCTAAAGTAGACCTACTTGCAGAATAACCGGGGTAATACCCCCTCATTAACCTGACTAATCCGTCAGGTTGGAGCCAAGTCCTCCTACACTTGAGCACTCTCTGTCCTCTCAATCCCTGTTACTTCCTACTGCGGAACTTTCAACCGAGTACACCTAGTTGGTACTACCCTGTCTCCCACCTAACCTTTTAGTAACAAGTCGCCATAAACTAGCGTTCTGTCCCCCTTAATTGTCACCAAGCTCCCTCTTTGGCCCATGTGCCTGCAAGCCATCTTCTGCCCTGCCGAATGTTTGAATCTCTCAGAACCTTACTTCTCCAGTCTGCAGCAATTGCATTCCGTATTTGCAGCTTAAACATGTTTGTCTGTCCCTTGTCAGTTGCGTCCTCTGAGTTGAATACTAGCTTGTTTGACCTGACCAGATAACAGCGAAGCCAATCGCCCGTGCCACCTGGGCAATGTAACCCCATCCTTCATCTAGTTGGAGGTTTTGTGGGATTCCTCCCAATAGGACCCACAATTTATCCCACTGGAAGGCGTTACCCGACACTCCTTCCCATATCTTCGTCCACCATCTCCATATTCGGGCAGAAGTCGGACAGTCCCACCATAGGTGAACTGGCGACTCATAGGCCCATTGACATCTTTTGCAAGTAGTGTCTATATTCATTCCCCTTTCCTTGAGCCATATAGCTGATGGGGTAGCGAGTAGAGAAAGGAGTCATGGTGTGACTGCTAATCTTTGGGCAGGCATCAGATACAACTGTTTCCAACATCGAAGTACAACTTGGATGACGAGTTCTGGTTCCACCTGGAGAACCTTCACCCATCTGTCTACTGCCACCATTTGTGGTGATCCTGATAAAACTTGCAGTTTGTAACCCAGTTCCACTGAGTAATCCAGTACTGATAGGTCCGCTTCTTCTAATCCTCTTCCCCTCCATGTTCTCTGTAAGGGATCTATTTTACATTTCGCAATTGGTTTGTTGCCACCCCACAGAGTAGCCGTCCAGTCTCCTTCCTCGTTGCAAAGTTCCTTTACTTTTATCTGAGACAGGACTGCTGGAGGTCTGGTGGGTCGTTCCTCCTCCTCAATCAGCTCCAAACGGTTGGGGTTCGCTGCTCCACTTGTTTGCCATACTTCAAAGTTCTTGCATCCTTCCCCATTGTAGCTAGTTAACTTCCAGTACTCTCTTGAATCTAGAGAATCTACGTACCAGGTTCCTGACGAATCCAAGCTACCAGGTTCTAGGATGATCTTCCACTGTTCTGGGATAGCCTGTAAGACTGTTTCCAGTTTCTCATTCACCTGCCTGTGATTCTCCAACCCCAACTCACTTTCTTTCAACCAATCTTTGCTGAACTCATTCCAAATGTCTCTTACTCGGACCACCCCCTTCTCTATCCAAGCTCTACCGAAACTGCCCGCTTTCCTATTTGTTGTCAACCACCTTCCTTCCTTATCCTTGATTAGTGGATTTTCAAATAAAATTTGCATTAAGACCTCTTCTTTCGTTACCGGCTCCGTGCAACTGTCTGGTTTGGTCTTCTTCCATGCTTTCAAAATTCATGTCCAAAGCTCTGATTTGACCGGCCTCCGCAGGTAAGAGTTAATCCATATACATGCCCAGACATCCTCCTTCCTACTCAGGCGCCAGCTGTCCGCCAGTAGGTTCTCTGCCAACATTACCCAGTGCATATCCTTATTCCCCTCTAACGCCTTGGGGACCCAGGCTGCCAACATGGCCATATTTTGCTTGCCCTGGTCTTTTAACCCCAACCCCCCTTCTTGCCTGCTGTTACACATTGTGTCCCAAGCAACTTTTGAAATGAAGCCCTCTGTCTCCAATCCATAGGGCTTCCAAATGAATCTGGCCGCCCTCCTTCTTACTACCTTTCTGGCCTTTAAGCCCAGAGACCGCACTTTCCCTACGTACGAGAGAAGAGCGAAGAGAGCCAAATTAACCACAAGAGCTCGTCCCATGAGCGTGAGGTGGGGGGCTTTCCCCCATATGGACATTCTGTTCATAACTCGCTGTTGCAGAAGTTCATCTTGCTCCGCCGCGCATGACAGTAATGATACCTAGACACCCAAAAAACGTTCAGACTGATTGATACCAATCCTTTCATCCCCCACTGCACCTTCAGTCCATACGGCTTCGGGAGTAGGAACGCGGACTTTGCCCAGTTAATGGATGCCTCAGATAGTTCTTCGTACTCTCTCAGGCATGCTCTTAGTGCTGACAAGGAGGACTCTGAGTTTTCCACCACTGCGAACAGGTCATCGGCAAATGCTTTGACTCTGCAGTCTCTGCCACCTGTCGGGAGGCCCTGAATTCTCATATCAGTTCGGATATTGCACATCACAGTTTCCAGCTGCAGCACAAAAAGTGAAGGAGCAAGCGGGCATCCTTGCCTCAGTGATCTCGATAACCTGAAGTTCTTTGAGATGTGACCATTAATCATTACCAAAGCCGTGGAGAGAGAGTACATCCCTCTGACCCAGTTACAGAAGCATTCTCCGAACCCCAACACCCTCAGTGTGGTCAAGACATATGACCAGTTTACCCGGTCATATGCTTTTTCCATGTCCAGCAGCAGAATTGCGTAGTCCTGGTTGTTCTCCTGTACCGTCTCCATTGCTTTGATCGCGGTAATAATGTTAACAAAGATGGACCTTCCTCTGACGAACGCCGCTTGGTCGTCCAACACCAATTCTGGCAGATATCTCCCCAGGCGTCTGGCCAACACTTTGGCCAGAATCTTATAGGCTACATTCAAGAGTGAGATTGACCTCCAATTTCGGATCTTACTCTTGTCACATTTTTTGAACAATATGGAGATGATACCGTTGCAGGCGTTTTTTGGCAGTTTTCCTCCTCGCAGCATACTGTTGAAGATCTTCACTAGGTCTTCTCCAAGAACGTGCCAGAACATCGAGTAGAACTCGACCGGTAGGCAGTCGTCACCCGGCGCCTTTCCTTTCGCCATTGCTGCTAATGTGACCTTGGCTTCCTCTACCGTTACTGGGCGATCAATGTCCAATCTTCCTCTCACCGGCAGCCTTATCTTCATGTTGTGTCAGTGGTTGCTTCCTTCCGAGAAATCAGCTTCCGGGCCTTCCTCCGGTCTTCTAGATGTTAAGATATCATGGAAGTAGTAGGCGGTGTACTCACACAATTCCTCCGGTTGAGTTGCTCTTGGCTCCGAATCGCAGAATGGGTGGGTCAGTTCTTTCATTGGCTGCATTGTTCTCCAAGGTAACAACCGCTGGAATGAATCCTTGGACATCCGATCATAGACTATGATATTCTTCACCTTCAGTCTCTCTGTCCACACCTCTGCCTTTGTTGTTTGTAGCCTATCCCACTCTTCCAATCTTTTCTGCCTTGAAGTTTCCTTCCCCCATGCCGCTTCAGAAATCGGATGTTCCCTCATTCTCTTCTCTGCGTATTCCACCCTCTTCTTGCATGCTCTCTCTTCCTTGTTCCGTTCCTGGGCTGCAACCTTGGAGAATACATTTACTAAGTTTGACATGATCTTAGTCTCAATCTCCCACCAATCTGCTATTGAGTTGAACTGTTCTTTCTTGGCCGACCACCTTTCCCAGTACCCGCATACCCATTCTCGGAGGTTCGCATCTAACAGATTTTCTGTGTTTAGCCGAAAGTAACCCTTCCCCCGACTGAGATTCTCTCCTATACAGAATTCCGCCACTATTGGGTTATGGTCAGATAGCGGGATGCTTGGACAGTCGATCAACACTAAGGAATTCAGCCCTACCTCGTTTATGAGCAAAAAATCTAACCTTTTGCCTCGTCCCTGATGTGAGTACCATGAGTATCCTTGATCTGATGGGCGGAGAACCCTGTACGGATCGTGCAAACTAAAGTCTGTCATAAAATCTGACATTAGTAGCATGTCTTTTGCAGGGTCTCTTCTCCCTATTCCCTTTTCGTCATCTAGTGATAGGTTTCAGTCACCTACTATGACCAAGTTGTTTACATCAGGTAAGTTATACGGTAGGTCCTGCAGAAAAGCTCTTTGCTCCCTACTTCGAACTGGAGCGTATACCGTAGATATGGCCCAATCCTCCTGTCCTATCCTCAGCTTCACCCATGCCCATCTCCCCCACAGGTCAAAATAGTGGTCCACTATTTCTGCCTCGATTGCTATGTGCGACAATATTGCTACCCCGCCTGAAGAGCCTCTCGCCGAGGACCAAACTTGCGGTCCATCCCACCATGAACCCAGTCTACTGATTTTTTCCTCTGATAACTTAGTCTCTTGAATACACATGATTGAAATATTTTCCTCGTGCATCCATTTCTTCAACCTTGAATTTTTGTTCCTTCCTCCGGTGTATCCCAGCCCACAGACGTTTCGAGAAGCGATCTTAATTTTAACCATCTCCCCTTAGGCCTCCATTGAATTGGATGTGAGGAGCTCCCGTGTTGCTGCGGCTCGCCCCTCTTCCCAGGTCCTCCGCGTCCCATGGGAGTGTGAGGGCGACTCTCACGAACTGTGAATCGAGATGCTTGTCCTTGTGAAAGTGAATCTTTAGCTCTGCTAGGCATTCCACCGACAGTCGTGTGGCAATCATGATCTTCCCTAATTCCAACTTTTTGCCTTCGGCGAACCACGCCATCGGAACCAACCTCAACCGTCTTTGCTCCAGATTCCCCATATCATCAGAGGTCATTCTGGCGTCGATTAGTGGCACAAAAATCTTAATCTTGTTGCCATTCACTTCCGTGATTATCCTGGCCATCGGGCAGTCCGCCACCACCCGCGTGGCAAAGTACTTCAGGTATAGGTTTTCCACCACCTGAGCAACGATCTGAGGGGTTGGCGCATCTGCAACTTGCCGCAATAGGATTAACGGAGGTCCCGTTGTTGACTGCCAGATAATCACCCAGAAGGCATTCCGGACTGCAATACAAACCAGTGGGATGACCAGTTGCTCGATTCCTGCGCCTTGTCCCCTGCTTAGTGACGTCACTCTCCTATCCCTTGTGGTCTTTTGACCTGGCGTACCTGTTGAAGTAAGCTGCTCATTGGGGTTCGACAGGGAGTCCCCGGAGGCTTCCGTATGGAGTTCCTTCACCGAGGACATGCTCAGCCGACGTTGTTTGCCCGCGTGTCGAGCCGTATGTTGCGAGCCTTCCGATACCCTTGAGGTTGACGCTTCTTGCGCTGCTGCTCCTTGGCCGTGTACGTCTCTTCCTTGACTCGACCCCTCCCTTCGACCTGGTTGTGGTGATGCTCCCAGTGTTTGCTGACTCCCTGATGCTTGGCGGCCTGTACCTCCCGCTCCTACCCCTCTTCCATCTCCTCCCATTTGATGCGCCCTTGGGTCCGGATTACCTAATCCGGGATGATACGTTTGAAAGGTCGACGGTATGCCCTGAGCAGGTTGACCAAACATGTGGAGGCCTCCGCCGCCCAATGAGAACGCGTTCGATTGTTGTGCATTCGGTTGAAAATTGGGGTACTGCCAATTACTCCCCTGCACGGGGGCTCCTGCTTGCATGGCAACCCCATGTAGAGCCGCCATCATCTGCGCCCAGTTCTGCATGGACAAGCTTGCGTTGAGTTGCCCTCCCGGTGAGTATATTGGGTTTACAACTGCGTTCAGGAATCCTGTTTGTGCCTGGCTTGCTCCTGGCACGTTCCAGGATGATTGTGGCCCGAGCGGTCCTTGATATCGAGGACCTCTACTTTCTTGTTGCCTTGTGTTGGACTGTGTCTGTGTTGGCTGTTGGTTTGCATTATTTGCTCCACCTCTTGGTTCTCTGCTCTGCACACCTCCATTCCTTTTGCAATCCGCCTCCGTATGAAAGAATTGTTTGCAGATTCGACATCTTATCGCCGTGAAGCATGCCAAACGGACTTCCAATTTATCCCCCTTTGACGTGGCAATCCATAGCCTATCCTTCATGTTGTTTTTTGCCGCAGGATCCAAGTCGAATTTAGCGTTGACCAACGCTGGTCTTTCCGAATCTGCATCTGGAGGAAAAGCCCGTTCTATCTTGCCGATCGCACGTTCGATCTGCACATAGATGAACGGCATGTCATCCAGCGGAACTTGCACTACGATCACCCAGAATGTTCTGTCGTTTTCCTGGTTCCTCAGCTCCTTGAATTCTGCCCTCGTCATCCAGGGCTTGAATTGAACTTAGCTTACGTTTGCCTGTCTCGTAGGGATCTCCACGCCTCGTTCGCTCAACATAAACTTCGCCACTTCCTTGGACTTTGCCACGTACGACAGAGCATTGGGACCTTCAATCTTGACCCGTCCTCTTTTGGATTCTCCTGGGAAGCGTTCGCTTCCGAAGATCCATCCGTCTTCAAAAGCACGAATGGTGTCATCCTTGATTTTCCTTGATAAAAACCTTGCATTCTCTTTGAAGATCACTGATACTGTTCGCTCCTTCAGCCACTTGATTTTAATTTCGTCGAGCGATGTATTGAGAGTGAACTTGACTTCTCTGCCTTGTACCTCCATTTCTCCCGGATCCAGGTCCGTGGGGTAAACTCCATCGTCAAAACATAAGGTCAGCAAGATCTGATTCGCTCCTCGTCCGCCCAATAGTTCGTTGGTTCCGATGGCCCTGGTGGAGGAGATCTTGTGTTCGCCCTATCTGCGCCTGGTTCCTCTTCCATTCTTAACGATTTCCTTCTTACATTGGTCTCTTTCGATCTGCACCTCGCCTCTTCTTCCACTTAACACGCCTAGTGTGTCTTATCTCACTTTATTCTTGTCTTCTTTGGTCTTCTTTGGTGCTGGAGCAGCAGTAATCCGAACTCGGCTGCAAGGTTGCATAGTTAACCTTCCATAGCCGCTTATCCCCCTCCGGGAAAAGAGTCCGTAGTCCCGAGGTGCTATCGCGATGGTAGTGCCTCGGTCGACCGTGGGCCGAAAATTTGCGGAGCGAATTCGCGTCCGGTAACGATGAGCGGAGTGCCTTGCACCGGCCGCAGCGTTCGACTCCGACCCCTCAACACTGCTGACTCAATGTTTTTTTTTCTGATCGGCCTCATGGTTTATATGGGGCTACGACGTCCCGACCACCACGGACTCCCCCCTGTTTATCAATCGATGTATTCCAATCCCCAGCAAGGATAAGGTGATCGCAATCCGGGATAAACAAGGGGAGGTCAACAAAAAAATTGACTCGTGCGGATACGTCAGTCGGAGCATAAATCGAAGCAATTACTCATTCCTGATTATCCACCCATAACTTAACCCAAACCCATTTTCCCCATAGGTCAGCACAAAAGTCTATTATTTCCATCTGCAGGTCCCTATGGATTAGGATGGCAACTCCCCCTCTCGAGCCCATCGCTGGCAACCAAATTTGTGGCCCATCCCACCATGTACCTAAACCAACAATCTTATCCTCTGCAAGTTTACTTTCTTGAACGCACGGGATATCGATTTTGTTGTGTGCATCCAACTTTTCAAACGACCTTTCTTATTCCTGCCTGATGAATCTCCTAAGCCACGAAGGTTCCACGTAGCCACTTTAAGCCTGCCCATCAGGGTCGATTACACCAGGAACTTGGATCTGGGAGCCATCCTCTGGATTGGTGGAGGGCCACGCTTCAGTTAAATAACGTTTCAAGAAGTGAGAGTCCAGTTTCTTTTCCCTGCCCAACTTCATATTCAGATCAGACAGGAATTCTGCCGAAATCGAGGGAGAAACCCTGAGCCTTCGCAGCTCGGGTTTCCTCCCTTCCGAGAGCCAGGACAGAGGAAACAGCCGAAAGCCTTCCTGTCCGAGCTGCTCCAACTAGTTGGGTAAGAAACGGGCGTCAAACAGGGGAACATAGATAGGACATCTCTTGCCTTCAATATCGACCAAAAGTCTCGGCATCAGGGCTTCCACGAGACGGATTGAAAATTTATCCCGTATCAGGGATTTGGCCATGGTGGTCGTGGCATAGGGCATAGGAGACTCGGGACAAATTGAGTTCAACAAGAGGGGTACACCCTCTATCCCAACCCAAGCGATGAACCAAAATCCATTCCTGACAGATGAGCAGAACAGTGGTAAGACCCTAGATTCGACCACAGCCTGACCCTTGGACGAGGCATCCATACGATAACGAGAGGATTTGCGATTACCTGCCGATAAAGGAATCGCCAGTGAACCAATTGAGCAGCCCGAGTTTTCAGTTTGCAAATCCACTTGGATATCCACATCTCCCTCACTCAATCCTTTTTTCTTACCTGAGGATTTGCCGCGTAGGCGGCTTCCACTGGCTCTTGGGAGACTCGCCCCTGAGGGCGATCTCATCTGCTGATGAAGGAAACCTTCGCGATTAGCTGGCAGACCACCTTGAGGGGGTGCTGAGGACACCCAAGGTGAGAAGGCGTGCAAATTCGACATCGAGGGGCTCATCCCCACTTGGCAGTGCATTGGTCCCATGCCAGCTTGTAGCCCTGCCATGAGTGGCTGGGGAAGACTCCTGAAATAGGCTGCCCACAAGGCGTCAACCGAGGGAATCTGTCCTTGTCTCTGACCTTGCGCTTGACCTCCTTGTTGCTGGGGCTGCCCTCCCGACGGGGAAAAGGTGGGATTGACCCTGAACACTGGCGACAAAGGAACATTCGAGGGGCCGATGCCAGATTGTATCACAGGCTGAGCGTTAGCTCCCGGGGCTTGCATGGCCCCATTATAACTTGGTATCGGATGTCGTGAGCCGGTCGTTGAAGCTTGAGGTTGATTAATATTGATTCCGCCTTGGTCGCGCCGACCGATACGTCAGCATGTCGTCTCCGTGTGGAAGAAGGAGCGGCATCTTCTGCACCAATCAGATTGAGGGTCCGCTAGCTTCACTTTCAGGATGTCCCCTTGACAGGTTTGCACAATAGAAAAATTCCCATGAGAAATGAAAGTTGAAAAACCATTCCATAAGGAAAAAAATCCTTCATATTTATAAATTATCATTCCAATGTTCGTGCAATTCTAAAATTTCTAATTTAATTTGATAAGTTTCCGTCTAAATATGAGTTTTCCCTTCCAACTACATCTATTTTTTCAAGATGGAATGGAAGTCTTGACGAGTTAATGAAATGTTTTAATTAGGCTTTCATTCTGCTACAACAAATATCGTCTAATTTAGATTGGATTAACTTATTTATGACTGAAAATCCTTACTTAGAATGGCAGCCCAATTAAAATATTTCATGAACTCATCCAGACTTTCATTCCATCTCTAACATGCAGTTCAAATAAGAAGGGATACACCATTCTTGGAAGGCAAGTTTTCAAGTAAGACGAAAATTTTTAAAATTGGAATGACATTTTTTAAGATGGAATGAAAATTTGGAATTTATAATATAATTTTACTCTAGAATGGTTATTTAATTCTGGGAATTTTTTCTATTGCACCGCAAACTTGTCCTTCATGTTACCCCTGCATGCGGGGTCAATGTCGAACCTCAAATTGACCAGTTTCGGATCGGTATCGTCCGCCTCAGGCTTGAGCTGCTTAATGATCTTCCCGATTGCTTTTTCGATGTGCACATGGATGAACGGCATTTCGTCCAACGGGATTCCAACCGCTACTACCCAGAACGCATTCTGATCCACTAACTGCCTCCAATCACGGATTTCGGCATGAGTCAACCACGGCTTAAACTCGGTGCGATAAGTGGTACCCGCCAAATCGATAAAGTCCGTCTTCTTCTGCAGCATCCAATCGGTAATTTCCTGAGCTCTAGGAACATAGGAAACCAC
>BFEA01000399.1:1488126-1493126 GCA_003427395.1 Chara braunii
GGAAGCAAGCCTTGCGCCGTGCCTTGCTGCAAGCCTGGCACCAAGTGCAAGCCCGGAAGCAAGCCCTGCAAACCAGCACCCGCACCTCCATCCTCAACGCCTCCGTCCTTGATGCCTCCCTCCTCGAAGCCTCCGACCTCGAACCCTCCGACCTCGAACCCTCCGACCTCAAAGCCTCCGTCCTCGAAGCCTCCATCCTCGACTCCTTCCTCCTTGTCTCCTCCCTCCTCAAAGCCTCTGTCCTCGAAGCCTCCATCCTCGACTCCTTCCTCCTTGTCGCTTCCCTCCTCCAAGCCTCTGTCCTCGAAGCCTCCATCCTCGAAGCCTCTGTCCTCGAAGCCTCCGTCCTCGACTCCTCCCTCCTCAATGCCTTCCTCCTCGAAGCCTCCATCCTCGAAGCCTCTGTCCTCGAAGCCTCCGTCCTCGGCTCCTTCCTCCTTGTCTCCTTCCTCCTTGTCGCCTCCCTCCTCGAAGCCTCCGTTCTCGAAGCCTCCGTCCTCGAAGCCTCCGTCCTCGACTCCTTCCTCCTTGTCTCCTCCCTCCTCAGTGCCTCCCTCCTCGAAGCCTCCCTCCTCGACGCCTCCGTCCTCGAAGCCTCAGTCCTCGACTCCTTCAAGTTCCTCCTCGTCTCCTTCCTCCTTGTCGATGTCTCCGTCCTCTAAGCCTCCGTCCTCGACTCCTTCCTCCTTGTCTCCTCCCTCCTCAATTCCTCCCTCCTCGAAGCCTCTGTCCTCGACTCCTTCCTCCTTGTTTCCTTCCTCATTGTCGCCTCCCTCCTCGATGCCTCTGTCCTCGAAGCCTCCGTCCTCGAAACCTCTGTCCTCGACTCCTTCCTCCTTGTCTCCTCCCTCATCAATGCCTCCCTCCTCGAAGCCTCCGTCCTCTAAGCCTCCATCCTCGACTCCTTCCTCCTCGTCTCCTTCCTCCTTGTCTCCTCCCTCCTTGATGCCTCCCTCCACGATGCCTCCCTCCTCGACGCCTCCCTCCTCAACACCTCCCTCTTCGACACCTCCCTCCTCGACACCTCCCTCCTCGGCACCTCCCTCCTTGACACCTCCCTCCTCGACACCTCCCTCCTCAACGACTCTGTCATCAACTCCTCCCTCCTTGACTCCTCCCTCCTCGATGCCTCCCTCTTCAACACCTCCCTCCTCGACGACTCCTTCCTCGACTCCTTTCTCCTCGTCTCCTTCCTCCTCGTCTCCTTCCTCCTCGACGTCTTCCTCCTCAACACCTCCCTCTTCGACACCTCCTTCGTCGACACCTCCCTCCTGGACGGCTCCGTCATCGACTCCTCCCTCCTCAGCGACTCCCTCCTCGATGCCTCCCTCTTCGACAACTCCCTCCTCGACTCCTCCTTCCTCGACTCCTTCCTCCTCGTCTCCTTCCTCCTCAATGCCTCCCTCCTCACCGCCTTCCTCCTCGACGCCTTTGTCCTCAACACCTCCCTCTTCGACGCCTCCCTCTTCGACACCTCCCTCCTCGACACCCCCCTCCTCAATACCTCCCTCCTCGACACCTCCCTCCTCGACACCTCCCTCCTCGACTCCTCCCTCCTCGATGCCTCCCTCTTCGACGCCTCCCTCCTCGACTCCTCCTTCCTCGACTCCTCCCTCCTCGACAATGCCTCCCTCCTCGGCCGAAGAAACTTATGATCCGAAAGCACATTGGGGTATCGCTAAACCTAAAGGCTTGCTCTTTGACGCAGGTGATGGTTCTAACTTTATCATGAACGGGTGGAACACCCGTGACATCATGTACCTTGCCCGAACCACTACAGGTCGTGCCAAAGTCACGAGGCTCTTCACCCAAGCTCGGTGTATGGGACTGACTGTTGTACGAATGATGGTCTGCAATGATGGATGGAATCGCAAGATTCAGAAAAATCCTGATACCTTTGACGAGACTGTCCTGGAAGCTTTGGACTGGGTCATGGAGGAGTCCAGGAAATTTGGAATCCGCTTGGTTCTGGCATTAGCCGGAAATTGGGAGAGCAAGGAGGATTACACAAATTGGTACATTAAGAGGAGCGGCAATAACCAGACTATACCAGATGACTTCTTCCGTATTGAGGACATGAAGGACTGGTACAAGGCACTGGTGACGAAGTTGATTACTAGGACGAACACCATCAGTGAGATGCTATACAAGAATGATCCGGCCATTTTTTCCTGGCAGTTGATGAATGAGCCTAGGGCATCGTCCGATATTACTGGCAAGACGGTGCAAGATTGGCTTCGTGAGATGGCAACTTTCATAAAGAGCTTGGACTCTAAGCATATGGTGTCATCTGGCGTGGAGGGCTTTTACGGACCGTCTGATCCTTCTCGCTACCCTATCAATCCAGGCAGCTGGGCAGACAAGACGGGTAATGACTTCATCTCAGAGGGGAACATCCCCAACATCGACTATCTGACCGTGCATCTCTATCCTCAACTCTGGAAAGGTTATAACAAACCCTTTACGACCTTGCTTAACTTCACGAGCACGTGGATTCAGGGGCATGTTCAAGACGGTGTGAACAAGTTGAAGAAGCCTATGGTGCTTGAGGAGTTTGGGTGGCAGTGCGAAAATACGACTTGCTTCGAGGCAAAGAATGTTTTTTTTGAAAGGGTTTTCGATGATACTTTAAAGGCTGCAAACAGAAAAGAGACGGCTGGGACAATGTTCTGGGCCTTGGAAGACCCCTCTGCAGACTCTTCTCAATGGGGTGTTTGGTATGAGAGGGATATAGATACTACCGTTAAACTTATATCTGACCATTCCTTCCAAATCAATATGGTGATAAAGTCACTTAATTAGAGCAAGTGCTGATTTTTGTAGCCTCTTGGTCACATGGTTGCATATCGGCTATGTTATTGTCAATCGTTCTTGAGTTCATCTTCATCCACATCCCAGACGGAGTGGATCAGTTGCTGCGCGCCCAACCTGCTCGGGTAGGGGCAAGTATGGTAGTTGTTGTCCATATTCTCCTTATAGATGTTAAATCTGGGATGAACGGTGGTGAGGATGGCTTCATTGCCAGGGAAGAATGAAGTAGAGTTGTGTACGTTTGTACTGGACTTTGTAAGCGAGGTGACAAGGGTCTCCCACACCTCCACTTTATTCAGTGGTGACAGTGGCCAGTGGGATCTCCCTTTTGTTCAACGAAATTTTCTATTCCTTCAATAGGGTTTTCGCTTTGTTCAGTAGGATCTTCACTCTGTTCGGTGGGTCCTCTACTCTGTTCAGCGGGATCTTCCTCTGACTAGTTAGTTGAAGGAATTTGATTGACGTTTATTTCTATATTTTGAAGACGGTGAAAGGATTGATGGAGCAGAAGACTTAGTGCGATAGTGATCCTATTCCCGTTGAAGTTGAGCGAGGAATACGAGTTATTGTATTGGAATAAAATTTTCCCAAACGCTCGTAGGGAGACATGTTGTTACTCCTATTTAGCTTTTTGAAAATCGGTCCAATGCGGCGCGAGAGCAAATGTTTGACATTTAATGAAGTATTAATTAAATTATTATGTTTAATTGTGTATGTTTCTAGAATTTTCGTTTTCAAATTCTTTGTCGTTTTGTGTCATGGAATCTAGGAGTTCATGGATCGACATCGAGCTGATCAAATTGTTCATTGTCAATTCCTACTTGATAAAAATTTATTTGTCGGTTCATCGTTTGTTTCAATTTTATTGGTACTTCCTTGCTTCAACGTTGTCAGTTATTCCTTTATTTCGATTTCGTCGATCCTTGCTTCATTTTTGTCAGTCATTCCTTCATTTCGATTTCGTCGATCCTTGCTTCATTTCGGTTTCGTCAACCCATGCTTTGTTTTGATTTTGTCCGATCTTCCTTATGAGCTTATGTTGGTCCATCGCTCCTTTTCATTTTGCTGTTGGATGTTGCTTCTTAACTTTATATGAGTAGATGATGAAAATATGAGTGAGTTAGTGTTCTCTCTTCCTGTTCTTCGGCTGAGCTAAGACTCGGTTCATGATTAGGGAAGCGTTTAGTCGACAAAAGTTACTCCTGATCAGAATTGTTGAAGCCTGTAGTTTTTTTACGAAGCCAAACCAAGACTTTCTATCGCTTGGGATTTCCATGCTAAACCTTTGTTCTTCTAGTAATTGTCATTGAGAGTCCCTTCACCTTCTTTTATCGACACTAAAGGATGACGATATGCAACCGCTTTTTTCATTTAGTGAAACCACTTGGCAAAATAGACGGGACGCATTTAACCAATCACAACTTCACAAGCCTTCTACCCGCTCTTAGGGTGCATGCGCATGCACGTGAGTGTGTGTGTGTGTGTGTGTGTGTATGTGTCTGAGAGAGAGAGAGAGAGAGAGAGAGAGAGAGAGAGAGAGAGAGAGAGAGCATAATCTCTTTATTTGATATAAAAGGTGAAGTTCTGGTAGGCGCATTTAAGCGGTTGAAATAGTCGGATGCAATGCGCGCGCGCGGAAGAGAGAGAGAGAGAGAGAGAGAGAGAGAGAGAGAGAGAGAGAGAGAGCATGATTTCTCTTTATTTGATAGAAAATGTAAAGTCTTGGTAGACATATTTAAGCGTTCGATATAACCGGATGCAATTCAACGATTCTTTTGTGATTGGTTGAGTATGGATTCCGCTCCTCTGCACGCAATTTTTTTTTTTAGTGTTTATCGTTCTGTCTAGAAGGCGCACACTCGTCTTTTCATATTCTATACCCTTTCTGTATTTGTAAAGACGTCGACTTTCAACACTTAATGGACCCTCAATAAAGACTGATTTTTATGCTAGTTATGAAACTTGTTTTCCAATGCTTGTTTTTCGTTCAAACGTCTATTCCCTTACTCCGTAGCACAATGCCTTTTTAAGATTCTGAAACAATTAGACTGTTGACCCGTGAATTGCTCGCTTGGGACTCTGGTGAATTGAATCATGTGTTATGTTGGTCGTCCGACCTTTAGCAATATAAAATTGAGCGGCCATATCATTTATCTATCATTATTATTATTTCTTTATTTTTTTTAATT
>BFEA01000399.1:1495626-1513187 GCA_003427395.1 Chara braunii
TGTTTGCCTATTTCCTATCTTGATGAGAGGAGAACGTTCGCGACACATCCAACCTTCTTCACAACGATGCACCCAAGTCGTTTTCACTTGTCCAAATGTTAAGGTGCATTCGAGTAGATAACATATAGGGTCCTATACAGATGCAAAATACCTTTGGGTGAATCGTTAGACATTACAAATAATATCGGTCATATCTCGTATCGTCTCCCTTTTGTAATACCGTTTTGCAATCGCAGATTGTAGTAAGCTTTAAGGCTATGATACTGAAAATTGTAGATTATGTTGACGAGAAATGTGATGTATGACTTCTGGTATTGAGGCCATGTGGCGCAATGGTAGACCCACGAAACGTTGATAAACAGACCTGAGAACGAATCCTGATGGAATCAAACAAGAATAATGTGTTCGAATCAACCAAAGTCGGATTGTTCGACGATGATGCTTGAAGGCAGTCGCCATTTTTTTTCCAGTTGTTAAACCAAAACAAGTATTTGGGCATGGCACGACCAACACGTGTAGAACGTCAATCCTTTGAACGGGGAATCTCAAGGTGGCCTATACTTGCAGATCGTATAATGTAACAATTTGTTTTTACATCATTCAAAACCAGAAAAGCCACAAGGACAAAATGAGCAAATGTAGAGCCTCACTCTACCACAACATTGTTTTAGTGAGTGGCCACACTGTTGCACCACTCATCACAACGCAAATGTTAAAAACATTTTGTTTGTTGTGGTGAGTAGGTTGTGGTAAGCACTCACCATGGTGGTGGTTTCTCCTATGTATCCCACGCGGTTATGACCGCGAGGTCAAACTCGGCTTCCCGCCCGCAGGTCTCGTGAACGACGGAGAATTTGTCATATTGGAAAAAACCAATAGACAAAAATAATGATAAAAAAATAAAAATAAAAAATGAGGTTGTATGGAGTTTGACGAGCCCTACAACACCATATTTAGTTTTTTGGATTTCAATGTTTTTTTTTCACTTCTGAAAAAAAGAAAAAAAAAAAAAAAAAAAAAAAAAAAAAAAAAAAAAAAATTTTTTTTTTTTTTTTTTTTTTTTTTTTTTTTTTTTTTTTTTTTAAAAAAAAAAAAAAAAAAAAAAAAAAAAAAAAAAAAAAAAAACAAAAGATTTTTTTTTTTTTTTAATGATTGCTGGTCGGATAAACATGTTGCACATGTTTTTTTTTTTTTTTAATGGATAGCTGCAACGATAAAACGAAAGAAAACTACGTAGCATCGGATTCGGGCTCGTTGACCGAACCCGAATGCTCGGTACCGAGCTTGAACGTGGCCCAAAATCATCCGAGCCATATATCAACAGAAAAATTTCCCATAATTAAATATTCATTCTATTATAAAATTATATTCTAAATTTTAAATTTTCATTCCATCTTAAAAAATGTCATTCCAATTTTAAAATTTTCCGCCTTACTTTAGAACTTTTCTTCCAAGAATGGGGTATCCCTTCTTATTTGAATTGCATGCTAGAGATGGAATAAAAGTCTGGATGAGTTCATGAAATATTTTAATTGGACTATCATTCTAAGTAAGGATTTTGAGTCATAAATAGGTTAATCCAATCTAAATTAGAAGATATTTGTTGTAGTAGATAAAAATTTAAATTAAAACATTTCATAAACTCGTCCCGACTTTCACACCAACTTGAACAAATAGATATAGTTGGAAGGGAAAACTCATATTTAGACGGGAACTTATCAAATAAAACTGTAAATTTTAGAATTTGACAAATATTTGAATGATAATTTATTTATATGAAGGATTTTTTTTTATGGAATGTTTTTTCAACTTTCACTACTCGTGGGAATTTTTCTGTTGATATATATATATATATATATAATATATTTATATATATATAGGGGTTGGGGGGCATTGCTCATCACTCCTGAACATACACACACACACATGGACACACACACCCCAACCACACCGCACACACCACACACACCACACACACACGAGGACGCGTTTGATAGTCCCCTAATTTGGGCTCAGCCGAACATGTTCGGTCATTGCTCGATCGAGCGTCCGAACATGTTGGGCTGCTCGGTGGAGCGCTGAACATGTTCGGTATGCTATGCAGGAAAAAAAAAAGAAAAAACTTTTTTTTTTTTTTTTTACACTGATGCATATTGATTGATTGATTGGTTGATTGATTGATTCGTTGCTTGATACAAAAAAAAAAGTGTGCAAATGTGCGCATGTATGTGTGGGGGTGGGAGGGGCGACCCCTCCCCCACTAATGACCAATCAATAATTCATTCAATCATTTAATCAATCAATCAAACATAAAAAAAAAAAAACAACGTTATCTGCACGAACACCTTTACAAGGGTATCCGCCCTGGGTTTTTGCAAAGGAAAGAAAATAAGTTTGATTTAAAGGTTAAGCATACCTCGTGAGGCACGACTGTGTTTGTGGTTTACGTTGACTGAATGGTTGACTAGAGTAGCGGGTGTGTGGGTGCGCAAGTTTGAGGCGCGCGTGATCCTTTTAATTGTTGATGATTGAAGAGTCAGCGTGATCGCCGGCCCAAGTTTTATTTCTGATAAGATTAGCATTTAAAAGATTTTGTCCCTTGATTGGTGTGTTTGACTGTGACCTATGCATACGTGCGGAGGACGACGTCGACAACAATGTAATTCTGAAAATATCTCGGTAGGTCTGTACATCGAGCAGTATCGGTTTATCTAGATACCCGTTAGAGCTAGACCCAGCCTTGGGGCTAGCACTAGCGGTTACGACATTAAACGTTCATCAAAGAGATTTGGGGATCGGGACCGAGCGGCGGTGATGCGGGATATTAGAGTAGCACGAGGGGACCGAGCGGTCGAGAGTCCGGCGAGGCTATCCCCTTTAGTTTTGTTGTCGGCGACGTCAGAACGGTACTAACAACCTCTTTTTCCTCATTCGTGATATTCTGACGACTAAAGGTTTCTAAATACTTTTATTATTTATCGTTGTATTATTAGTATTTTGCTCTGGTACACCTTGGCTCAGGCGTGACGCTGGAGTCGGAGGTCGTCGTGACAGTCGAGGACTTCGAGCCCACGCCTCCGTTGTTGATCTACGGGTACCCGCGTGTTCAGGGTGCTGGCGATATTTTTCTATTCTGCCCATCTTGACAAATGGGTTGAGGAGTTCTACGTGCATGCAAATGGGCGTGGTCCGAACGTGACAGGGGTCGATGCGGCCGCACGGTCCGCCACCCGTCGCTCATTGTGAGAGTGTGTGTGTAAGTGCGCTCGCAGAAACCCGTAGAGAGGTGGGCTAAAGCCTTTGTCGGGGAGCCTGCACTATATGTGGCTGTTTGTTTGGGAACCTTTCTCTTCTTTGGCCTTCAAAGCCTGATTTTGATACTTGCTACTACCACCAAGGCCCGCGCCCTCGGCTCTGTGGTCGTCGGTGGTGGGTGGGCTGACTGTCGGGGACTCGGGAAAAATAGGTGAACGACCCAGGTCAAGAAGGGTCCGGGGTACTATAGCGGATGCACGAAGAGCGGGGTAGGGCCGACATGGCAAAAGCCAGCAACGATATTGTCATACCGTTCCGTTCAACGGATTTTGGCGTATAGGGGCAATGGGCTAAGCGAGCCGTCCAGTTGGAGATTCTTTTCGAAGTTCTGGCGCATCGCAATTTGTGTCGTTGGCTGGTGTCGCTATGCGGTTGTGAGACCGCGCAGTATCGGAGTGGGCATTAGTAGCAGCGAAAGAGTGAGGGAAGGAGAGGACGAGGCCGACGGAGTGGCAAAAACAGAAGAGCGAACTGAGACAGGGAGCTGTGACAAGTGCATGCGGAACCAAGGACTCGGAGATGGTTGGAAGGCAAGCAGGGTGCAGCGGAGAGAAGGAAGCCCGTGCAAATCTCAATAGAATCGAATGGGGAAGGAGTCGTAGTCAGGGTTTTTTGGGGGGGCGAATCCGAATTTGAGGTTAGTGTTAGTAGTAAGTTAGTAGATTGGGAGTTAGAAAAAGTCGTGCGTGGAGAGTGTCGGGAGGGGAAAAAGATAGGAGTGAAAAGTTCAAATCTCGCTTGATCCTCGATGGATTCGAGCAAGAAAAGATGCAAGCTGAAGGCTCGGAGGGTGGGCGAGCCCGATGGTGATGTTAGTTTTGAAAGGAGGTTGGTAGAATAAAAGTTAGTGAGGGAATGGGCGGTGGGAAGAGGCACGACGAAGGAGTAGCTATGGCTGAAGAGATACCATGTTCCTTCCATTGCTCGGAGAAAACGGAAAAGAAAGAGAATGTAGATAAAGGATTTCAAGGTGGATGACCTCGGATTTTATGATAGTTTAGGTAAGGAATTAGATGAAATAAGTTAGTAGTGTTGATGCATATAGCCGCTTTTTGGCGGTAGATTCATTCGGATTTGCCCGTCCTATCGAAGGAGTTATCTCGAGGTGAACTGTGGAGTTGAAGACTTACCGTTTGGCCGGTGGGTTGGTCATCCTACCGATGGAAGGAGCTACTCGCTAAACTCCTCGGGTACATGACTAGATGGCAATACATGGTCGCGCGTCCTAGTGGGAAAACTCGTTGTTTCGCACTATGACAGGCCGCTCCCTCGCTGTCATCGAGATCACCTCCTCCCCTCATACTCTATGGGGGTCGCCTTCGTCGGTTGTGCAACTATCATTCTTATTTCTCTGAGCTATTAGGTGTGATCTTGGCGGCTCATAGTTGCTTGCCCTTAGTCCCTTACGGAGGCCTTGTGAACCCGACTAGATGTGCGACTAGGTGCGTTCAAAAGGGGAACCAGAGAGAGAGAACGAGTGAGCAGGTGTTGTAGAATAGGCTAAGTTGCAGGCATGTCGAAAGGCAGGGTTGTTGCCAAACGAGCCAGTAGGTGGGCTTCTTACAGCCAATCGAGTCAGAAGATGGACTGTTTGCAGTGAATCGAGACAGCGGATGCAATCATTTGTAGTATGAGGAGGTAGGCAAATTTTTGCAAATAAGGGTTGCGTTGTGTATAGCAAGGAAACAAAGAGTGTAGAAAGGGATGAACGGCGAAGGAGAGCTCGACATCCAGGGGAAGTGTATCCGTCTGCTTACAAGCGGAGCGGGCATTCGGGTTTGCTCAGCCTATTGATGAGAGTAGTGGTAGTCTGGGCTTGCAGAGGGAGAGACTTACCTGCTAGCCAGTACGCTGTTCATCCCACCAATTGAAGCCGCGTGAGGCAAGCTGCAGGAGTTAGAAGCTTAGCTGTTGGCTTATGCGTTGCTAATTCTATTAGTCAAAGCAGCGTGATTCCAGCGACAGATTGGGTAGCTTGCCGGGGCTTGGTGATACTGCGTGGCCAACTAGATTTCACGACGGCGCGACAAAAAATGATTGAGTTCGCTGAAGCGGGTTTATGCTGCATGGGGGAGGAACGCCAAAGAAGTCAAGGGCAGGCGGTTTGACTTCAGTTGACTAAGCAACTATGTGTTCTGGCTACCATTGCGGGGTCCTCAGGCGTATCGAGATTTCAAGGCCCTCTCCTATGAGTTGAGTTTGTCCCCTTCTTGTATCTCGAGAGTCTGAAACCTCTACGTCTACCCTTCTTACTCTAAGTCTAATCCAATTCTGAGAGGAAGGCGGTAGGCGGGATTGCAACCCGTAGGACCGCAACAAGACTTTGTGGGGAGTCAACCCACTGATTGCGGGCGCTCTGCCGAAACTCAGGAGGAGTTATGGAGGCAGAGAATTGAAAGGCAATCATTGCTTCCCCTCTATAAACCCAGTTATAACCCTTATCTATATTCCTTATTACATTTTGACTGAATATACTGCATGCCCTTTACTTTGACTTTACGTTTGAGTCGGTTTGACTTTCAGGACAAAACCAGACTAAGTAAAGGAATGCATGTGCAATGTCAGTTTCAGTTTTATTGTTTGACTGAAAGCAGATTGTGGGATTGCATCATGGGGAAGAATGAGAGAAAAACAGTATTGCTTGAGTTTGATTGGGTCTGACAAAGGTTGTGCAAGTCTCCATAAGTTTGAGGAGACCCAGTGCTATGTTTATTTTGAATTGCCTGGAGAACCAGACATGTTCCATAAGTTTGGGTGGTCTGGTTGCTCTGACTTGTGAGGGCTGACTGTGATTGACTTTTCAGGGACCAAGCATGTTCCATAAGTTTGGGTGGCTTGGTTGCCTTGCTTACTTTGGGTTTCTTTCAGTTTCTTTAGTTTCTGAACGAGGAGGTCTGAGCATGTTCCATAAGTTTGGGTGGCTCAGCCTCTTCCTGCTTTGGCTTTAAGATAAATGAACCAAGCTGAGGACCAAGACATGTTCCATAAGTTTGGGTGGTCTTGGTCCAACGCCACATACATGCTGGAACCAGAAGGCTATAACTTTGATTATACTTTATTACTATCCTACTTATGAACAGGCTAGTCAGACAGGATTCCATAAGTTTGGGTTGTCTGACTATAGTTTATCACCAACTGAATAGAGTACTGATTAAGAATAAACTTGTGGTACGAAGGGGCAGCATGAATCTTGAGCTAAAGATGATCGGTTCAGTTATATGCTACCTCAAAAAATTGAGTGAAGATAATTATATAAAACTTGGATACTTAAACAGTTCAGGGCGACTAGGGAGGCTTAGTCATATAACAGAGTATTCATGAAAACCAAACAAACGAAGAAAACCAAACAACCTTTATAGACCGGAGAAAACCAAAATTTTTGCACTCATTTTCACTATACTGGTGCTACTTTTACACGTTGTATGTCACACCTAGTGATGAAAAACATACCAAATCAAGGCTCCTGTCAGGAGAAGGTGATTAATGAGACGAAAGTTTGTCCACGGAGCCTCATTTTTATAACATACAAAAGCAGGTCGACAAGTGATCCCAAAAGCCGCTTGTAGTCGAGAAATGAATTCTTTGCTCTGCTGAAACTGCGCAAATATGACAATTCATTCCACAATACTAGATACGACTTACAAGCTTAGAGGAAAGTTAAGAAAACCCAGGCAGGATAACGATCACTCCAAAATGTATTGCGTTGTACGAAAGCTTGACGTCTTGGCATATGCACCTTTGGAGTCCTTTCATTAAAGAAGCAGAAAACAGATGCAGTTCAGGCATCCCGAATTCCGTTTGTAGTTCTATAAAGCACGCAGGAAAGACACACTAAAAAAAAAAAAAACAAAGAAACACTCCAAAAATGTGCGCCCTTTTACCGAAGCCAAACATCTTGACATTTGCGTATTTATAGTCCTATAAATTGGAAAGCAAAAAACCATGTCAGCTTCGGAATTCTCCATTCGGTTTATAGTTCTACAAATTGTGACGCACAAACATGCGAGAAAAAAAAAAACAAAGAAGCACTTTGAAAATGTGCGTCCTTGTAACGAAGCCAGACATCTTAACATTTGCGTATTTATAGTCCTATAAATTGGAAAGCAAAAAAACATGTCAACTTTGAAATTCTTCATTCTGTTTATAGTTCTATAAACCGTGACGCACAAACATGCGAGAAAAAATAAAACATGAAGCACTCCGAAAATGTGCACCCTTCTATCGAAGCCAGACATCTAGACATTTGCCTATTTATAGTCCTATAAATTGGAATGCAAAAAACCATCTCAGCTTCGGAATTCTTCATTCCGTTTATAGTTCTATAAACTGTGAAGCACAAAGATGAGTGAAAAAGGCGAATGGTGACATCATTTCTAACCTGCAAGAACGAGCCAAAAAATACTAGAAATTGTTGCTTTGAAACCGAGGTTTTAGAGACGCCTAAGGGACAAATCTTTGAAAAATGACATGAATCACTTTGAAATAAATCTCCACAATTGTTTCTTTTTTAAAACGAGTGTCTCGCCGATGTTTCTGTGCTGAGCGGAGGGCACACACGCGAAGCTCGTGAACGGTTGTGAAAACCGAATTTGTGAAAATCTGACAAAACTACAAAACCTAACATTTTTTATAGAATGAAAAAGTAAAAGTCAAACAGTTATTTTTGACGCATAAAAGAGAGCGTTTTTAACTGTTTCCCAAGAAAGGAGGCAAAAAAACAGACAAAAAGTCTAACGATTCTCAAAATGTGCAAGAATTTTTTTTCCAGCAAAGAGCATGTTATAGGACTATAAGTTGTTCTCAGTAAATTGATAAAAAACATAGCTCAAACAAGACAACCTCTAACGACTACAAGGCAAACCCGAAAGATGTTAAAAAAACAGTTTCAGTTGAATACTCATTTATAGAACTATAAACCGTTTTCAGCAGTTTGGTAAAAATCAGATTCTGCGAAATCGAGTTTGTAAAACTATAAATTATTATATCTTCATTTTTAAGTTAACTGTAAAACCCTTGTCAAAAAATATATGTTATGTAAAAGAAGAATTAAAACAGCTTTTGCCTGGGAGACATCTTCAAATTCCTAGCCAACGATGATTTAAAACTAAAAAATAAAAAAATACTTAAAAACACAAGATTCTGCGAAATCGAGTTTATAGAACTATAAATTAATATAACTCCATTTTTAAGTTAACCATAAAAGTCTTGTCAAAAAATATATGTTGTGTAAAAGAAGAATTAAAACAACTTTAGTCTAGGGGACATCTTCAAATTCTTAGCCAACGATGATTTAAAATTAAAAAATGAAATTCGTCTATGTATGAGATAACATAATCAAGCGAATGTATTCGTGAATAGGAGAGTATATGTATATGTTTGGGAAACCCCCGAAGGTTCATCGTGCTACATACCTTACAGAACTATAAATATTATTTTTTTAGTTAAACAAAATATTGTGATATGTCAGTTCCCGAATTAACGGTGTTTTGCAAGGTACTGAATTTTTGTAAAAAAACTTGTTTTTCTCCTCATTACTTCTAGTGGTTCTGAAAAATTAGTTTTCTATTCTTTTTTTGCGTTTAGTTTACTTCACATAAAATTTTGTTCACGTATGAGGCCTGTAAAAAGTATTATCTGAATCTTTAAAAATTTTCGTGCAAACCTTACAATTTATTTTGTTAGGTTTTCACGAATTCTATGTTATATGCCCAAGGAAGAGAAATGTTGTTGTGCCCTATGTTTGTGTATATTCCATAGTTAAGCTAGACATGTTACATAAGTTTAGATGGTCTAGCTTTATGCCCTATGTAAGCGCGATATAAAAGGATAAATAATTGAGAGACTATGAACTATTGTTTGATAAGTTGACTTGGGGATGGCGAGAGTACTTACCTTTGTGGTTTGGCCTGCATGAGGCTGAGTGCGACCACTGCTTAGTCTGAGTTCCAGTTTGATAGGTAGTTGCTTTAGTTGCTCGCCACATGCTAGGGTCATAGGAGTCAGTTTCAATTCCTGCATTTTCTAAGCTAAGTTTATTTTACGTAGGTTGTTTTCTGCATTTTTTTGGATCTCTTGCATTTTCTGAGCTAAGTTTATTTTACGTAGGTCCATTTCTGCATTTTCTGGGATCTTCTATTATACTTGGTCTTATATAAATCTTGGTAAGTCACTTTCTCTACGGGAAGCGGTGCCGAAATTTCTACAAAACCAAGGAGTTAACCATATTTTGTTCTTTCTAGGTTCAGTTTGTCTGACTTTTTGGCTTGGTAAAAATTTAGAAAGCCTCCTTTTCCAAACGGGGTGCTGCCCAAATTTTTGTTATTTCAAGGAGTTGGAAAAAAATTGAATCTTGAGAGGTCAAAGTCACTTTAGATTCTGAACTTAGCTTTGTATAAATCCTCGATTAGCACTTTCATAAGGGGAGTGCTGTCGAAATTTCAACAAATCTAAGGAGCTAGTTAAATTTTGTCTTAGTTGAACTCATGTTTTATTTTTGCGTTCAATTCCGACTTAGTATAAATTTGGGAAGTCTACCTTTCTAAAAAAAATGTTGCCCAAATTTTTACTAATTCAAAGAGTTGAAAAAAAAATGATTTTCCAGAATTAGAGATTATTTTTGTTTTCATATTTGAGTAAGTCTAAATTAGGAGAAGACACTTTTCGTACGGGAAGCGTTGCCGAAATTTTCTTAGTTTAAAGGAGTTAGATTATATTGTGACAGGTGACAATCCTCGAAATCCACTTCGTAAAGAGGAGATTTTGTCAGGGTCTTCCTTTCTTTTGGCACTTGCTTAGAAGTAGACCTAGGCTTAGTTAAATAGAATGATTTTGAGCAAGATCGTGATATGAAGATTATTCTCCATGGACTTATAGATTTAGCTTGGGGATTGATCTGTGTTGTGTTACAGGTCTTCTTGATCGATTGATTCAGGATTTGGGCTAGATTCAGCTTGATCCTACAAGGATCATCTTCTGCTATCACTGATAATAGGTCGGTTCCCGATTCGTCGGTTTACGACTCAACTCCAATCCACTTTTGTCACTCAACCTAAAGGCTTTAGCCTTGTGGTTTGAATTGTTTTGTTGTATTTTCCCCCGGACTTTATTTGAATGACCATTTAAAGAAAAGTACTGAGTATTTTATTTTGAGAAGTTGCACAAGAGTGAGGCTTGCGTGGCTAAAGCGAGGGGTGTGAGTGCAGAGCATGGTTGAAGTTGACCTCGTGTAGTGCATGGATTTTTGGTTGAATCTTTGATGTGATTGCACGTGTGTTTGAAGGTTCAGACTTTGGATTGACTGCCTGCAATCATATACATATATATGGATGAGAGAAGTCACAATGTGATTGTGAGAAGTGATCCTCACATATTTATAACCTTCTATATATATGTAAATAAATTTGTCTTGAGTATTTCGCGCGGCCTACTATGACCGCGCGTAAGGGTTAAACATATTATGTTTTTGAGATAAAAAGAAGATCCCCTGTTATCCTTTGCTATTTAGAGTTTTATAGTTGGACGTTGTAGTCCGTGGCAACCGTCAAAGTCAAACCCCTTGATTTCTCTCCAGACCCTGGATGGTAGAGCTGGTCTCCATGGCGATAAGAGACGATTGCCACCAACAACGTTAAGAGATCAATCCCTCAAGGCGCGTGTCAGCCGACACTTGAGTGTCGAATGCGAACCTCGAGACTAACGAGAACCTCATGATTATGGGCATTATATAGTACACCATCATTGCGACCGCTTGTGTATTCATGCGTCGCTAGTCGATATGGGAAGACCCTGCGTCCGCGCGGTTTTGTACTAAGTTTCGTTCGCAACGTCTATCCGATTTCCACATCGGAAAGTTATGGGATGACTACTAAGGGACAAGGAGTGTTGTCGCGTTCGTTTGTTCTGTGTCGTTCTGTATATATGTGTGTGTGCGTGTTTTATTTTATATTTTTTAGAGTGGTGTACGCGTAGTGTGTGGGATGCATCATAGTAAACCGACGACGAGTCCCGCTTGGGACCTCAGCCCCCCAAGGCGTCGGTTCGCGTGCGGGTCCGATAGAGGCGTAAAGCCGCGTGTACCCCCTATACTACAGCGCACAAGAAACGCCCTCGGCTGGTCCACCTCTGCGATTGCAGCTGATTAGCTTTCGTACTGTGGACTGGTAGCTCGGCGGGGATACGCCCACCGAAGGGAGGTGACAACTCTCGTAAGGTGGAGGTAAATCGTGCCTCGCGTAGGCCCTATCTTGTCGTAGGGGCTCGCGAGAGGTATGGCTGGCGCACTCAGTCGGAGCGGCTTGCGGAAGCTTCAAGTGTATTTGGGACGAGAATCAGAACGACTCCTGCGCGACGCGGCCGGGAGGGTCCCACGCTGCTTTATGCGGTGCCGGATGCGCTCGACAGCGCGTTCATTGCGGTCGTTTGTGCGTGTTCGTGTGTGTGTGTGTGTGTGTGTGTGTGTGTGTGTGTGTGTGTGTGTGTGTGTGTGCGCGTTTGTCGAGGGGGGCCAACTCCGTCCCCACGAATCAATCAATCAATTTGTTATGATCTTGGTTATTTCCGAAGTGCAAATTCACAAGGAAAGATGATTTCACCCAATTGAGAAAGAAATGAAAGCACTTGCAGTGAGATAGAGACCAAAGAAGAAGAGGAAAAATATAAAAAAAAAAAAATGACGAAGAAGGTGTAGACCAGCAAGACCAGTGATAAATACCTCTTCTCTCCCCACCATCGTCCTGCTCCTTGTTTTCGCCAATTTAATTCTTCTTCCAAATAATAATAATAACAACGAGTGGTTGAAGTAGAATGAATATTCGAAGTTCCCTCTTACTGCAAACACAACAATAGGTTCACCATTAGCCATGACTTTCCCCCTTCACCTCCCACTCACATACCAAGGATATGACTGACTACTAGGGGCTCTGCCTTTTGTGCAAAAGACAATTCAAAGCAGCAATGGTCGATGCTCTTTAGGTTGCCATGTTTGACTTTGCCTCGAAGCTTCCTTTGGTGCAGCACTATCCCAACTGGGAACTTCTAGATGCAGCGCCTAATAGGCATTGCTTTGAGTCTAGGCTGCCCGCTCAAGCAGTATGTCGCCCAACCTTGCACAGCGCAAATGAGGAGTTACTCGCTCCTCCTGGAGATATAGTGGTCTACTTGCCTCTTGGGCAGTGACGTCCAGGCCGCATGGCCTCCAAGCAACCAGTACCTACTCCCTTTAGGAGAAAACCATCATTGCAGGCTTTGATATCGTTCGTATAGGCCTCGATTCAAGCTACTTGAACCGGTACCGGCCTACCTCTAGCCCAACGCTACTAATCCTCTAAAAATGTCCTTTTTTTGTCCTCTTCTGCTCAGCCTCGAGTACCCGACATTTCAACCAGTACTAGAGTGGTACCCACGTACCGACTACTTGAGTGTTTTTCTTGCTGCTCTAAGTGTCGCGGGCCTACCACTGCTACTTGAGTGTTTTTCCTGTTGCTCTAGGTGTCGCTGGCCTACCCCCGCTACTTGAGTGTTCTTGCTGCTGCAACCGTCAAAGTCGTGGTCATAGGTAAGTACCGGTTGTGCGGCGCCTGTAAACGAACAAGTACCATTGTGGGTCACACAGACACTCAGGCCGACAAGCACTTAGACAGGCACGCATACCAAAACACATGCACACACACATACTCAGAAAAATCAGTAGAATGCGGGAATCTCGGCAACGTACTATACATTCCAACGACATATCCAAGAAATCGGCATTATTCTCATTCTATGTTTTGACGGCATGCTTTCTTGAAAGTCGGAAGGTAAGGGTTAAGTATTGTCTTTAAATTGAATGACTTAGTCTAAGAAGTCGCGCATATAAACAAGAAATCTAATAATAGTTCTCTCTATATTATATATTATATATCTTATAGATATAAACAAGCTAGTCCGACAGGGTTTTTAAGTTTAATGGTCTGACTATAGCTATCACTAAAGGAAAAAAGTATGAAATTAAGAATATAACGAACACAATCTAGGCAAGCTGAGCATTGTTTTTAAGTTGAGCGGCTCTGTCTCATGTCTTGTTGAACATGAAAGAAATAGAAAAATACTTAAAAGTTAAAAGTGAGTTATTAAATGACCAGGGCGACGAAGCATAGTTTCTAAGTTGAATGGTTCGGTCATATGCCCAATGAAGAAAAAAATTATATTATGCCCCATGTTTTGTTTATAAATAAGGCAAAGACAGAAAATTGTTTCTAAGTTGAATGGTTTAGTTTGTTTTATGTCCTATGCTACTTGAAATATTGGGGTTTATCTAACTCAGCGTTAACGAACTACTTATGCAAGAAAGAACTTAGGGGTTTTTTGAGAGTACTTACTCATTGTGGTATGAACTTGCATGTGATTGAGTATAGGCTCTACTTATTCTGACCTTTAGCTTTGATTGGTAGTTTGTTTGGATGCTCGTCACGTGCTGGAGCTCTATGAGTTGGTTTAATTTCAACATTTTTTTAGTGAAGTTTATTTCTCATACTAAATGAAATTTCGTTAAAACTGACATTTTTTTCTAAATTCACGAAATTGAGTGTACAAAAAAACAGCATTTTTCAGTGTTTTTTTGTCTCCATGACGTCGAATGATCAGATCATCGGGTGGTGTGGCGACTCCCGATGATCTGATCATCGGATGTATGTTAATGGTATTTTGCGTTGAGGTACATCAGATGGACAAAGTGAGATAACCACTTTCTCACCGAACGAGCAATGAAATTTTGACTAAGTCCACTTTCGTGAATTTAGAAAAAAATGTTAGTTTTAATGAAATGTCAATTTACTTGGCTTTGTATAAACTTTTTTAAGACACTCTTGCTAACGGAAATGTTGCCCAAATTTCTGTAAATTCGAGGAATTAGTCAAATTTTATCTTTACAAAATTCAAATTTTGTCTTTACAAAATTCAACTTTTATCTGATTTTCCTATCTAGCTTAGTAAAAATTTGAAAAATTTACTTTTCGAAGGGAAATGTTGCCTAAAGTCTTACTAAATTAGGGAGTTGGAAATTTTTTGATTCCATAAGATCAAAGATCGCTTTCGAATTTCATATTCATTCTTATGTAGACTCTGCAAAGACACTTTTTCTACGGGAAGTACTATCGAAATTTCCTGAAATCTAGAGGAGTAAGAATATTTTAGAACTTTGAAAGTGTTATAGTCTTCCCTTGCTTAGGGAAGATACTGTCGAAATTCCTGGCATTTTGAGACAGGTATCAGAGATGAGGTAGAAAAGTAAGAGTATTTTATGTTCAGTCAAAAATAGCTTGGACACTGGCCTGTGTTATGTTGCATGTCATGTTCATTCAGATTATCTCATAACTTGACTAACTTTAAGTTGATTCTAGCGGATCATCTTCTGTTATCCTTAGATAACAGATCGTTTTCCGGCCCAACTCTAACTTACTCTCGCTACTCAACCTACTAAGGCCTTAGCCCCTGTGGGTTGAAATATTTTTTTGAATTTTCACTCCGACTTTTTTTAATTGACCATTTAAAAAGGACTGAGTGTTTTTTTTTGGAAGGTTGAACAAAGGTTAGAGCTTATGTGAATAAGGCAAGGGGTATAGGTGCAGAGAGTGGTTGAAGTTGCCCCCGTGTAGTGCATGGTCTGTTGATCTTGAATCGTTGGTTTGATTGCAGATATGTTTTGTGAGTTGAAGTCAAAATTTGGCTTTGTGTGCGATCATGTGTATATTTTGAATGAAGTCACATTGTGATTGTGAGAGTGATCGTTCCGTGTCCTATAACCTCGTTATATTTATATTTTGTGTATTATGTGTGAGCTACTTTGATCGTACGTCATAATTGAGTAGATTGATATTGAAAGAAAAAAAAAGATTTCCTGTTACTTCTGCTTTTTAGAATTTTCATAGTTGGACCTTGAGGTTTGTGGCGGTTATCAAAATCAAACACCTTGACTTGTTTCCAAGCATCCAATGATGGAGCCCCATTCTCAGGGTCAAAGGAGTTTGACCGCCACCAAGTGCCGAAGCGGGCCTACCCCTTCTTTCGACAGGGTGCAGAAAATGGTAGGTCTCGCAATCGCACTTGCGATTGTCTAGCGTCAAGGGATTAACCCCTCAAGAGACGTGTCAACCGACACTTGAGTGTCAAAAATAACCCTCAAAATCCTTGACGACCGCGTGATCATGAGAACCATATAGTACGCCATGATTGCGATCGTTTGCGTATTCATGCATGGTTAGTCAATATGGCAAAGGTTTACGTCGCGGCGACATTTATTCAGAGTCTTGCGCTCGGCAGTCACTCATTTCGGTCATCGAAAAGGTTATGGGTTGAAAGTGAACAAGTGACTAGGCGCGATTTAAGTATGAAGCTTGATTTTGTTTTAAGAAGTATGTCACATGGTTAGACTGACCGTCGTAATCGACCGACGTAGGATTGCAATCGGGAGATCAATGTCTCGGGTGACGATTCGCGGACGGGTGCGATTCGTACGTAACCGCGCGCACCCCCTATGCTACATCGAACAAGAAATGCCCTCGGTCGGGTCACCTCTGCGATTGCATACGAAAAACTTTCGCACGTGGTTCGGTAGCTCGGCGGGGATACGCCCACCTAAGGGATGGTGTGTTCCCCGACCGGAGCTGCAACGCTCTGCAACGAAGTCATGCGAAATCCTGCGGGACGAGGTCAGGAGGGTCCTCTTGTGGGACCGATATGCTCGACAACACGCCTTCTTCTAACGATCTTCAACATACTTATTGCACACGGTGTCGAGACGTTCCTGATTCGCTTTCCACCATCCACCCGATCTTGCATGTGGTTCGTAACTTGTACCAAAAGAACTAGCGTCATGAAAATTAGATGGTGGAGGGTCCGAAAAGAGGAGTGAGAGTAGTGAGTGACACATCAGAATCCATAGACATAGAGAAGGCAAGATTAAAGAGTGCACAAAGAGGAGTGAGAGTAGTCATGCTTTAGCATCCCAAACGTGACTTGAAAGCCTTTGAAATAAAAGTCAAGCACGAGGCTATGGAGCCTGGACCAGAAACAGACGTCGTGCCTTGTAGTCATCATCCACATCAAGCTCACTGGCGGATGACCCAACTAGTTTCGTCCAATCACGAGGATCGGAACTCATCAGGGGTCTACGTCACAATGAACGACTGATGTGTCAACCGAAGTAATATAGGACGTAAACTTAGACCCAGACGAGAAATGGACCACGTCGGAGTCCCAGCTCCGCTACCATGCACCAAAATGTTACAGTCCCAAATAGTCCAGAACCATGCTTAGAAACCAGAAGACCATGGCTCCGATCTTCCAAAAAAACTTATCAGGCCTACCAAGTCAAGGCCAAAAAAACTAACGACCTAGATTCTACCTTACCGCTACCTTACCGCAGAAAGCAATAGTTCGAGACTGACGTAAGAAAGTCAGAAAGGGACATGTAGAAAAAATGAGAAGACCCAGTCAGAAGCTTTGATTCCTCACAAACTATGCGACACCCGCGGCCTAGGCTGCGGGCATTTCGGCCGCTGCGGCCGAGATTCTCGGCCGCGGCCGCGGCCTATGAGGCCCAGTCCGCGGCCTGTTTTTTTAATTTTTTTTTCACCCCTAAAAATACGTAAAAAAAAAAAAAAAAAAAAAAAGGGGGTGTAGGGCTTCGAAAACCCTACACCCCTATATTTTTCTTTGGAATCCGACTTTGTTTAGGATTTAAAAAAAATCAAAAACTGAAATCAATTTAAACAAAATTAAAATATATATATATATAAAGAAAAGCAAGAATTTTCTTTTGCCATTTTTTATCATGAGATATATGGTCCCCGAGTCGACCTGTGTTTTTTTTTTTAATGAATCTGTTTTTTTGAAGGGAAATGAGGTGTTCAAAAATAAAAAGCAGATGCAAAATTTCAAAACAAATAAACAAAAAAAGGATTTGATTGATTGATTGATTAATTGATTGATTGTTTGTGCATGTGTGTGTGTGTGTGTGTGTGTGTGTGTGTGTGTGAGAGAGAGAGAAAAAAAAAGTGCATATGTGTGTGTGTGTGTGTGTGTGTGTATGTGCGCGCGTGCCCGGGTGTGTGTGTGTGTGTGTGCATGCACGTGTGTGTGTGTGTGTGTGTGTGTGTGCGCCGTGCGGGAGCTGCGCGTGGGGTGGAGCTGCAACGGGGCCGCGGGAGCTGCGCGCGCGTGCGCGAGAGAGAGAGAGAGAGAGTGCATATGTGTGTGTGTGTGTGTGTGTG
>BFEA01000400.1:23776-42164 GCA_003427395.1 Chara braunii
GAGAGAGAGAGAGAGAGAGAGAGAGAGAGAGAGAGAGAGAGAGAGAGAGAGAGAGAGAGAGAGGTGTTTAACCAGGTTGCCACCTCGTTGCTGGCTCTGTGCAGCACAATCTGAGTCAGGCGATCGATTATTATCATAAGGTTTGTTTTCCCTTCCCTGCCCTACCCTTCCCTTCCCTACCCTTCCTTGCTCTACCCTACCCTTCCCTTCCCTACCCTTCCCTGCACTACCCTTCCCTGCCCTACCCTTCCCTGCCCTACCACGGTTTTCCACTTAAGATTTTTTTTCTTTTTTCGGCCTTTGAAACACGCGCTCCGAGTGTTCTTATGAACGAGAAGCAGCTAGTTCCATGAGGAAGGGGGGTGGGGGTGGGGGGGGCATGTCAGTCAGACACACTCAAACCCTTGGTTGTTATGGTTTCGAGAATGAACCCCATCTGTGATATAGCACAAGGGACTCGAGAACTATCCAAAAGCAACAACAAAAAAAAAAGTGGGAATCACTGGATTCAGCCATCCAGCGAGCAGGAAATTTTTTTACGACAGACATGACATTATAAATGATTATATTGAATATATTATTAGATGATACAGGTTTTTCTTTTGAGCTCTTTCGAACCTTTTGTAGTTTTTATTATATCTTTTTGAAAGTGTTTTTATTTTTTTTTAAAGTTTTTTTCTGTATGCTGGGAGCCTTTAATAAGTTAAGTTGTTTTCTTGGCTCTATTTCGGACTCGCATCTTTCTTCCCTCTTTATGTCATAAGGATTTGTCAAGCTCGGCCTCGTTTACTGAGGAGATCTACCTGTGATTCTACGTGGGAAATCTCTGTTTCTTTTTTTTTTTTTTTTTATATATTTGAATCCGAGTGTGCTCCGTTCGATTGCTGGGGAGGTTCTTCAAATATGCGATCTCTCCATTACACAACGTTGTAAATGTATCTGGACATGATTAAGGTCCCAAATCTCGATACATCCACAATGCCCGTTAACCCCGAATGTATCTGGTCGATGCTCCCGTCCAGATGCATTTGGAAGGTTGTGTAGTGCAGTGAGGTCCCATGGTTTTATTTCCAATCTTTTGCCTCAGGAGCAAAACAGCTGAGCAAGGGATAAGACTTGCAAGAGTAAAACAGTTATCTATGGGACGCTGGACCCGTTTTCCAGCAGGTGATCCTCTTCGCCAATAGATGGAGCCTCTCTCAGGAACAAAAAAAAAAAAAAAAAAAAGTTTTAAAATTTTAATAAAAACAGCTATCCACATATCTGTTTTCTCTTTCCGTTTCTCCTTTTTTCTTCTTTTTAAACCACCAGTACATGGCCCCAGCCCCATTGAGAATCCGATGAAGCCTCTCTTAAACTTTCGGAGCTTCAGGACAGGGCGTCCGAAGAAAGGCCAGGAGAAGAAAAAAAATTGTCCCATGCCGTGGGGTGGCACTAGGCCCAGTCCTGAACAGAACAAAAAAAATTCCGCCGGCCCCCAAGCGCGCTCTGTCCCGAGTCCCCCAACTTTTCGATGAGGCTCGTTTTAGTTCTCCAGATGTACTGGCATTTCAAACCTGTGTAGCACACCGAACATGTTCACGGGCGTACCCCAGCTGACCTAGGCCCGTTGGTTCTCCCGCGCAGTCAGTCTCCTTGCATTTATAATTTGTTCGATTTTACTGCCAATGTCTTCTTTTTGGCCGAAGAACAGGCGGTGGACAGTATTATGATTTTCATAAGTTTATCGCTCCCCCTGTCATTATGGTCTGAACTTCTTCTGACAGGCGTGTCCACATGGCCCGCAACTGCCCCACCCCTTTCAAACACTGCCATGATGGGGTTATATTTTGGATACTTCAACTTCAACTACATGTCTCTAATTTTCTCATTACTTTTTTTTTTTTTTTTTTAAAGCTATGTTCTTCTCTCAATTTCACCTCACACTACCTACCTACGACTGAGTACTCCTACAATTAGGAGTACTCGTTACTTTTTCTCAGCCCTCTGACCATTAGTGCTTAATTGTTTTTTTTTTTACCCCGTGTTTTCTTTTTCAGAGTTTGTTTTTTTTTTTTTTTTTTTTTTTAGTCTCAGCCCTCTGACTATTAGTTTAGTAACTGTCTAGGCTACCATCCTGGCCGCCCGGGTCACCCTGTTTTCCCGAGCTGCCTGGCAGTGCAAGGACCAGGGAAGGTCGCAGCAAAAACAAAAAAAAAAACAAAAAAAAAAAAGGGAAAAAATCAAAAAAAAAAAAAAAAAGAAACTGAAAAAAGTTTTGTTATGCAGAAAAATAAACCGAACAACTTTTGCATTAGGGTCACATCGAAGTAGGTATCCGGTTGAAAGCGCAGAGAGACGTCTGCAAAAGAGTTGGTGCTATCGACAGTAGGTGGAAGGTTTCCAAGAGGACATCCCGCCGCATTCTGGAATCGTACTTCCGTCTCCGCCCGAATAGAAAATGCCCAGGAAATCATCTCTGTATCTGGACTGAAAGTTGCCCCAAACACAGCGATAGTGACCGGGCGTTCTGTCCGGGTGTATACGGTAGTGTTGACAGTCTCTGTTGCTGTGGTGTTTCTTCGTTTGTCCGTGTGGGCCAGGCTCTCGGTCTGAAGTCAGATGACCTTTTCACGGCGGAAATGCTCACAGTTGCACTATCGGAAGAGTGCTTAAGCTACTCCCAGAGCGGTGATGGACAGCCTCCTCAGCCACCGCACATTTACCAGTCGACAAGAGTTTTTTAGTACTGAAAGGATCTCTCTCTCTCTCTCTCTCTCTCTCTCTCTCTCTCTCTCTCTCTCTCTCTCTCTCTCTCTCTTTTGCTTTTCCGTTCCGCCTCCTCTGACTGTCCCTATCTTCGTCCCTCTCTTGAGATCACTAAGAGAGAGAGAGAGAGAGAGAGAGAGAGAGAGAGAGAGAGAGAGAGAGAGAGCGAGTGTGTTCTCATGCGCATGTTTTTGCAAATTCAATTCCATACACAAGTTGAGCTATGTGTATCCCTGTAGCTCATTTCATCAAGGCCTTCTCTTTGGTGACTTTCCTAGGGCAGCTCAGCAGACGATTACACTCTTTAGCTGTGTTTCGCTCTTATTATCTTTGCTAGTCTCTAGGGAGTAGCAGTAGGTATCTCATAACTAGACACAGCAGTTCTTTTTCTGTTTTTGGGTTTTCATCTGAACTTCACATTGTGCTTGCCTTTTGTCTCTCAGTCACAGTAGAGGACATAGAGGTTTGTTGCTCATTTGTTGGTTTAGCTCTTACATTTCATTGAGAAGAAGATGCCTCGCAATGTTCTCAGGTTCATCTTCAATCGTTATTTTCACCTCAGCTTCATCGCCATTTTCATCTCTTCATCTTCATCTTCATCTTCATCTGCATCTTCGGTTTCGTCTTCATCTTCAGCTTCAGCTTCAGCTTCAGCTTCAGCTTTCTCCCTTGGCCCTTTTGTTTACCCATGTTTTCCACATATTTGCCCTCATCCTACCCTTTTTTTCTTCGTATTTGCCCTCATCCTACCCCTGTTTTCCACATATTTGCCCTCTTCCTACCCGTATTTTTTTCCACATACTCGCCCTCCTCCTGCCCTCTTTTCCTTCCTATTTGCCCTCCTCACATGTTTGCCCTCATCCTTTGGTTATGTTGCTGTCCTCTTCTCTCTTGCCATTCCTTTCCTCCTCCCCTCCGTTGCTTGTCCTTTCTTTGGCTACTACTGTGGGCGTTGATGCCCTCTCCGTTTTCCGTTTTTCTTCTTCTTTTTCTTTTTATTTTTCTAAAATTTATTTTTCTTTTTTTCAGTCTTGGGGACTCACCTTCAAGTTGTCATTAGAGTTGTGTACTTTTTTTTTTTTTTTTTTTTTTTTTTTTTTGGGAATGCGCTAATGCTCAAGTTTCTGAGTATTTGTGATTTTTTTTGCAAATTTAACAACAATGTGAGAAAGGCATACTGCCAATGAATACAATCGCGTCAACGAATACATTACTAATGGAAGAAAACAGCCGAGGGAGATTGTCGTCATTCTAGTTAATAAATTGATAGCCGTCGGTGGGTACCCTGCCCGACCGCGAAACCGGACGGCCAAGGCTTTTCATCTTAAATACTAAGTGAATGACTCAAACCACTAGTGCCTGTGCCGTCCGGTTTCAACAAGTTTTAGCCTAGTCCCAAACATATAGGACGCCGGGCCCGAGAACGGCTCCCGTTGATAAATCTGATCGGCATTCGTCGTTTCGTTTCCGCCTCCTGAAAGGTCAGAGGCCCACTATTTTCCGAACCGACCCGACAAAGGTACTAGTGCTTTAATAGCCAATAGCCAACAGGTATTGTCTTCATGGTTAAACCACCAGTCGATCCGGACTTATTTGACAACCAAAAAATCAGATTTCCCTGAGCCTAGAATCTACCGTGGCCCCAAGGGCGTAAATAATCGGGGTACCCTTCCCCACCGAACCTCTACCGGGCCTGGACATTGCAGGGGCTGTTGGAGTGGTGGTTTTATAGCCAATAAATAGCCACAAGGCATATTTTGTGCATAGCCAATCGCTAGGGCATGTTGTCTGCATAGCCAATCGATGGGCCATATTGTCTTTGTAAAAAATGCGGAATGGGCGACAACCGTGGAATTTGTGGAAAAGATCAATGCAATGCCAATAAGGAAACGAACAAACAAGAAAAGCTTCGCATGCATGGCACAGTGTGGCAAGAAAAAAAAAAAAAAAAAAAGGTTTAAAACATCTGCAGTCTGCAGATCTTTAAGGGTTTTTTTTTTTTTTTATAATTGAAAAGCTACCACCAGGTCCACCACTAAAATCCAGAAGAGTTTAATAACGTTCACAGCAGCTGATGAATACTGGAGCCACCCAATCATCTCCCACTCACTCCGCAGCAGAAGAGGAGAGGGAGCGGAAGAAACCACCTCTTCCCCGTGGAGCAGGACTACCTCCTTACCGCTATCTGCCTCCCACCCGAGGTCGACTCACTCTGTCAACCGGGGGCCCATAATAGTGCACCCCTCAAATTCTGCCCTCGTCCCCCCCGGCACAGCACTTCCCTCCAAGATGCTACTGCCGCAGGGTTGGGCTCTCTCTCACTCGAGCAACGAGTGGAACATCACAAGATAAGGACTCTAGCTCATATGTAACACCTACTAGGGACCTGGTTCATCGGTGGGACTGGTAGAGATATTGAGTTTGCCTGGCGGCCCAAGTCCTCGGGTGACAAGGCTTGCACAACTGCTCTTCCATTGGGACTGGGTGGGTTACTCTCTAGGCTGGTGCCTATAACTACTGTTCGGTCGATATCACCCTGAGGGTGATTTTCCTGAGTGCTGGTCATTGAGGTAGGATAGTGGTTGCAGGGGATGCGCTAGGAGAATTGACGTGAGGATGGGTAGGGTGGCAGTTCCTCCGTCGCGTGCCAGTGCACCCATTAGCTGATTGAGTCGGAATAGTACCTGGTATGCTCCCCTGGGAAGCTCGCTGCTTTCGGCGGGGCCGGAATGTGAACAGATGGGAGCCTCGAAGTCTTGGACGGGGGGCCGGACTAGGGATAGGCGGTATGAAATACCGTAACCAGGATATGACAACCTCCCCTGGGGTGGTAGCAGTCTGTTCCAGCGTGGTCCGAGTGGTGCCAGGGGGCGGTCCATAGGGAAGCTTACCGGCTTCGGCGCTCCTATGACAGTGCCCGCTTTGCGTGGGAATCTGGCCTCTACAGCAACCTGGGCTTTCAGGAAAAAAAAAGAAAAGAAAATATAAGGACTCAAACGGATGGCCCTTAAGAAACCGTAGGGTCACTACCGCCATTACGGGAGCTTGTCTTCCGTTCTTTGTGCTTCATGGTTTATCTCAAAGTATTCAACTCTCGTTCGGGAACTCTGGTGTCTTCTTTTTATCCTGTTCTTCTTCTTCTTCTTCCTCTTCTTCTTCTTCTTCTTCTTCTTCTTCTTCTTCTTCTCTTATCTCCTTAAAGTTTTCTTGTTTGGTCCGGCGTGGACTTCTGGCTTCTGTGTTTCGGCGTTGATTGGGAGTTATTATCATTATGTCAGGTTGCTGCTAACCTACTTTTTCACGCGGAGTAACCGACATAGAGGTAATATTATTGTTGTGTGGCTTCGACTTCAGTAAGGGATGGCGTCCAATGGTAACTCCAACATGCCGGGAGCTCGGAATTGCTATAACTGCATCCAGCTGGGGCACATCTCGAGATTCTGCCCTCTACCAGACAGGAGGTTAAACGGTGCGCAAGCTGTTGCGAGTACGGTGTTAGTACCCGCTCAGTCAACAGTTGCGAGTACGGCATTAGTACCCGCTCAGCCACTGTTGACTGTTCCACCGTCGTCCTCTTCTGCGAACAACGTGGGCACTGCGGTTCCGTATTACTCAGGATACTATAACAATGGTGGAGGAGGTAGTGGTTTAGGAAGGCGTGTTCGCTCCTTGGAGGAAATAGTGGGGAAGATTAACAGTAAGCACGAAGCGGATGAGGCGAGGGAAAGAGCAAGGAAGTAAGAAGAAGATTGTCGGAAAAGAGAACAGGAGGAGGAGGAGAGAAGGAACCAAGAGAAGAAAGAGCGTGAGGACTTTCAGGCACTTATGCATAAGGAGATGACGAGCAAATTGGATGTGGTTCGAGAGGCGATTGATGGGAAGAAGGCTAGTGATGGGGAGGAGCTGACGAAATTGAAGTTGTTGGTTGAAACACTTGGTCGGCAACTTTCAGGATCCGCTGCCAATGACAAGGCACCGGAAATAACGAAGCTCAAGGCACAAGTTGAGGCGTTGAATCGTGGTAAAGATGTAGCCAGTACATCAGCCACGGTGTCTAGACCTGTCACGGAGTCCGAAGAGATCGCCCGATTGAGGCGCGAGCAGGTTGAGGTGAGGACTGCTATGGACAAACGCTTGGCATCCATGGAGGAAGTTATTTTCGCGTTGCAGAAGCAATGTGAGGTCGTCGAGGCAAACGCCGAAGTATGGAGAATCGAGGCCATGCGTCCGGGTAATAAGCGAGGCAGTATTGCTATCGGCCAAACTCCGATTTCGGAAGCAAGGGTTCGAACGCGGGTCACGCCCGCCGCTTCGCCAGGCCCCACGGGCAGGGTCAACGCACAACTGAAAGAAATGGTGGAGCGGCACCAGAGAGAAGTTGACCTGCTCAAAGAGATGCGACTTCGCGAGGTGAACGCTCGCAAAGAATCCAAGGAGGTTGAGAAGCTGAAGAAGGAAGCAATGGTGAGGTTGGAAACGGGTAGGAAGACGGGTGGAACTAATCTTAAGTCCAGGCTAGATGACGTGGTTGGTTCATCTGCCAAGAAAGACAAAGGGAAGTGTGTGGTTACTCCTGTTACTTTGGTAAACCAACGTGATGTGTTGTTGAGGGATGCAAGGAAAAACTATGCAATCTTCGTAAAGAAGTTGTCATGGGGATCTGTGAAAAGGAGGGTGTCGGTTACACGAAGTTGGAAGAAGCGAAGGAGGCAATTGCCCAGTCACGTACGGATAGGGCTATGCAAGAGGACGACCAAGACAAGGAGCCGGATAAGAACAAGTCAGTGGTGGAGCGAACGGACGACCAGGGGGAAGACTCAGTCAAGGCATGACTCCGTTTCTTCTTAGGGTCATGCCCGGACGCGGCCTTCCTCTGGCAGGTGGTGAGAATCTGTGGTAGATTGCGTGCGTCTTCACGTAAGTGGTTGAGAAGTAAGATCGTTAATGTCCTGTTGACTGTTGCTGTTTGTGGTCTAATCCTCTTTGGCGAGATTGCGTGGGGTTCAAAGTTGAGCAGTTTCTTGCTTCCATTGTTGTTCGAGTCCCGTAGAGGTAACGTCGATGAGTGGTATGGTCCGCTGGTGTATGCGTTGGTGTCTCCTTGGTGTCGTCACATTTATGTAGGGAGTACACAGCGCGATGCTCACAGTCGGTGGAGGGAACACGTCTATAGGGCGTGCCAGCAGAAGGTGATTGAGGGAGGTAGAAGGAATGAGAAACTTTATAGGTGGTTGCGACATTCTGGGGCCCACTCGTATGCCGTTATCCCATTATGTCGGTGTTCGTTTGGCGACTTGTTGGAAACCGAGAAATATTTTATTCGACTTTTGTGCCCCTCCTTGAATGTTCGGGACAAACCGCAGTGATCTAAGAGATGCAAGGTTGGGTTAAGGGAAAGGCTGAGGAAAAAACGAGAACACAGCAATAAGTCTATCTGTTCTACCGGCATAGGTGAGGGATCTGTATGTATCTTTTGATCTAGTCACGGTCACAAATTGGTTAGTTTGCTCAAGATTTTGAACGACTGTAAGGAACGACGGGCTACTAGTGTTGTTGTTTGTTGCTCAGGAGGAAGGAGGTTGGTTGATCGTTGGAAAGTTATGAAAAGGTTGTTTGGTGGAAGTCTGGTGGAGTGTGAATTTGGGAAGAAGGAACTAAGGTATGCACGTGTGTGGTTTAAAGGAGGTGTTACTTTGGTTATCGACCCTATTATACCATTTCTGAGCCGTTCTTTGGTACCGAAAATCCCGTTGTCCAAATTTTTTAGTAATCCGGCTATGAGAGTCGACTTGCGGCTTTGGAATTTTGACGGGTTGATCGTGGCCTATACCGCTGTACGTACATTTAGCGAGAAGCGGTCGAGGTTTAGGTTGCATTGTATTTTGTCGCAGCACATTCTGGTTCGTTTTGGTATTTATGTTCGAAAACGTATTGTGGTTTGCGTTACCTACGACGATTTGATATCGAAGGCTAAAGTACGACAATTATGCGCGCAGGTTGTGGCCGGACTGGAGGTGGAGCATAGCTGGAAGTTGATGTTGATTAGGCGCATGCACGTGGTATGGTGCCGAAATCGGAGTGTCGAAGACGTTTTACATAATTATAGGAAGTTTTCTAAACAAAGTGAGGTCGCATGCTCATGCGTTGGGTGTGATGGTGATCTTCCACGTGTCAATGGGCATGTATCTTTTCGTCTTAATGAAGTGTCGTCGTTGGTCCCTTCCTGGTTGTTGAATTCCAGGAATCTTCTCCGACCTTCCAGATCTTGCTCTACTGCTCCTCTCCGTTCTCAGATCCTGCTGTCCTTCTCGGCACATCCTTCCTTTTCGGCTGTGAAATTTGGGCTCTTGTCTAACGAGAAGATTACTAATTGTTTTTCGGTCAAATCTGTTGAGGGGTTGTGCGCCGACGTTCCCTGTGAGGACGATGTGGCTTCCCTCTCTTGGATGTTTCACGGATTGGTATGTAGCCCCGTCGATCACAATCCGGGTGATACCTTTATCTGTTGTCCTGTTGTATATGAGGAAGGGATGCGGAAGCTTTCCTTGGTAACCCATCGTTTCAAGTATGTGAGAAGAACGAGTATGACGTGTTGGAAAATTGTAAGGTTGATTACGTTCATAAGGGTTTGTCTCGTGTGGGTGGCTGGAAAAAAGAAGGTAAGATTGGGGAGGCGTACTGCGTGCATAAGCGTAAAGATGTCACATGCTGGAGGCCGATTTGCCCCTCGTATCCTGAGCCTTCCGTTGTTGGATGCAGGGTGGTGTCTCAAGTTGTAAACGCGTTGTTATGGGGTCTCCCAGCGCATTGCAATTTCAATCTTTGGAGTGTTGACTACCTTCTCAGTCGTCTGAAGGATGTCAACCAGGGACTGTCTGAGAAGGACCTAGTTATGGGAGCCTCCTTCGACATCAAGGAGATGTTCTCTAACTTGCCGCCTCACTCCATTTGGCGGGGACTTGACTGGGTGGTTGACTTCTGGTTTGAGAAAAGGGTGGAGGCCGCGGACATTCGAAAGCAGGGGAAAGGTGTTAAGTTGGTTAGAGGTAAGTTGGAAATTGGGTGGAGACGTATCTCGTTGAAGCTAATCATTGCGTATGTTGTTTTTGAGCTGAGTCATACGTACGTAAAGGCATCTGGTCGGCTATTGAAACAAGTGGGAATTCCCATGGGGACGGTACCCCGACTCCGTGACCATTAGCTGTGTGTGGGCAGCCGTTGGGGGGAGGACCGGAGGAAGGTTGGGGAGAAAGTTGTGGCGGAATAGTGGCGCAGGCTGCAAAGCCTGTCAGACCGGGTGTAGGACAAAGGCTGGTCGGACCAACTGGTAGTCGGCTCTTTCGGAACCTCCCTGCCGGACAGCCGGAGCTGTCGAGCGGCCCACTGAGTTGTTGCAATGAGACCAGTCAGGGTCGGGGCCTACGCCACCTTCCAACAGTCGGGGAGGACCGAGCGGACGACGAGGGGGGGGTGAAGATAGCGAACGTGGAGAGGGAAGAGCCGATATGAACGCGCGTTTGGGCCAGATGCGACCGGTTCGGGAGGCAACGAGGAGGATGAGGAAGTATGAAGAGGAGTTAGTAACCAATGAGGCGAGTGAAGGGTGTTAGCAAAGCAGGCAGCAGCGAGCAGATAGCACAGTAGAGAGGAGGGCGCGGTAGGAGCGGCCGCTGAGTCAGAGAGAGGCTGTGAGGCGGAGCGACGGGCGTTGCGTTAGCCGGTAGCGAACGGGCAAAGGGGCTGGCCGAGCAGCGCAGCGCTGAGCATCAGCGGGCCAATTGACGAACAGCGGGGGAGGGAACTGGTGAACGGGGGAGTGAACCGGGAAGAAGGGGTGTGCTAGGTGCAGGCAAAAGTAGGAAGAGATGGTGTAGAGAGAAGATCGTGCATAGTAGGAGTGAAGGACGTGTATCTCACTCGATTCTCAACAGAATCGAGCAAGGGAACATGCTAAATGGGGGTTCTCGCCTATTGCAAGTTCAATGGGAGTGGCAGTTTGACCGACGGATAGCTGGGTTCGAGGGTGTGTAAGTAATAGGCTACGTGAAGCTATGGGGAAGACGCGGGCTTGGAGGGAGAGAGGAGGATGGTTCTCTCGATCCTCAGCGAATCAAGCAAGGCAGGGAGGTAGGTGGAGGCTTGTTAGTATGGCGAGGCGATTGGTGAGGTCAGTTTGGCTGTTGGGTTAGTAAGGTAGGAGGTTAGTGAGAAGGTGGGTGCGCCGGGAGATGGCGGAAGGGGGCGTGGAAAAGAAAGCAAGAGCTAAGCACCTTGCTCGTCTCTTTACGAGATCAGGCGGGGAACGGGACGAGTTTGAGGTTCTTAGATAGGGCGAGTTGAATGGTATGGTCAGATGAGGATGAAAGTTAATGGATCGCGTGAGGTTCTTAGATAGGGCGAGTTGAATGGTATGGTCAGATGAGGATGAAAGTTAATGGATCGCGAGTTAGTAAGAAAAAGGCGTGCGCAAAGGAGTCAGGAAGGGAAAGCCACAGGAATAGAAGTGTGTATCTCTTTGAACTCTTACCGGATTTTAGTGAAGTAAGGTGTGAGATAGAGGTTTTAGATCGTTTTGAGTAGAATGGACGCGCCAGATTTTGAATCTGGGCGGCGGTTTTTCGAGGGCGGCAAAGAGAAGGAAGTATGAAATAATAGATGTATCTTCTCGTGTTCTAGCGGAAGATTCATTCCCATTTTTTTGGGAGCAGGCGGGCATGACAGTATACGGCGTGAGGCAGCATGTGTGCCCTACCTCAATCTAGCAGGAGATTCGACCTCATCTTGCGCATTTCAGGTGAAGTGGAGCAAGACCGGTGACCATAGTCATCACCGCCAAAACCATGTTTTGGTCGTCGTCATGCTAGTAGTCACGTGGCTGACCGCATTCAGCCTGTGATCGTTTTTGTTCATGGGATTCCGCAGTCTGCATCATGGCCTCTTTCCCTCGTGGTCGTTAATGTCAATCTCAGCGGGGACCTTCTTCTCTAATATCGGGACCAAGGTGTTATTCCTCGTCGTAATTCTAAGTGGTTTACTTATGACAGTCCGCTGTTCTGTTGTCTCCCTCGTGTCTCCGCTGTTTGGCCTGAACCCAGCCACTAGCGATCAAGGACGGTTGGTCGGGAAGTTACGGAGAAGAGGGGGTGAAGGCTGGCTATGTGGGGTGTACTACATATTGCGAGTTTCAATATAGAACTCTGCCAGTGTATCTACCCATGAACTAGCGGGACTTACCACCTACACCAGACAACTTCGGTAGTGTACACTCTTCGTGTTCTAGGGAGAGGTTCATTCTCACTCCACGGATTAAGTGAAGGCTGGTATGCGGAGGTAGCACGAGTAGGAGGGAATGAGAGAGCTACTTACCTGGCAATCCGAAGGTGCAAGATAAACCAGAAGTTGGACTACGGGTTGCGGCTAGATTGGGGTTGGGATGTTGCAGTATACCAAGCCCTGTACAAACGGAGAATGCGGTCACATGCAGCCCAATACCAGGCGCATTGGCAAGCCGCCCCAACAAAGTGAACCAAGAGTCAGGCTACGATGTCAATTTGGGCGTTGGCATGAAGTATACATGAGTGTGTTCTAGCGGAGGGTTCATCAGGGTTTTAACCTGGCGCAGCCAGCCAAATGAAGTAGGACAGGGGTAGCAAGGTATACAGCCAAGAGAGAGGGTGAGATGCGGATGATGATGTGAGGACACATGCCTGGTTATGGTGGCAGTCTGCATGACCGACATCTGCTTGTGCCTTGGTTGGCGTTGTTGCCTGTACTATTGTTTGAGGTCGACTCACGACCACGCTGCTATCCGGCTTAGGAGGAGCTACAGACTGCATTTGGGCAACAACCTGCGATTCGAAGTTTTGACCGCTGTGCTTCGACTCATAGATCGTGAGGATGGCCGCATTGCTACCGCTAAGAATCATGTCAGAGTCGCGGGTGAAGCAAGAGCAGAACTGTTGTTGTTCTTAATTGAGGCATGACTATCGTGCCGATGTTCTCGTGATGAAAGGATGCAGGTTTCTCGCTTACAATTCATAGGGTAGGCCTGCAATGTTTCAACAACCATTTTTTTTTATATATATACCACTTTGAGGGCATTATTGCACGCGACATTGGACAACACTGAATCGACTGTGTGTTGTTGCTCACTGCTGCAGGCCGCACGATCTGCTGTTGCATGCTGTGGCAGACTTTTGTTGCCTGATGTGACGAGCTGCTACTGTTTCTGTGGGTTGTGCACAGGCCACCGCTACAGGTTGCTGTTGATTATAAACGAACTGCTGTTGTTGGTGAGTGCTGCTACACCTGCCGACTACGCACAGACTGCTGATACGTCTGCCGACTGTGCACAGGCTGATGTTGCTGCTGGCTGCCGCTATGAACGGCTGCTAGGTTCGATGGCTGGGCAAGAACGGTCGTCGCTATGTTTGACTAAGCACAGTTGTTGTTGCTGTTGGCAGGGCACAGATTACAGCTGCGTACTGCGCGCAGACTGCGACTGCTGATTGATAGTGTGTGAACTACTGTTGTGTGCGAACTGCTGCTGCTACTGGCAAGAACTGCAGTTGTTGCGACCGCTACTGAGTGTTGCGGCTGCATCTAAGGGCTGTTGCGGGTTGTTGTGCGGCTGCGGTTGGACTGCAAGTAGGGCTGTTGCTGCAGCATGGTAGAGTGGTGGTGAAGGAAGTCATTGCTGCGAATGGGGAGGTCGTCGGAGAGTTGGACCTAGCAATTTGACGTCCGGGTTGACCAAGCTGCGACGCTGTTTGGCCATCATTGCGGGGCCCTCAGGCGAGTGAATGTGTCAAGGTCCTCTCCTGAGAGTTGAGTTGTCCCCCTCTTGTATCTCGAGAGTCTGAAACCTCTATATTATGTCCGCCTTACTCTAAGTCTAATTCAGTTCTGAGAGAAAGGCAGCAGGCGGGATTGCAACCCGTAGGACCGCAACAAGACTCTGTGGGGAGTCGTCCCACTAATTGCGGGAGCTCTGCCGGAACCTAAGTGAGGTTTTGGAGGCAGGGAACCATTAGGTAATCCATCTCTATTTGTATAACCCACTACACTCATGTTTGCATATCCCCCTGTAGTTTGATTGGTGTATGCATGCCTGTCCCTATGATTTTACTTTCTTTTCAGGACATAACCAAACTAAGCAAAGGAATGCATATATAATGTCAGTTTCAACTTCTTTGATTGATTGAAAGCAGATTGTGGGGTCGCATCTCGGGAAGGGTGGGAGAAAGACTGTATTGCATGAAGTTTGACCGGGTCAGCCAAAGGTTGGGCCAGTTCCATAAGTTTGGGTGGTCTGGTTGCTCTGACTTTTGAGGGCTGACTGTGGTTGACTTCTCAGGGACCAAGCATGTTCCATAAGTTTGGGTGGCTTGGTCGCCTTGTTTACTTTGGGTTTTTGCCAGTTTCTTTAGTTCCTAAACGAGGAAGTCTGAGCATGTTTCATAAGTTTGGGTGGCTCAACCTCTTCCTGCTTTGGTTTGAAGAGAAATGAACCAGGCTGAGGACCAAGACATGTTCCATAAGTTTGGGTGGTCTTGGTCCAACGCCTCGCACATGTTGGAACCAGAAGGTTATAACTTTGTTATACTCTATTATTATATTATCTATGCACAGGCTAGTCAGACAGGGTTCCATAAGTTTGGGTGGTCTGACTATAGCTTATCACCAACTACAGAAAGTATTAATTAAGAATAAACTTGTGGTACGAAGGGGCAGGCTGAGTCTTGAGCTGAAGATGATCGGCTCAGTTATATGCTACCTCAAAGACTAAGTGCAGACAATTATATAAATTTTGGATACTTAAACAGTTCAGGGCGGCTAGGGTGGCCTAGTCACATGCCCAGAGAAGAGAAAAGTTGGTTTGCCCTATGTTTGTGTATACTTCATGGATGGGCTAGACATGTTCCATAAGTTTGGGTGGTTTAGCTTTATGCCCTATGTAAGCTGGGTATAAGGGGATAAATCGTTGAAAGACTATGAACTATTGTTTGCTAAATTGACTTGGGGATGGTGGGAGCACTTACCTTTGTGGCTTGACCTGCATGTGACTAAGTGATGCTACTACTTAGTCTGAGTTTCAGTTGATAGGTAGTTACTTTAGTTGCTTGCCACGTGCTAGTAATAGCACCTGCTAATACTGGAAGTGACAATAAAAGCAGAAAAGTTGTAATTAGCACAGAGCAAACAAATAGAGTTAATCTATGCATGGTCATTCCTGGGCCACGCATGTTAAAAATAGTCGTAATGAAATTGATAGCACCTAAGTGGTGTGTGCTACATCGAATGAGAAACGCCCGCGGCTGGTCCACCTCTGGTAACTCGGCGGGGATTCGTCCACCGAAGGGAGGTGGCAACTCCCGTATGGTGGAGGTAAGTCGTACCTCGCGTAGGTCCTATTCTGTTGTAGGGGCTCTCGAGAGGTATGGCAAGCGCACTCGGCCGGAGCGGCTTGTAGAAGCTCCATGAACGCAGACAAAAAAAAATAAATAAAAAAAAAAAATCGTCAAAAAATTTCGAAAAACATATATGTTATGCAGAAAGATAAACTGAAAAACATTTGTCTCCGAGTGACATCCAAATTCGTTACCAAATTTGAAATTAAAAAAAAATAAGGAAAAAAAAAATGAATAAAGATAACTAATTCGAGGAGCGAATTAAAATCAGTGTGCGGACGGGCACATTTTAAATACCTCAATCTTTGGAGAGTTTTCATTTTGTTTTGACTTAGTCAAATTCCCTGAAAATTCATACATGTGTATCTCACATGACACACATTCATTAAAAAAATATAATAAAATAATAAAATTGTTTAGGACCCGAAACAAAGTGAAAACAAAAAGAGAAAAGAGAAAAAAAACAAAGTAGAGAGTGGGTGAGCACGTTTTGACACCGCCAATTTATTTATTTTTTTGGCTAAGCAAAATGATTTCAAACTCACAAAAACAATGCAAGAAAAAATAATAATTTTTAGGGCCCGAAATATTATTTGGCGGGGTTCGGAGGGGTTCGGGCCCCGAGCGGGAGAGAGAGAGAGAGAGAGAGAGAGAGAGAGAGAGAGAGAGAGAGAGAGAGAGAGATACATGGACTGTTGAGGGTTCAGCCTCCTGATGAGTCAGTGAAACCTTCGACGAAACAGTTTGTCACAGCCCCTCGTTTGTTGTCCTTTTCTCTCTCTCTGCCTACGGTTTACCGGGCAGTTCTGTTTGTGACGATATATATATGCTACTGATCGTTGCCTTGGTAAGCGATTACCTCAACAACTAGCTAGTCAGACGCAAGTCTCTCCTAGGGCGGATTCCTCCTTTTACTCCTCATATACAGCCTCCTAGTGAGTCGGTGAAACTCCGACGAAACAGTTTGCCACAGCCCCTCGTTTGTTGTCCTCTTCTCTCTCTCTGCCTACGGTTTACCGAGCAGTTCTGTTTGTGACGATATATATATATATATATATATATATATATATATATATATATATAGGGTTACCGGCGTTCGGGACAGGGCTGAACGCCCGAACCCGAACGCCCGAACGTACGGGACCCCTTCGGGAGGCGTTCGGCCGTTTGGGCTGAACACAAACCAACAAAAAAAAACAAAAAACAAAAACAAAACGTTTTCAAAAACTTCCGAAAAAAAACTATGTTATGGAGAAACATAAACTAAAAAACATTTGCCCGGGCACTACACCCAAATTCTTTACCAAATTTGAATTAAAAATCCAATACACAAAATAAACACTATGATAAAAATAAGAAAAAATAAAAAAGAGAATTAAAATGAGCGAGTGTGCCAGCACCTTTTCGACACCGCAATCTTTGCCGATTTTTAATTATTTTTTGGCATTGACAAATGCCCTGAAAATTTACAGATATGTAGCTTACATAATCAATAACTCATTAAATGTTTTTCAAAAAATAATAAATTTTTTTAGGCCCCGAAATAAAGTGAAAATAAAAAGTTCAAAGTGAAAAAATCAAAATAGTGAGCGGGCGAGCACGTTTTGACACCCCCATCTTTGACGATTTTTAATGTTTTTGTGGCTTAGCAGAATGACTTTAAAATGAATTGGTGTGTAGGATACATCATAGGGAACTCACAAAAAGAAACTCAAAAAAAAAAACTTATTTTTAGGCCCGGAAATATTTTTTGGCGGGGGCCAAACCCGGAGGTGTTCGGCCCCCGAACGGGGCCCCAAGCGCCCGAACGTTCGGGGGCTAGCCCGGGGGCCCCCGAACGTTCGGTCAGGTAACCCTATATATATATATATATCGTCAAATATGTATATATATATATATATATATATCGTCACAAACATAGCGTAACCGACGTTCGGGACGGGCCGAACGCCCGAACGTATGGGACCCCTTGGGGATGCGTTCAGCCGTTCGGGCCGAACGCGGACCACAAATAAAATAAAATAAAATAAAAAATCATTTTTTAAAACTTTCGAAAAAAAAAAACGTTATGAAGACAAATAAACTAAACAACATTTGCCTGGGCACTACATCCAAATTCTTTACCAAATTTGAATTAAAAATCAAATACAGAAAATAACCACTATGATAGAAATAAGAAAAAATAAAAAGAGAATTAAAACGAGCGAGTGTGCCAGCACCTTTTTGACACCGCCATCTTTGTCGATTCTTAATTATTTTTTGGCATTAAAAAATGCCCTGAAAATTTTCAGATGTGAAGTTTACATAATCAATAACTCGTTAAAAGATTTTCAAAAAATAATAAATTTTTTCAGGCCCCGAAATAAAGTGAAAACAAAAAGTTAAAAGTAAAAAAAAACAAAATAGTGAGTGGGCGAGCACGTTTTGTCACCCCAATCTTTGACGATTTTTAATGTTTTTTTGGCTTGTGAGAACGACTTTCAAATTTATAGGCATGTAGTTTATATCATAGAGAACTCAACAAAAAAACTTCAGAAAAAAAACCTTATTTTCAGGCCTCGAAACAATTTTTGGCAAGGGCCGAACCTGGAGGTGTTCGGCCCCCGAACAGGACCCCAACTCCCAAACGTTCGGGGGCCAGCCTGGGGGCCCCCGAACGGGCATTCGGGGTCCCGTACGGGGCCCAAACCCGACGGCGTTCGAACCCCGCCAAAAATTATTTTGGGGCCTAAAAATATTTGTTTTTCTCTGAATGTTTTTTTACCATTTCTATATGACGTGAGGTACATGCCTATAAAGTTTAAAGTCATTTGGCTTAGTGAAATAAGAGTTAAAAATCGCCAAAGATGGCGGTGTCAAAACATGCTCGCCCACTTTTTTTTTCATTTTTTACTTTTTGTTTTCACTTTAGTTAGAGGTCTAAACAATTTTATTATTTTTTGAAAAGTTTTAAGTGGGTTTTGTATTATGTCAAGTACACATCTGTAAATTTTCAGGGCATTTAACTATGCCAAAAAAAATAAAAAATCACCAAAGATGACGGTGTCGAAAACATGCTCGCGCACTCACTACATTTAATTCTCTTTTTATTTTTATTTATTTTTATTATTAGTATTTTTTCTGTGTATTTTATTTTTATTTTAAATTTGGTAAGGAATTCGGACGTAATGCTCAGGCAAATCTTGTTTTATTTATGTTTCTCCATAACATATTTTTGTTTCATATTTTTT
>BFEA01000400.1:43465-53733 GCA_003427395.1 Chara braunii
CCCCCGAACGTTCGGGCGTTCGGGGTCCCGTTCGGGGGCCGAACCTCCACATTCGGCCCCGACAGAAAATTGTTTCGAGGCTTAAAAATAGGTTTATTTTTCTGAAGTTTTTTTTGTGAGTTCTCTATGACGTAACCTACAGGATTATAAATGTTTAAGCCATTCTGCTAAGCCAAACAAATATTAAAAATCGTTAAAGATCGGGGTGTCACTATTTTGTTTTTTTTTCATTTTTAACTTTTTGTTTTCACCTTATTTTGGGGCCTACAAAAAATTATTATTTTTTGAAAAATTTTTAATGAGTTTTTTATCATGTAAACTACAGATCTGTAAATGTTCAGGGCATTTGTCAATGCCAAAAAATAATTAAAAATCGGCAAAGACGGTGGTGTTGAAAAGGTGCTGGCACACTCGCTCATTTTAATTCTCTTTTTATTATTTCTTATTTTTATCAAAGTTTTTATTTTCTGTATTTGATTTTTAATTCAAATTTGGTAAAGAAATTGGATGTAGTGCCCAGACAAATGTTGTTTAGTTTTTTTTTTTTTTTGTCCGCGTTCGGCCCGAACGACCGAACGCCTTCCGAAGGGGTCCCGTACGTTCGGGCGTTCGGCCCGTCCCGAACGCCGACAACCCTGTATATATCGTCACAAACAGAACTGCCCGGTAAACCGTAGGCAGAGAGAGAGAAGAGGACAACAAACGAGGGGCTGTGACAAACTGTTTCGTCGAAGTTTCACCGACTCATCAGGAGGCTGAATCCTATATAGATCGACGATATATATATATATATATATATATATATATATATATATATATTAGGCTCGCCGGGCAGGTGACCCTGGACCACTCTGGAAGCTTAGAATCTCTGGCAATTTGGTACATCCATCTGCAGAGGCGGATAGTGCTTTCGTGCTATCTTGAGGATTAAAAAAAACCTTGATGGTGGATCTACTTGCTTTCGCTTTTGCCATTTGAAAAAATCTCGCATCCATTTTTCCTTCTGTATTGTGACCTTTTAATTTTTCTTTGATTCTAATACCTTGTCAACAATACTCCATGCAAGATAGTAATCTGGATTCAATGATATTGATTTCCTCAGCTAATAAGGTTAGTTCCTCATTATCTTTTGAAACCTCTACTTGTTTATTTAATTGTTGGAGATTATTTTGTAAATTGATCTTTTCGAGATGTCTTTGTGTTGCCAATAATTTGGAATATTCATAGCATTTATGACCTATAAAAAACAGGCCGTTGTAAACCAATGTATGTCATCTTGAATGAGGTCCCTTTGTTTTCTCCAATAGGACCATACATCCTCAATGTATGCCTTAAACTTATCGATAGACAGTAAGGAAGTGTTTAATTTACAGAAGTCTTTGTCTTGGTCAGGTTTCTTTCTAAATGATCGTATGACCGCACACATCGCATGATCCATACGTGGCAGTACACTGCGAGGAAAAATCTTTGCCACTTGTAAAGCCCTTTGTAGCTCTTTGGATATTAGAATCAGGTCGATCCTCGATTTGGAGGCCTTTACTATTTGACTTTTATTATGAAAATAAGTATAAGATCGTTTTTTTAGGAAGAAATGTATGTACGAGTCAAATAGTTGGAGGAATTGACATAGCTCTTCAATGATGTGCTCGTAAGACTTCCCATACGATGGACACGGGGAGGGGATTCGCCATCTATCTAGATGGCGAAATGGGGTGACATTAAAGTCGCATGTGATGAGAACTGGGATACTCACTGAAAGTTTACCCTTTATGTTCTGAAAAACATATATTATTTCCCCTGTGTCGTTTGGACCATAAATACAAAAAATGGTTACAATTTCCAACTACAACATTGCCAATATGTATACCCACCTTCCTTTCTCCTCATCTTTTTCCCAATGTACTGATTTTATTCTTGAGTTAGGTGGGATCCAAATCGCCACTCCTACACTATCTGGTCTTGGTGCATGAGCTCTGAAGGTTTTTTGTTTTTTGTTTTTTCTTTACCCTAGTGCCTTCGCTAGGAGAGGTGATAAAAGCACCCTCTCCTAGCAAGGGACCTGGGTGCTCTGGTCTATTGGGTGGGAGCAACACCTGGTGGAAAGCGGGTCCAACATCCCATTGTACATCCAATAGCCTGCATGCATTCATTGCCCTGCTTTGAGGGGATTAATTGTGCAGGGTTAATGATAAGTAAGTTGGACAAAAATACACTTCAGGGTGCCACCTCTTCAGTCTCTGCTTGACCGCCAGATCCCTTATGTTTCCTTAGCGGCTACTTCTACTTCTTCTAAATATCCGCAGATACCTTTCGTGTCCTATTTATTGCTCGTTGCTTCCCTACTTGGTCCCATCAGCCTGTGGTCTTGCTTTTGGTCTTGCTCTCTCCGCTCCGTACCATTGCATATCGACCATTGTCAGCTGGTGGGGTGGGAAGGGGTCGAGGAATTCTGTGGATGGTTGCAACAAGATCTTCTGGCCCACTGTAGTTTAGTCTCTGAAGCAAATACGATAGTCTCTCCTGAATTCCTCTTGGTTACACTCCTGGGCGGGTCTGCCATCCCAGCGGACAAATGCGATCTAACCCCCATCCTCACCGCCCAACCAGTCCCTAGAGAATTGATGAATTGTTTGTATTATGTCCTTTAATGAATAAAACAACTCAAGTTGATTTTTAACTTTTCGCCACTTTATCATAAATTTTTGTTGAATACATTGTTTTATCATGTCTATTACCTCTTCCCCAACTATGCAGACGCTCTCGATAGCATGAATACAGTGTTTTCTCCAAAGGGTCCATATGACCGCTCTCCTCCCTAACTTGAACATGTTGTTTTTAAAAGTGTTGTCAGTCGGGGAGGTTCATGCCTCACATAATATGGCTCTCGAATCCCATGACCATTTGGACCCAGTGCCCATCAGTGTCCGGATCCTATCCCACCATGGCCATGTATGAACAGACCCCTGACACTGTATGAATATATGCTCTATGGTTTCCGTAATTCTGCGGGAGGGGAAGGCAGTGTGGCACAATTTACACCACGGTAGCGCCCGCCCCTTCTGCTCGAGATATGTACGATCTATCAACCATTTGTTGGTGGGCAGACAACGATGTTCTATCTGCCACTGCAACGAGGTCATCTTTGTTGGCCCTTCACCTTTTCTTTTATGTTCACCTTTGGTCGCAACGAACAGTAGGTAGCCTTCGTCGTTAAAGTACTATGCAACTTTAGATTATCCCCCGATGCACGTTTTCGCGTAGGGCCCCACTGCCATTCCTTGGGGTCAAAGGGGAGCTCTGCCATAGGGATGTTTGGCTGGTATGCAATCCATACATCTTCGTCCCGCAGCACTCAGACCCTGTGCAGATCAACATTTCACCACCATCTCATTACCTCTAGGGTGTACCGAGTGAGCACATTTTCATTGCCTATGTGGACGAGGTTAACCAACGTTTCATCCGGTCGTACCTCCATCATGTTGCCTACACTTTCCGGATCACCTGGGTCCGCTACCCAGTCTCCTTCTACCAGCCGCGACCCTTTCAACAGGATGCGCACCCAGTCAAGGGGGATAGCAAAGATCAACGATTCGGTCTGCTTCCCAACATTGTGACAACACTTTAGTATAGTCCTTAGTTGTTGTGCAGTTTTCAGTCTCCCTCTTTTGTATCCCATATATCATTTATTCTAGTTATGCCTTTTTTGACCCAGTTGTTCCACGGGGTGCTTGAGCTGCAATACACCCTGTAGTACATTTCTATAATCCTCCTGTTCCCCAAAAGGGGTTGATGCATCACCTCCTCCCACCTAGTCGGTGGGGGTTTGTCAGACAGCGGAAGTTGACGCCAAACTTTCAAACCACGGGCCTAGAAGTTGTCTTTGGCCAAATCCAAGCGAGTTGTGTCTTGGCACGAAGGCCAGAGCACGTTCCCGCATATAGTGAAATTTTATTTGAGCCTAGACAACCCAACTCACGTCTTTAAACCTTTGACAGATTTAAAAGGACTCTATCTTAGTTCGATTCAGACTCAAAGAAAAGAAAAGAAAAGAAAGAGCGAGTGTCATACGTAATCGCCCCTCAGACCAAGATGATGGCGATTACAATTGCTCACTGATTGTTAGTTTCGTAAAGTAATCCTTTCTCTGATTTACAATCTTTGTTTTATTGTATTGTATGCATTTCTTTGTTGTATTCTCAATTGAGTCAAATTGAGATTAAAAGTACAATATTCATGTTTAATGTTATCAATCTTTACACATGTTATACATATTCCGTCTAAATCCGATAATAATGTTCTTCTTAGTATAATTCCTAAGGTATTAGCTTGTCCTGTTTTTAAAGGAGCAATAGCAAAACGTCCATAATGTATACGTTGACTGCCACTTAAGCGATTGGACGACCTCCTTGCTGAGGGCCCAAATTGCAGATTTGTACAAGAGGGCCGCTAGTACTACGTTGTTGATTGCCATCGCCTTGCCAATGAGGGAGGTGTGTCAGTCTTTCCGGTGAGTTAGCTTCTCTAAAGCGGGTTTTTGGATCCACTCATCATTCGATGTCGGTTTGCCTAATGTCGTTAACATGATTCCCAACACCTTGACCTTGGTCGTTTCCGAGAGGCACTTGCCTCGTGGTAGCTCAGGAGGGGGCGACTCTTGATGGTGGATCCAACACCCCAAGGTTTTGTTTCCCCAGTTGACGGTCATATCTAAGACCGTTGTGAACCGGTTAAATAATCGCCTGATCTCTTTCATGTTTGCTGCGGTTGTGTCTACCATAAGAATCAGGTCATTCACAAACATCGAACAAATAGAGATTCTGTCTTCTGGGATGGCCGAGATCTGCAGCTTCCTCAGGTTTTTGTTGGCGCGGAGGTTCGCGGTCGGCATCTTCATCTCAAAGCTTGATGGGGCCATACCTGTTTCTGGATGTTATTATGGTCGGTTGTGTTCGTCAAATGCGTTTCCTTGATGCAAACCACATCCTGCCAATCTTTACCATCCACTGCTTTGAATTGATCATATATAGTTTGTTTGTTTTTTGTTGTTTGACCGATGCTAATCCGTTTATATTGATTGATGAGAGGTCTAGGTCCTGTCTCTTATACACATCTGTCGGTTGTGTTCGTCAAATGCGTTTCCTTGATGCAAACCACATCCTGCCAATCTTTACCATCCACTGCTTTGAATTGATCATATATAGTTTGTTTGTTTTTTGTTGTTTGACCGATGCTAATCCGTTTATATTGATTGATGAGAGGTCTAGGTCCGCTTCCTTTTTAATCATTTTCATTCTTTGTATTTGTTATACAATGCGTCCAATACTTATAAATTTTATAACTACCTTTGACTCAACTTCTTCATACCATGCTGCCTCTACAACATCATCCATAGAGCATCGTCTAGAATACCCCCTTGTTCTAGCAGACCGTACTGAAGGAGTCAGGACAATAAGATGGTAACGTGACTTTCTGTCCAGAAATCTGGTAATTTTACCTTCAATTGTTGGAGACCACATAACATTTGGTGGTTGAACCAGCATAGGTTGACCAACTGTGAGTGATCGTACTTAAGGAAGACATTGCTTATGGACAACCTGCGGGCATAATCACATAGAATTAACATAGAGGATATACCTGCTGGGAACTGAGATTTGACAATTCGGGGGAACGCATTCGAGGAAAATATGTTCAGCTTAGGCAGACGGAGTGTCCTGTGGACAATATGGTGGAGAAGATGCTGTCTCGAGATAGAGGGGGCAAGGGTGGAGGATGGTGAGGCCATGGAACAAATCCGCACACGGGTCCAACACGAGATAGCGACGAGATGGAAGACAGTCAAGGACAAACTCGATCAGATGAGTAGTTGGGGGGACATAAACAGGATTATCTCTGACTTCGGCAGGGACTGGCTAGGGGGAGAGAGAGGGGGATGGATGGCCGAGGTAAAATGGACCAGCCGCCAATTGGGAAGGGAATCGGAGGAAGAGCCCCAGACAGAAATAATAAGAGACTACCAGTTGGTCCTTCACGATTGGACGAAGATTGATCTTAATACCCCACTGCGCCCTGCCCAGGACTTTGCAGACCCCTTCCCACCGCACCCGTTGTCTCTGGCAGAAATATCACCAGCTGCATGAGTCCGGCCATTCTCCGGCCATTCTCCGACCATTCTCAGACCTCCCGGGGTTTTCCTGTGTTTCCTGGTTATGAGGCCTTGCCTTGATTGCCTTTGGACTATTTGATTCTCCTTCTTGTTTTATCTCTTCCTTTGTCTCTTCAGTTCTCCTTGCCACTTTTTCGCTCGCTTCTCGCTCCTTCTCGCTCCTTCTTACTGCTCTTACGGCTCGTCACTCAATTAGCTCAGAAGTAGGTGTCTGACCAGGTGTCTGATGTGGTCATATGTCAGAACCACTGTTTAGATAGTTTGAGACATTTGCTGTGCTAATTCTGTGCTAATTCTGATTGAGTCCCATGATGCTCAACAATAGGCGCCATGAGGATAGTTGGTGGACGGCAGGGGTCAGAGGTTGGAGGAGACCCTACTGGTGCCCCCCAGTGCTCCCTTCCGACACCTGACCCTGCTGCAGGATTGGTTTTGGCAAAATAGACAAGGATATGGGACACTGGACCCGGTTTCTAGCACAATGGCGTCACAAACATTGATGTACATTGATGTATTGTTTTGTAAAGATGCATGTAAGGGACGCTGGACCCGGTTTCCAGCAAGTGATGCTCCCCACCAATAGATGGAGTGGCCCGCCAGGCAAAGCCTCAATCCTGGTGGTTCTCTTATCACCACCAGGATAGAGGCCTTGTGCAGGGGCCTTTTTTTATAAAAAAAAAAAAAAAGGGTGATCATCTGAGCTTTGAAATGAGCTTCGTCTGTCAATCTTCCCATAACTGAGGAGATGAAACCTGGTGCTGTTCCCTGCTATGTCACCTCTTCATGAAGAGCATTTGGCAATTTTGATAAGCCAACTTCCCAACCCCGTTCTTTTTGTCTGAACGGTAGGACTGCCACCCCATATTTGGATAGTAAAAAAATTGTGTGTCCCTTTGATAGAAGGTGGCGGATTTTTTGTCGCCTACTTATCAATTCCCCTTCTGTTTGAGAAACTGGGGGTGGTCTTGGAGGGTTTTTTTTGGGTACTGAGTGAACTTTTTGACTCACCTCCTTGCCATGTGAAAGATTAACTTGTTCATCAAGTAATCCTTCAAAGTCCTCTAATTGATCCAAGTTGTTTGTTTGTTTTTTTTCTTCTTTTTTTTTCTCTTGATTTCGTTTTTTTTTTTTTCTTTAGCCTGAAGCTCTGAAAATTCTGCATATTTCGTCACCTCTTTCTCCTTTGTAATTTTCACCTTCTCCTCTGTTATTATTTTCAAGGCCTCCTGAGAGAGAAACATACTCTCCTGGGTGAAAGCAAAGATTGGGATATTCCCCACTTTACTCCCTTGCAAATTTTGTGCTCCAATTCCCCCCTCCCCATTTTCCTTTCCTTCCTCTACTGCCCCCTTGCCAATCTGTTCCCAACCAATGTTTAAATTCAGTTGTTCTGTGGTGAATCCTTCTTCCCCCTTCTCCTTTTTCTTCCCTGTCCCTTCCTTTTCCTTTTCCCCTTGACTTTCGTCCTAGTTTTGTGTCGTTGAGAGCATGCCTTCCTCAACTTGGGTACCGTCTTCTTCAATCAAACCGGAGCGTTTGGGAGTCTCTGTTTTCCTGGGGTCTGGGAGAAGTAGAAACTTTCTTTCTCCTATAACTTGTTATGTTACTACTTTGCATGGAGAAAAAGAAATTTTCCCTGCCTCCAAAACAGGAGGTCCCCCCTCCCCCGGTTGTCTGATACTGGAGCAGGTCTGCTCCCTGACTTGGTTCAGTTGTGGCAATGTGTTATGTCATGCTTGTGGCTTTATTATAGGTATTAACCGTATTCTTATTAACATTTTTTTTCCTAATAATTTTTTCATTTCCATTTCCTTCTTTATTACTACTAGCGTGTTGTATCTGAGACCAATTATGCGATGTTTCCATTGTAGTAAACAAAATTGTTTGATGTTGTAACTATGTGTTGTAGACCATGGATTCCTCTGCTTGAGCTTGCTGGTTGGCTGGGGCCAAGAAACATCTGATCACAATTGGCAGAAGACGATGGAACATCTGTTGCCAACTTACCCATGTAGGCAAGCCCTGTTCCATCGCAACTCTCAGACTGTCACTGGTTTCTAAGAGAGGGACCAGTTGTTTGTACGTATCATCACTGAAGTCATCCTCAAGGCCTGGGAACTAGAGTTTGAGATTTTCCAGCAGCCATTTTGCCAGATTCTGAAGATTTTAGTCCTTATTTTCTGGTTCTGGCGGTGTAGAGACATTGCTAGATATCTAGGGCATCGGGGGGGCTCCTGCGATAGGATCCACTTCCATGGGCTGTTGTCTGAAGGCGTCTTTCAGTGGATCTAGGTCCATTGGGACCGGTTCTGATTCATTGTTTGAAGCTTCAAGCTTTTTACCAGTCTCCTTTTCAATTCTGCTTATGTCATTTGTGGTTGTTGTGTTCATTTGGTTAGAGGGGTCTTGCTGTTTTTTGACAACTTATGTTTTGGATCCCGTTGAAGATTCTCCTTGTCCCTCGGCTTCGACCTCCTTGTCCAGCGGACTGAACCTATTGTTCAGCGGAAGGTAAGAGCTTGCTTAGGTCTAAAACGATTCCCTTTTTGTTTTGCCCTTAAGAGTTCGTTTGCATGTTTGCTCTTTGTGCTCTGTCGTGTCCCCCTTCCACCTCCTGCTCCTCCTTCTTAACCCCCTCCCCCTCTTTCTGAGTCTTTCACCTCCTCCTCCCCCACCTCCCCCTCCTCCACTTCCTTGAGTCCCTTGCGATATTGATATTGGAGGTTTTGTCTTTTGAGTTCGAGAGATCTTATTATTTCATCCTGGGGATGATTTGAGGGTTTTCATTCTGCTGGCGGCCTTGCTGCTCGTCGGGGATCCCCTCTCCCCTCCCAACACCACCCACACGGCTGCCCTCGGGGTGATAACTTATCAATATATACCCATACCTCGTAGCCTGGCGAGACTGGAAGCCATCTGTTCGGATGATGGGTATCCTTCTTCAATAAACCTTTAGAACCTGTTGCATGGTGCGGGTGTTGGGGCCAGACGAACTCTGTATTCAGGTGACCGTATGCCCGACATTTGAAGCACCACGGTCTGAACTTGTGTGCAGTGTTGATTTGGTATAGGCGTCCTCCCATTTGAAAAGGAATGATATCATCAATAGAAAATGTGTGATCTTTTGGGAGATCCAGAGCAAGCATAACGTATTCATCCCTTTTGGCCGCATAGGTAGACAGAGGATCTATGAAGTCCACGATGCTGTATTGTTGGCCAAAATCATGTATAAAGGCCGTCTGTATCTCGATCGGATGTGTCATAGTTCTACCCAGTAGTAGTCTTTCATAAGTTGGTCTCTTCTTTCGTCCGGTCCAATCTTCTTCGGATGCCACAGATAGATACGCACATTCGAGCCTTCTCATTCCTTCATTTATCCATTTTGACTTTGTCTTGTTCGAAAATGCTGAGAACGATGAAGACAGTCAAAGAGACAGGTTGTATCAAGAAAATTACCTCCGGATCTTTTTTTTTTTCCACTTTTCGTCTTTGCGCCAAAGTTTTGGAGGGAGGCAGAGACACCACTGTGACAATGTATGTGATTGCCAAAAGGTCTTGTCACCCATCCCTTCCTTCCCCCCACTACCTCCCCTCCCCTTAACAAAAAAAATAAAAATAAAAAATAAAAAGATTGTCTCACAGAGTTGAAGTGAGATACTCATCATCATCAAATGCATTTGGACAACTTTCTGGACCAGGTGTAATTATCAAAGTTTAACATTTTGAATGTGCCTGGACAGATTATTATGTAGGAAAGCGACGCCCATGGCCACTCCTGTTATGACAACGGTCATAAAAGAAGAATAAGAATGCTTCCATGTTATTGTAAGAAAATTACGAAAGAGCAAAAAAAAAAAAAAAATTATTTGTGTTTCATTGTATACACGAACGTATGTAATGGGGCAATGATGATATATCATATATGTGGGTGGTGAGGGTGGGGTTCAGGATGGTGGGGGCACATATATAAAAAGAAAAGATCAAATGCCTGAGTTGTTTGAGGTTCTCGATAGATAATATTAATGTCATTCATGAGCTTATGATTATATTTACACTGTCACGTATAGCTTTTAGCCTTCGTTCTCCACCCCCTCCCACCCCCCCC
>BFEA01000400.1:84857-129491 GCA_003427395.1 Chara braunii
TTTTTTTTTTTTTTTTTTTTTTTTTTTCGAGAAGGGGGTAGAAGTTTAGATAGCGGGATTGGAGTTATTGTGGTTGGTGATGGGTGACTGGTAGAGGAGGTAAAGAATTAGCATTAGTAGTTGATGATTAGACTGATACAGTTGTGACTCAAATGGGTTCTGGATAATCTCTGAAGCTAAACCGGCTGATGCTGCCGGGATAACTCCAGGAGGGAGATCCCACTACCGATGTACGTGGAGTAGCGGATAGGGTGTGTGACCCTTCGGCGCCGTTGATGCGAACGGTGATCAGTGGTGTTGTTTTTCTTGGTTTTCAGCGTAGGGCAACATATGACTTTTGGGGGCCTCCCATTGGGTGGCATTTCTTTTGCTTTTGTTGTGGTGCTCCTTTGGAGGTCATGAACGTGCGTGAAAATCATATTAACTTTTTTTGGTTGGATTTTCACACACCTTCCACTTACGTTTGTGTCGTTGCCCATGCATTCAAAAGAGGCCGAAAATGAAAATGTTCCCCTTTTCTCATCATGAAGGGATGTCAGTTGATGTCAGAGTCTTCCACAACTTGTCTGTCATTCCAAGCCTCTCCTTGGGGAACATTAACAAATGTGTGTTGGCCTCATGTACATGGTCCATGAACCGTCCACATGCACAACATACCAGCGGAATCATCAGAACATCCACAACCTGACAGCTGACCGCAGTTCGCGGCGGGTGGACAACATTGCGTTGTCAGAATTGCGGCATTTTGTTTTTTTCAACATTTATCGCGGAGTAAAGGATGCCACACGGATGTAGCCCGCAGGTCCCGCAACCGTCACACTACTCCACATACATCCTTAGTGGGATCTCCCTCCGGGTCGAATTGTGGGGACAACGGCCGCGTGACAGTATGTTTTTTTGGGAATATAACGAATGTGTTCTATTAAAAAAAAAAAAAAAACACAAGGCTGCCGCACTTTTTTTCTTAAAAAAAGCAGAAAGAGGAGCCCGCCAAAAAGTACACCGATCATACTTTTGCATTTTTCCGTCCTTCGGCCTCGCCGCGCCATGCCGAACTACTCACCAAAAATGCCCAAAAGACAAAACTCAAGGCCGTGTATCTTTGCGCGTTCTAGGCAAAGATTCATTCTCGGTTTGCGCATTTGGTGCGGTGTGCGGCCAGGCCGTTTGGCGCACACACACAAAAAAAAAAAACGGGGCTAGGTCCCACTGACACGAATTAAGAGATGCTGGCCGTTGATCTTTGCTATCTACAGCCAATATAGCTTAATCCGTGTAAGTGGGACCTAGTCCCCGACTTCCGTGCTACCTCAGCGCAACGCTGGGGCCAAGTCCCACTAGATGGTGTTCTTCATTTCTTTTTTTTTTTTTTTTTTTTTTCCAAGAAGGGCGACGACCTTGAGATATCATCATTAAACTGACCGGGCCCCAAGTAACTCTGAATGATTTTATTCTGGTGATCTGATTGTATCTGGATTCGAACTTGGGTCTCTATTTCAACAGGTCATGGGTGTACCAACTGAGTTAGGCCATTGGTTGTTCTTCATTTCTGGCCATGGATCTGTGTATTCCCGCCACAATCGGCGGTCAAGAATGAAGAACACGCGCCAGTGGGACCTGGCCCCTGGTCTGTCTGCTCATCAGGGCGGCTCTGCGGCGGCTACAGTCTTCCCCCGAGTACAACGTTCGGTCATTGTAGCTGAATTTGGTGTGCCTTTCAGTCTAAATTCAGCTATAATGACCGTACGTTGTATTCGGGGGAAGACTGTAGGTCCCACTTACACGAATTAAGCGATATTGACCATAGATAGCAAAGATCAACGGCCAGAATCTCTTAATCCGTGCAAGTGGGACCTTGCCCCGGTTGGGCTCGGCGGGCTGGTCACAGCGCAAATTCTTTTTCTGCCCTTTTCCCTTTCTTTCCCTTTCTTTTCCCTTTCTCCACAGAAACTTGGCGCTCTTTGGACGCATGACAGGGGCGAGGTCCGACAAGCAAAGAGGTTTGGATTGCAGTCCTGAATGTGGATGGCCTTGCGGAAAGGTGCAGATTATCGAGGTTGAAGTGCTTTTCTGCACCTCTGGCTTAAAACAGGTCCAGATTCAGGAGCTCAATCAGGTGGCAAACTGCCCCAGTGTCCCTTAGGCCAGATCCCACTGGCAAAGAGGATTGGAAGAAATGTCTGAATCGGGACGTGTTCCACGCAGAGGGGCAGAAAAGTAGATCAATCACAATTTTTCGCACCTGTCCACAGACACGTCCAAATTCAGACATTTCTTCCAATCCTCTTTGTGCCAGTGGGATCTGGCCCTCATTCCATCTGCCCAACAAAAAAAAAAAACAATTAAAAAAACAGACATCTATTCCAGCTCCCCTAGCTGCGAAGTAGCAATTCCAGTTGCCAGCTACGAAGCAGATAGGGTCCTCTCCTTTTTTGCTTGACGGATCGTTTTTCTACGGAAGTACCGTATGGCGTTCTCCACCGACTGGTTGGTTGCCGTTCTTTTTTTTTTTTTTTTTTTTTTTTTCCTTTTTCTTGAAGCGTCACCGACAGGTGTGTTGAGCAGACACCCCCCCTCTACTGGTGCACGGCTGTGACTCTGAAGATTTCCAACCGACCGGGCCCCTCAGACAGGAGCGCGTATTGGCCTCCTATCTGAAGATTTCCAACTGACCGGCCGGTCTGCTAGAAGGCCTAGTAAGACTAAGGAGCCGAAAAGACTGTGGGGTGAAGTCACTGGTTGACCACCTGCTTGCCATCTCAGTGGAGCAGAAGAGATCTCTAGAGGGTGCAGGAGCAGTAGAGAGATACCAGGGGCCAAGTCCCGCTCGCGGAGGTCTATCCTTCCGTTCGAGTATTTTTAAACGTCACAGTGGTCACAAATGCGGCCGTGAGATGTTCAGATCGGGTGGCAGCAACGGGTCCGTACTTGAAACCAAGTCTAAAGCCCTGCTAGTGGGACTTCGCCCCTGGGCATTCAAGTCGGCCTTGAGGACTGTACAGAGGCACAAAGTGTAATAATGGAGAAAAAAGTGACATGCAGAATCCAACTTGAAAGTTCGCGAAAAGCTCAACACCTATCTTTGATAGGATGGGCCCTGGCAGTACTGCTGTCAGCCCTTTGTATCCACTGGCATGTAAGCAAGGAGGTTAGCAAAACCACTGGTAGGAGTCAAGGCTGCTGCACAAAGGTTCATTTGGAAAGCAGGTTCGCAGGATGAACAAGGTTACTTAGTGTTGGACACAAAGAGTCAAGTTCAGAAAGCATCTGGCAAAGGACACACCGTTCTCTAGCCTGGAAAAACAAGGGAGTGGTCATCATCCCTATTAGCCAAAAGAGGAAGGAATGGGAGATACCTCACCTCCTCGAGGCAGGCAAGGGGAAAACACATTAAGAGGATGGAAATGTATCCCCCAAGTGAACCTGGCACACACCAGGGTGGACATCGTCAGAATCATCTCCCGGTTCTGTGAGGAATGGCTGGGAGGAAATTGGAGGGGCTGGGTGGCAAAAGTAAGCTGGTCAGGAGACAGGCAGGATCAGCGACAGGCCCTGCGACAGGAATGTCAACCGGAGCACCAACGGGAAGAGGGGACGGAGCCGCAAGGGGGGCAAAGGGTAGAGTTGGAAAGGGATTATTCGCTGCATTTCCATGAATGGACAAGGGTGGACCCCAGGGAACCGTTACGACCTGCTCAGGAATTCACTGATCCCTTTCCCCCCCATCCGCTGGCCCTGGAGGAATGTCGGTGGGACGGTGATCATCTAAGTACTAGTACCTGTTTCATCTGCTCATCTGCTTCTGCGCATTTTCCTAGCACGGACTTCACAACTACAGCCATTTGTGGATGATCGGAAGCGGGGAGGATAGCCATGGGTCCCGGTGGCCCCCGGGTCCAAGATGGCAATCAGTTCTTTCCTCCCAGGCTACGGACAGAAATACTCCCTGCACAGTCTATCCCCTGAGACCCAGGGCAATCGATGATGGCAGGGCCCAAGAGATTCCCAAATGATGTCATACAGAAATGAGGGAACATGCGGGGGCGGCAGACATTGAGGGCGCAGCGAGGCCGGGAGCGCTGCGCCCCGCCCGCGCCAGTATGATCCTGTCAGTGTGCTACGGAGAAGCCAGGCGACGTAGGTGACATGGCGGGCGAAAGCACGAGGCGCGGGATGGCAGCGCTTGGTGACGAGCGGTGATGGGGAGCAGCAATGAGCGGCGAGGCGCGGGGGAAGAGGGCGGGGTTGATGGTGACAGGGTGTGATGGAGGATGACAGGGCAGGGGGTAGGGGTGGGTGGTGGCGCCTCGTGGGGCTCGTGACTCATCAAGACGGTGTGGGAGTAATCAGGTGAAGCGGCGGGCGAAAGTGCGAGGCGCGTGATGGCAGGGAGCACCAGCGAGGGGGTTGAGGTCTGTTGATGTTGCTTTTTTAAGATTTTTCCTCTCCTTTTGTTGAAGTGGCACTGTGTTGTTAAAGTTCTATGGGAGGCAACTGGAAGGAGTATCGTGGAGGAAGCCATCTTCGTCCGCTTCTCTTAACCCGATTGTGCTGTAGAGTTGGTTGTGACAGCCATAGTTGGAGCGAAGTTTTTTTTTGTGTAGGGTGGGGGTGAAAATAGTAGGAGGGAGCACGGAGATTGGGGGCGTCTTAGACCAGCAGCAAAATTAGTTGGCTGACGTCGTGATTGGATGGAGAGAGGGGGAGGTTGTGAATTAAGGAAAAAATAGAAAGATACAGCTTGGAGAGAAGGAAAGGGAAGGAGGTTACCTATTCCTTCTTCTCTTCACTTCGCCTCTCTGCATCTCCTCCCTTCTAATTATCTTTTTACTCCTCTTCTTGATTGTTTTGCTTGTGTTTGTTGGAAGTGCCTTCTGGTTTTCACTTCAAATAGGATCTACTGTGATAGATCACTGGCGGGTTTGGCGATGCCGTGTCACAACGAGCCCTGCAAGGATTTCGTAAATGGGGGTTTGGGCCGATTGCTTTCAGCCCACAAAGGGGGATGGATTAAGGTCTCTCCTCATAAGAAGGCGTGGCGGTTTAGGTTCGTAGAGGGAATCAGAAGGAAAACGGGATTGGTGGGGGGCGGGTAAAGCAATGGAGAATGGGTGAGGGGTGGGTTGCTCGGCTATAGGGAGGAGTGATATGATTTTACTTGGTGTCGTCCTTTTCAAAGAATAGACCCTAACTGATGGTTTTCTTCTAACTCATAGTTTGATTGGTAAAGACTCATGAAGTACTTCCTTCTGTTTTGATTCTTTTGAAATAATTCTGATTCTGTTATAAAATTTCTAAGTACAATTTGAAATTAATTTCCTACAAAATTCTCATAATTTTTTTAATACGGGTCAATTTTTTTTCCCAACTTATTTCTTACGTTGAAATCCTCGGTTCAATTTCTTGATAGTGCTATCTATAAATCAGAATTCAAATTCTGATATCTATAACTTTGATATTCAATAGTGACTCTAACCTAGTTTTAAATTTTGATTGCTTGAATCAACAGAAAAAATTCTCAAAATTAAATACTCATTCTATAGTAAAATTACATTTTAAATTTTAAATTTTCATTCCATCTTAAAAAATGTCATTCTGATTTTAAAATTTTTTATCTTACTTGAAGACTTTTCTTCCAAGAATGGGGTATCCTTTCTTATTTGAACTTCATGCTAAAGATGGAATGAAAGTCTAGAAGAGTTTATGAAATATTTTAATTGAACTGTAATTCTAAGTAAGGATTTTTCATAATAAATATGTTAATCCAATCTAAATTAAAAGATATTTGTTGTAATAGAATGAAATTTTAATCAAAACATTTCATAAACCCGTCCAGATTTGTATTCCATCTTGAACAAATGGATGTAGTTGGAAGGGAAAGATCATATTTAGATGAAAATTTATCAAATAAAATTTTAGAATTGAACGAACATTGGAATGATATTTTATAAATATAAAGATTTTTTTTTTTACGGAATGTTTTTTCAACTTTCATTTCTCGTGGGATTTTTTATGTTGATTACTTTTTCCGAGAGATTTACAGATCTACAGAATCGTAGTTTTTACCGTGTTTGATTTGCTATCAAGTCATTCTAATCGTTAGATTCGTCATTGAAACCTTGAATTTTCATTGTTGTACTCAATTAGTGTTCTAAATATGATCTGGAAAATATTTTTGGTTTATCTCCAATATGTTGTATAACCTCGGTTGAATTTCAAACTGGTGCTGATCGTAGTGGTTTCTTAGGTTGGATAGTTTGTTAGGAAGGTTGGTAATGCATCTTGCGGCGAAGGGGGCTAGCTAGCGTGATGGGATTAGGGCACAACCTCGGTAGGGACAATGGCTCTATTGCGGTAAGTCTTGCAGGAGAGGAGTTTGAGAGGGAGGGATGCAGGGGGTTGAGGAAGGAATGTAACCAGCGCATGAAGGAGTTGAAATCATTGGAATCACTGTCATGAAGAGGTTGACGGCTTGTCTTGTGTTTGCTGATGCCTACGAACTCAGAGGTTTGTGAATGAACGAGGCTAGAACAACGCTGGCCGGTGCTGGGGCGTGGTCGCGCTGCCATGTGACCCGAATTGTTCGGCAGCAAGAGGCCTGGTAGAGAGATCTGGGAAGTTGCCGAGTGCGGAAGACACTCCACTGTCTATTGATAAGTTGGTATTCAAACGACGTTGGTCGGAGCCGGCGTGTGTCTCTTCGCCCTGTAGCCCAACAGCTGGGAGTTATTATGAAGTGGGTCGTGCCATTCTGTAACCTAGCAGTTGGGGGTGTGAGGCCTGGTAGAGTCTGGGTAGTGAGAGCATGTGGGTTGAGATAGGCTTAGGGCGGGTGACTCAATCACACTAGGGCATTTTGGTTTCGGGCGGAAAACTTCTACGCATTCAGGACTCGAAGTAGTTGGTACTCTAGTTTTTTCTAAATTCTCTTGACTCTGAGGACTTCTAGTAACTCTTCTTAGATGGCTTCGATGTTGTTATACTCAGTGATCTGCGGTTGTTCGATGTCAGAACGACGTTGGCCTGTGCTGGGGTATTGCACTGTAACCTGCTGATGCAGGAGTGTGAGGCCTGGTAGAGAGATCTGGGGATGCTTTGGGGTGGGCATTCCACAGGACAACCAAGAGTTGCTGCTGGGACGACGTTGGTCGGAGATGGGGTGAGTTGTGTTGCCCTGTAACCCAGCAGGATGTGTGAGGCCTGGAAGAGCTCGATAGGGAGTAAGACAGTGTTGGAGAACTCTGGAAAGGTTTGTTAGGGTTTTCGGGGGTTTTAGGACCTCTACGGTTTATTTCCCTGCTTTCCGAATTACTGCAAGTGTTCTCAGACGTCTTTTCAGCCGAAGTTGGATAATGGTCGTGGTATCTGGTTCAAAAAAGAGGTCGAGGGAGAAGGAGATGGTGGGATATCACCCGTCCTACTAGTGAGAGGGCTAGCTGGTAGGACGAGAATAAAGTACAGCAGCAACGGAGATGGTGGCTCTGCTGCAGACTACAGTAAGTCTGCCCGGATTGGGGGTGTCAGAGTCTTTTTATGAATTGTGCATATGTTTTTGTTTCTAAAAAAAAGAGGTGAGTGAGAGAAGTAGATGGTGGGATATCAAGTGTCCTTAGCTTGTAGGATGGAAATAGGGTACAGAAGCAGCGAAGGTGGTGACTCTGCTGCAGTAAGTCTTGTCGGAATGAGGTAAAGAGGATTGATGGGGGATTTATGAGTCGTTTTCTAATGGATGGTAGAGTGGTGAGACCGGGAAGGATGAGACAAATGCTGATGATCAGGAAAAGAGGAAAGAGGAGGAAGAAACAATGGTATGCAATATGGGAGTTCCAGGGAGTAGACCCAACAAAGACGTACTTTGGAAAACACAAAATTTGCATGCAAGTATTAAAAAGGGTTGACATAGACCTCATATCGGATTCACTCGATGTCAATGACTTGGCATCAGCAGATACTGCCAAAAGACATGCCCTCTGGGATCGGGCCAAGGGAGTGAGAGCCAGAACATGGCCATATATTGTATGCATATAAGAGATCCATCTAATGAGAAAACCTGGACGTCTCAAAGCAAGCAAGCTGGTATGCTCGTACCAACATACCTGGTCCAGTCACTTGCTCTCTTGCCAAGCAGTAGAGGAGTGGCAATACACCCCTTGTCGAGTTCATAATTGAGAGATGGATACGATTAACGATAGGTGGGTATCCGTATCAGCCTTACCAGACTCCTTAGTGGTAAGCATTCTATACTTTATATTCACCTAACGTCACCCGAGAAAGGAAGTAATTTTTCCTTGATATCCCCAGACTGATTCTGGTTCCTACATGAATCTCCCTTATCCTTGCTGGTGATTCTAACGCAGGGAAAATTTGTAGCAACAGCACGACACCTCATAGTAGATTCTCTCCATCAACAGGGGGAGTTAGATGGATTGAAGTCCCCTGAGACTGAATCAGAGAACCAACAGGAGACATCAGTTGTACCAAGTTCCCCACAACGTAGTTGGGTCACGAGAGTGGGAAAAATGATAACAACAATGAAACAATAATAGTGGTAATAAATCCTCATACGAAGATCAGTGCCCCAACCCTGGAATCACATTCCAAAGAAAACCTCTGATTGAGGTCGTAGCAAGGTGTTTATCTATGCAATATGTAAATAATGAGTTTGCACGTGCCAATTTGGGTTCAGGACGGGTTGCCCCACAAGGGAGATCAGTAGTATAGTGGGATCGGTAGCAGTAAACAACAGGCAGAGAATGTTGGATTATATTGATTGCATTGATTTGACCCAAAATTTCACAACCGACCATACCACCATCAATGCTACGAATGCCGCCTAATACAAGCCCTGGGTGATGGTAACATTAGGAAACCTCCCCTCTACCGATAGTGCAGTGGGTGTGTGGATGAGTTACGCCTATATTTTCAACAGGAAAAAATAATAGTAATTGTCTGAATGAGGGGGAAGGTCAATTACATCAAGGTAATCCCATCAACAGAGTGAATACTGGACATATTGGACACACTGCTGCCTGCCTCTTCATGTTAGTGACCAAGGATCTAAGGTGGCACTCCCTTTTGTTCAGTCAGTTCCCCCGGCCTAGTACACCATAGATTATTCGGAGACATTTCAAGTTGGTCCGCCATCCCAGAAATCCAGTAGAGATTAGACACACTGGCTATCCGGATCTGCCTGCTAGTGACCAAGGATTTGATGTGGCTCCCCCTCTTATTGAGTGAGAATCCCCCCCCCTTGCATTTCCGGACTGAAAACAGATTAGCCTGAGGTAGAAGTTGAGATATTTGTTGATGCAGGGGAAACAAGAACAGACATCGTATCGAACAGGAATTATAATGCTACCCGTCAGACAGAAGGATGAAATATGGGAAGTGGGACTGTCAGCGCTCATCAATGCAAGGCATGGGGACATAATAGTGCAATGTACTGCGTCCTGTTTCCTCTCTTCGATTATGGGCAGACTGACAGGTGATTCCAAGATCATAACGGATATACCAAATTTATTCAAGGACAATTTCCATTGGGTGAGACCTCAAGGCTAATTTTGTCTACATATGCATACAAATTGGCAGAGCGGGACATGTATCTACGGTATGAGCACACAAGGCAGGTAGATCTTCGCTGGTTTAGTCAAGCCGCACTCAGTGGGTTAAAGCAATTGACATTCACTGATCCCAGTCGAGTCAGGACTCTTTGGCTACCTCCGTGCCGCATGTACTAATTGCTAGTCTAGGAGTATTCTTTCATATTGCCTTTAATTCTCAATTTATTTATATGTCATAGACTCAACGAGTACAGAGGATTGATGATTTTTGTCTTCCCTTAATTATATCACTAACAGAACAACGATGAGAAATGTTCAAACAAACTTTTTCAAAGGAGGAAGAAGAATATCATGGTATTGAATCTATTGATGGTATTCCCAAGAAATTTTGGAAAGTAATGTGCGACTACATTTTTTTTTATTTTTTTTATTTTTTTTTTTTCCGTGGGGAGCCGCACGTGCTGGGAACCGGGCCCAGCGTCCCATTTGAAACATGAAACATTTTTAAGAACATATACAGAAAAACTTTGAGATACCGAGACTCTTACCCAGTTTTGTCTGAAAATAGGATCATGATCAATTACTCGCCTATTCGATGAAGAACCCTACGAGATAGGCTAAAATTCAGAAAAGGTCTGAAAAAATCTGAAAAAATATGAGGAGAAAAAATATGAGTAGTTTCCTTAATGTGCGACTACATCTATTATGAAGTGTGGGTTTCAGGAAGGGTGGGAGAGGTAGTAGGACAATAAATCCTCACTCTATTACATTAAAAAAAAAAGACACAATCAAATATCGATAATTATAGAACCATCACTCTTCTCACGGTGGTCTATAAGTTGACAATCAAGACATTCAAATGACAAACGTTTTTGTAGATATTATTCACCAAACTCACACCAGATTTACTAAAGGGGAGAAATATTCAACATAACATCCTCCTCGTAAATGAATTAGTGAAGCTAACTCGCTAATTTAAGTACAATGCAACTTTCATCTTTTTTTATTTTGAGAAAGTTTATGACCATGTTGATTGACTTTTTCTAGATAAGTAAGTTTATGACCATATTGATTGACTTTTTTTAGATAAGCATATGAAAACACTTAATTTTGGACAAGGTTTTCGACATTGGGTGAGAATTATGCATACTAACGCTGCAATGAGAGTTCTAGCAAATAGTAATCTAGCCCCACCATAAGGGAAAGGTTGTAAGCACACAACGTTTGGTGAGATAAGGGGATCATATTGCCCCCTTTCTTTTTGGAGGCTCTACTTGTCAACACATCTCATCACAAAAATATTAAACATATTCAGATCCTCGATGCCTGAGGAGGCAATACCAGTTTGCTTGTTGTGTGCTTATAACCTTTCCCTTATGGTAGATGGTTCTCATAATAACTTGATTACAGTCCAAAATACGAGGATTAACGGCGGTAATAAAACCTTGGGGTGCTTGATACATTATCAAGGATTTTGCCCCCCTGAACGACCACACATTAATTGGTTTTCATTAGAGGCCTATGTTAGAGTGTTAGGGTCTCTTTGACGGCGGAAAACAAACCAACAACCAATAATAAATGGATCACCTAACCAGCACAAGACAAGCTGACACTATGGAAGGACAAACATACCTCCCTCATCGGTCGGACACTGGCTATTAATAAGGTAATTCTTGCTTCCTCTGATTTATATCAACGACCTGGGCAATTGAAAAAACTACTTTTATTTTTTTTGTAGAGACGAGTCAAATATTTCCTCTAGCGTGAATTCATGAGTGTGAAAGTGTGATTAGTAAAGTAGCATGGTTATAAGTAATCCAACCTTAAAGGGAGACTTGGTATCATTGATCCATCCACGCATGATATGACACTGTCAATTTAATTGGTAAATATCTTACTCTTTAATTTACGAACTCCTTAGACTACTTTAGCCTTGGAGCAAATTGTGAAACTAGCACCAACAGTCCCAACTGAAATAAACCAAATTATATAGTTGAAAAACAGATGTCGGTCTATTCCAAGTGGGCAGGTTCAAAGTTTAGGAGGTATCAAGGACCCGAATAGATAAACAATCAAGGATGATGTACGAAAAAATCCATTGTAGTTCAACCTTGTCAAAATTTGGCAAAGACTGCCCCTACCTAACAAGATTTCCCTGAACAGGTGGGAAACGATTTGTCAACAATCCCTTTTTAACAATAGATGGATAACAAATTTATGTGGAAGGATGCTTCAATGCATGGGCTCTCCATGAAGAGGGTAAGTGAAAAACAAAGATCTCAAAATTGAGGATATATAGTGTCGTGACTCAAATGATTGAAAGAATTTGAGACATTGAGTAACTTCCTTATGGAGGGTCAGGACAACTTGACAATCAGTCATTCAACCTAATCTAAAAGGGATTTGGGTATTCTAAGCCCATTTATACAAGTTGTGACACTTTTAATGCAGTGAATTAAAATACCACTCTTCAACCCACAAATTCTTTGGGTAATTTCGGCCTTGGAAGAGATTGCGAGACTGACTCTTGAGGCACCACTAGGCACAAACCTCCTTTGTTGGTTAGAGAATCGGTTTCCCCCGACAGCCACAACAATAGTAGAAGTACAATGGTTTGGTCATGAGTATAAACAGGCAAAGTTCGATTATAATGGCAGAGCGGTCGAGATAGCAGGGTGGGGAAGGAACCAGTATGTAGTAGCAAGATATTTGGCGCCTTACATAGGGTGAAGAGGTTTTTTCCCCTTCTCGAGCTATCTACTCAGTCAATTCTCTAGCTCATAGAGTACCCAAATTCATGGATGGGACCCTTTCCCATCCCACTCGTCATCCATGATGAAAGTCCTATGAGAGGGCTAGGTGGTACAAACAAGAGCTGGACAGGAGGATAAAGGGATCAGACAGTGTCCCCCGATGCCCCTACTCTTCCTTGACGCTCGCCCCAACTATCTCTATGACAGACAAAAGCTTGAGCTTACTTTGAGTGTTTGTACTTTCGATAATACCCTTTAACAACTGAAATGATTTTATTTTTGTATAATGGAAGCTAAACCTGATTTCTATCAGGTGCTGGTCCCCACCAATAGATTGGATCCAACAACGAGGCTGCTAATGGTGGGTCTCATGTCACCACCACTAGTAGTGCCGACTAGTTTTATATAAAAAAAAAAGAACCTTTTTTGTTTTATTAAAAAAAAACATCCCTTGGAACAGTATGGAGTGATGTTTTAGGCATGTTGTACTCCTATCTACCCTAAAGGTGACTCTAGTCTATTGGTGGGGAGCATCACCTGTTGGAAAGCGGGTCCAACCTCCCCATTGAATCCAATAAAGAACTTTTAAACATAAGCATGAATGAGGGCAGTGACGCCTCTTCAGTCCTTTCTGGACCACCAGATCCGTCTAACATAACAAGTTACCTTGCCCTTCATAAATCGATTGAAAATCACTCCCCATCTCTACCAAACCACTGCAAATCCACCACAGCGAGTTGTGAAGGAGGAAAGGGATCTCCAAAACAATTTGGAAATCTAAGGGAAGACCTTGGCTGCAGTGCAAACCAGTCAAAAAACCAGAAATGAAAGTCTCTCTTGAAAGATTTTTCCATCCTTTCTCCTCTTGGCCACTCCACCTTACCCAGACCCTTCCCTTGAGTTCCCCTCAACCAATTCAAATAAACGTTTTGGATTGTTTCTTTAATATCCTTCTTCTGATGTAATTTGAGAAGTTCATTCGAAAAAGTTAAATACCGGATCAAATTCTTATCATCGAATGCTGAAATTCAACAAATTGTCAAACAATTTAGTGATTGTTGGCTAGGAGGACTCTAGGGGAAAAAGGTTAAAAAAATACGTGGTGTGGGGTTCAGGGGATGGGCAAGAGAATTCTTTCTGTTTTTTCATGATTGGACCACTTTGGATCCCTCTATTCCACTTCACCCCTTTTCTGACTCTTTTGACTTGTTCCCTCCCTCTGCGCTGAACCTTGTGCCTCAAAACTGGATGGAGTACTATAAAGTAGATTAGTATGTTATCAAAATGCTTTGACATACAAACTGCGGTGTGCTAGAACTTCGGGAGGTAGATTTGACGCCTAATTTCATGGTGAAGAGGTGCACTAGACAATCACAACACAAAGGTCTCAAAATTCCTGTCATACTGGATTTCATTTTTGTTCTAGGGGGACGCTAGAGCTGGTCTCCAGCAGATGTTGCTCCCCACCAATAGATGGAGTGGCTAACTCTGGGTTAACTAGGGCTAGATGCTCATATTACCATCCCTAGTAGATCTGAAAAAAAAAACCCTCAAATGATTGATGCTTGTTTGAGGAGCTTCATTTGTATTTTGCCATCATTCTGCCACTGCGCTGGAGAATCTTAAAATGATTCTTTTGAATTGGATCAGAATCCTTCATAAGGGCCCCAACGTGCGAACTAGTGATGAGGTTACCCTTCGATATCATCAAAACCAGATAGGTAATGCAGTGGAGATCCACCCTCTTTTTATTTATTTTTATTTTTTTAACACAAAGAACTCCATCTATTGGTGGGGAGCATCACCTGCTGGAAAACGGGTCCAGCGTCCGTTGAATACATGAATACATAAATGCATGAGTACCAGATGAGATTAATTACCATTGATGTCTGTGTTGTCAGTACAAATGTGTGAGCTGCCTAGAATTGCCTTTTCACCTCATAGAGGGTGCCTAATAGGAAAATTTGTACTACCATATTACCAGCAGCCCACTTTTCTTCCATAAAATGAAGTCGAGGTCATGCCTCCCCCAACCCATACCAGTGTAAGTCAACAAGTGCCATCTCAAAAAGGAGGGAAAAAGACTGAGAAAAAACTGGGGATCTGAGGGAACCCTACTTGGAGATTGTGTAGCCTGCTTTTTCCTCCCATCTGACCCATAATGACCATTTCGTTTTTTGAACGAAATTGAAACAGAGTTTTTTGGTCGAAAACTCGTCAAAATTCGTTCAAAAAATAAAAGATGTCCAACGTTGGACCCTCAGGAACAACAAATTTTGACAAGTTTTCGGCCAAAAAAGTCGGTTTCAATTTCGTTCAAAAAATAAAAGATGTCCATTTTGACGAAATACAAACGCTGAACCCTCAGAAACAACAAATTTTGATGAGTTTTCGGTAAAAAAACTCGGTTTCAATTTCGTTCAAAAAATAAAAGATGTCAATTTTGACGAAATGACAGTTTCATTTGTTTTTCTCTTCCTACCTCTAGATAGAACCGTACCAACTCAATGACACAAGACTCAAGGAAGATGGTGAGAGTAATTCAGGAAAATCCGAGAGTGTGATCGTAGAGGAATTTCGGGATCCAAGTTTGTCCAGTAAGTGAAACGAATTCTATAATCTTTGCATATATGTACCTGACTCTCATCTTAATTTTCACCCCCTGCCCTATTCCACTTAATTTATCTCATCTTTCCCCCCGGGGGTCCCCCAAGCCAATCGCCACAAAATTGTTGGATGTGTTGTCTGATTTCTTTTTTGGTGGACATGAATTTTATTTTGTCCTTATAATTTTCTCATTCGGATGTGATGTCAATTTGAACTTGTTGTTTGATTGAGTCTGTAAATTTTGGCTCATCAAGCCTGACCCCTTCCAACTCATAAGTACAACGTCTACGACTCTACGCCATAATGCCCAAATGATTGCTCTCCTTCATATTTTATAGATATTGAGAGTAAATGTGTCTTCTGTTAAGAAACTCAACTCGGTCAATGGAGGGATCCCAAGTTTCACATAGCATCGTTTTCCAATTTCAAGGCCATGTTTCAATGGTCCCTAAATGATTTTATTTTCTATCCCACCATCTTCATAGCCAGATTGCCCCTGGGCATCTCAAGAAGATATAACTGTCATTTTGTCAAAATTTACATCTTTTTTTTTTTGAACGAAATTGAAACTGAGTTTTTTGGCAAAAAACTCATTAAAAGTTTTTGTTCCTGAGGGTCCGGCGTTTTTTGACGAGTTTTCGGCCAAAAAACTTGGTTTCAATTTCGTTCAAAACATAAAAAATGTCAATTTTGACGAAATGGTCGTTATTTTTTCAATGGGTTTCTAAAATATTTCGAGATGAAAATGTCGAGACACAAAACTTACACCATGGTAAGGCCAAACCCTTATGTTCCAAGGAGGTCCTATCAATAAGTCAATCAATTGTTAGTAGGCAACGATGGTCGATCTGTCATTGCAGTGACGTCACTTTGGTTGACTTAGATTTAATAGTTTTAAACCATTTAATGAGGTGTAAATCTTATTTGGCTATGTTCAATTGATTCATCCATCTAGCCTCAGTTCTATCCCTCCAATTCAATCTAGGCCTGAGCATCCGATAAGTAGATTTGACTGTTATAGTATGTAACTTTTGGACCCACAATCTGTTTTTTCCAATTGGGTTGGACCAGACCCAACTGGCATCGTTGAAAGCCAATTTATCTATTGAGTAAGCTGGCTGAAAAGCTAATCATTAATATCTTTAAATTGCAGTACTCCGATTCAGAATATTTGATCCACTTGATACCATTTAGTTTGCTAAGGTTGGAGGCTCCTTATAATGCCACTATTTCCAAGCGAGTAGAGAAACACAAGAATATTTCGATCATCTCCTACCATGATCACATCTCCTACCTGTTGTGCGTTATCGTTAAAACCTACCCAGTCACTCTCTTGTATATTGGACCCTTTTTTCCGTAAATGGTGAAGTCCTCGTTAATCTGTTTGGACTTGGCCAAGACAAAATTCTGCAAAGATCCCAACCAGATGAGACTAGATGAGTTTCAATTAATCAGGTGTTTAGAATCAGGGTGTTACAAAGTAAGGACAAAATGGCTTTAGATCCTGCAAAGTGGGCCTGAACGACAACAATGGGTAGGGGTTGGTAGTGCACTCGTTCTCTACACACCCAAATGGTAGAATCAATGTATTGGATAATCTGACCTAAAGTACACCTACAAGACAGAGTGGAGGCCTGCTGGATTCGACAACTAAATGTAAGTAAAAAAATTATCCGCCCTATAAAGGCGTTTAACACTATCAAGGCTAACCGGCGAAGATGGCTTCCCTTCAATGACAGGTAGATCATCGCTGCTTGGCCACAAATGACTGGATTATTGAAAATTCTTCTCTTGCACAGAAAGGAATTGCTTTACCGTGGTGTAAATTTTGTTCTGCTGCTTTCCTGACTGAGCATAGTTTTCTCAATGTCCAGGGGCTATCTGGCTTTGGAGGTGGTGGGGTGGGTCTGGGGTCAGTTAGGTACCTCACATCCATGGCCCTGGGGTTGGGGGCATTACTATGTGAAATATGGCACAACAGATAAGCTTGATACTTTTATACAAAATTTACTCAAAACAAGTCGGCGAGATGTCTTTTGGGCATTATGGAGGAGACGTTGTAGACACGAAATGCAGGGTAGTAGGCTTGATGTTCTTGAATTCATTGACTCTACCAAACAGCAAATCCAAGATAACATCACCACTCAGTGGAAGAAGGTGAAAAAAAGTATCAAATATCTTTCAAATACTAACGTATTCAACAATTCAGTGGCTGCTGGCTTGGGGGGATCCACGGGGGAAGGCTGGGAAAAATATAATTGAGGGGGGGCTCAGAGGGGTAATACGCAGGGCTATTTCTTGAATTTTAATGATGGGACGTCCATGAATCCCTCCATACGGTTACGTCCTCTTTCAGAGCTCCCTGATCCTTTCCCCCCTTCTTCTATCGGAGCTGGTTTGGTCTGGAATACTCGTTAGGGGTCTAATGGTCATCTGGTTTTTGTAGACACTAGCAGGATCGGTAAAAGTCTTGTATGTCCAGGTAGGGTGATACCAGGGCTTCTCTGTAAGATCTGGCGCCCGATAACTGGGTGGAGGGATAAAAGTTGCAGGCTCATAAGCCTCAAGCACTAAGACCATGTCAATCCAAATTCAAATTATGTTTCAACGGGACGCTAGACCCGATTTCCAGAAAGTGATGCTCCCCACTAATAGATAGCGTAGCTGCTAGGGTCTACTAGAAGGGGTTGCTCCGACCACCCTCCCTAGTAGATCCTCAGTGGCCTTTTTTTTTTTTTGCCACCTCATCCCTGTTATATTCCTCTTTGTTGATGATCTCACCGTCTTCATAAAAGCATCCAATAATAGCTTTTTGGCCTGCAAGCAAACAGTCCTGTTCTCAGTGATTGCCGACATGAGGTTTAATTTAGGAGCTGAGACACAGGGCTGGTGTCTTCGCCCAAAAGGGAAGTCCCTGCCCAATGAACTGGGAACCCAAGGATGAAGCAATCAGAGTGCTGGGTGTGCGACTTTCAGCGCTAGGCAACTGGCCATGGCAAACTCTGATCCAAGTGCTGATGTGGACCCTCTCAAAATGGAAGAGTGTATACACTGGCCTGACAACGAGAGCTTAGGCTGTCTGCCTTGTTTGGGGTATTGCCCTTGGCAGCTTATCACTTGGAGTGTCCACTAAATGTTATATACTGAATGAGCTTCTGTGTTTTTTACTCCCATTCTCCTCCTCTCTTTGCTGCCGAACCTTCGGGTATCTTTCTTAGGTTCGGAATGCCATCCCATGCAGTGTGCTTTTCCAGGAAACTTCCCTTAAACCACCAGTTTCTTTGACCCTTCCCTTGCAGCACCTGGAAATGTTCCCCGTGCCAAAAACAAACGAACCGTTGCGGACCTCCTTTTGGCTGGTGCCGCTAGCCATTTTTCCTTGGCAGGCCAACCTGCGAAACTTACCGCGTGTTGTCCAGTTGATGTAGCTTAGTGGTTAGACCACCGGTTGGAAATGCGCATTGTGGTATGAGGTTGCGGGTTCAGAGCTCCGCAGCCTTGCGCATGGACACCGGTAGGGCATTAGAATGACGCACCGCTGGACACACACTCCCCTGGGCTGACGCAGGTAAGCTATTACAGATACTGCTTGCACACCACCCAGGGGTCTTAGTCCATGGTTGCTGTGTGCTGGGTTTGGGCTGTGGGATGTTTGCCTGATGCTCTTAGTTCTAGCGGTTCTTTGCGCACTTGCATACTTGGGGATGATTGTTCAATTGCCTTCCAGTCTGATATTGTGTACAAATTGGTAAGTTTTCACAGTAGCTCAGTAGGTTCGATAGAAGATTGCATGGATGAGGTCGTGTGTTCAAACTCGCTTACCTAGTGGGAGGCAGGACCAAGAGACCTACACATCGCCCACAGACTCAGGAACGGTTGATGAGAGTGAAACTAGTACAGACTGTGGTCTGTGTTGGTAGGTTTCTCGCGAGGGGTTAGGATGAGGGCTCCCCTTAGGACAGCTCGCCTGTAGAACAGGAACGGTTGATGAGAATGAGACTTAGTACGCTCTACGGTCGATGTCTGTCTGAACTAGGACCCTACAGACCACCCATGGAACGAGGAACAGTTGATGAGAGTGAGACTTAGTACAGTCTATGGTCGGTGCTGGTAGGGCTCTTGTGTTGGAGGGGCTCTCTACAAGATTGGTTGGGTTGCCTGCCTCCTATGTCCGGTTCACTATCAACAAACAAGTAGTAATGACAACAGTGTGCACAGCGAACAACCTAACAACAAACAACAGTAACAACAGTTGTGTACACAACGATAGGAACACAAAATAGGCCCACCTATGAAGGTATCCTCTAGGAGGGAATTGGATGCCTTTGCGGATAAGGGGTAAGGACGGGGTCTGTTCCAGGTTGGGGCCGAGGTGCTTTTCCTCGGCGGTGGCAGCATGAAATAGGGTTTGCGGGCAGGGGGAAGTTTCTTTGCGTGGTGACTTCTCGAAGCTTCTTGGACAAATTATGGTATATTAAGCCTTTCGGGGTTCTGAAAGCCTCTGGTCTTCTTCTTCATTAGGATATTCGATTTCAGAGATGGTTGCACCTGGACTGACATCAGCAGCGTTGCTCTGTTCTGTGCCCTCAGTTTGCCGATGCCAGAACGACGCTGGCCGGAGCTGGGGTGTTACCCTGTAACCTGCAACGACAGGAGTGTGAGGCCTTGTAGAGAGATCTGGGGTTTGCCGAGGAAGGAAGGTAAGCCAGTGGCGAATTGTGGGGGACCGACCGCCTTGACACCCTATGGGCTTGGGGATAGTCTTGGTGGCGAGAAGAGGTCAGCTATGGATGATGTTGGTCTGGTCAGTACTGTCTTTGAGTAGTAATGTCCCGGTATAGGGAGGGCTAGGAGTTGCTCTATATTTAGGAAAGTGGAATGGCTGATATAGCATAGTATTCAATTTTTGAGTTCTTCATCAGAAAAGATTCTTAGCCGAAGCCGGGTAATGGCCCTGGCACCTCATATGTTGTGTAATAATTCATGTGGGACGCTGGACCCGGTTTCCAGCACGTGCTGCTCCCCACGAATAGATTGGAGCAAATTGTCCCAAAAAAAAAAAAAAAAAAAAAAAAAAGTCCACCTATGGGACTTGTAGCGAAACGTCTGTACCTAGCATATGAAGTACTTGGGCGACAAGGCTCGCACAAATATGCTTTGATCAGGGCTGAGTGAGGTGTCTGGGACTCAGCTTAGCCCTGGTACCTACAACCACGGTTAGGTCAGGTCATCCCCAGGCTGGAGGGTGACGATCCTGAGTGGTAGACAGTACTAGACACTGAGTTAGGATAGTGGGAGTAGGAGTGCGCCGGGAGCAATTACGAAAGAGGTAGGTTGGGAGGGAGTCCCATAGGATTAGGGGGCCTCTACCACTGGGCTGATTGCCGAAGGTGACTCTCATGTGTCTGTAATCCAGCCGCTACAACAACCTAGGAAAGAAACTTGCGGCGTGTTAATGGTTGTGTTGGAAAAAATGGCCGGGCGAGGTACCGTTGGTTTAAGATTAATCTTGGTAAAGTTATGTATTTGAGGGGCTGTCCATGCTCTCGCTTGGAATTTACATCCCAAGATCTTGCTGCTGTAATCTGATCCTATTGCATCTTATTGCATCGTAGTTTCACTAAGTTTTGCCCAATTTTGTTCATTTTCCCTTAAAGAGGGGGCTGTATTGAGGGGGTAGGATGATATGAGGGAGGGAAAGGACGCGCTCTGTGGGAAGGGGCTAACTGCAGAGTGGAATTAGGGCATAGCAGCAGGGAGATGGTGGCTCCACTGCAGTAAGTCTTGCCGGAGTAAGGTTGGGTCGGTGTTGGTGGTGGGGAGTATCAGTTCCCTTCTTAGGGTGTTTCCCCTATTGAGATGCTTTTAGTACAGGGGGTTGAGAAGGCTGCGGGGTACGAGGGGGGAAGGGGGGCGACCGAGGGGGGACTGTGGGTTTTTGTTAGTAGGTCAGAAGGAAGGGGCTGGGACGACGCAGGCCGGTGCTGGAGTGGTTTTGCTCTGTGACCCGGAGAGGAACATGAGGCTTGGGGAGTTTTGTCGAGGGAGGAAGATAGAACCAACACTTTTGACGTTGCCGTAGCTGGGGTGTATCCCTGTCACCGTTTTGGGGCGTGCGGCTATGGGGAGTTGCCGAGGGAGGAAGACACTCCTCACCATCGTCGCTAGGTTGGTCGGTACTGGGGCTTGGTGGGGTCCTGTAACTCTAGCATGAGAGGGTATGAGACCAGCTGTGTGTCGCTTGAGGACTGGACACGAGACCTGTAGTTTTCTCCAATAGTTGCGGGGAGAGTGGGTGGTTGGTGGTCTGTGCAGTCCGTACTAAGGTTCTCTGGTTCTGGATCCTTGGTAGTACTTCGCCCTTACATGTAACTGGGGTGTAGGAGTTCAAAGAGGGTCACAACGGGACTGACATCCGAATAGCTAATTTATTCTGTGCCCCTGTTTTGCCGATGCCAGAACGACGCTGGCCGGAGCTGGGGCGTCGCCTTGTGACCTGCAATTCGCAGGAGTATGAGGCCTTGTAGAGAGATCTGGGGTTTGCCGAGGGTGGAAGGCAAGCCAGTGGCAAATCGGGGGGGGCTGCGTTGTGGCGAGAAGAGATCTGCTATGGGTGATGTTGGTATGGTTGGTACTGTCCCCGAGTAAGTACGTCCTGGGGAAAGGAGGGCTAGGAATTACCTTAGGAGTCTAGTTCAAAAAAATCTTCTTAGAATTTATCAAAATTTTCACAAAATGTTGGAATCTGTTCTTAAAGAGAGGGGGGTAGTCTGCTTTGCCCTAAAAATGTCTTCTGGATTCTGGGGATTCCGGACAACCTTGTTTAGGTGGTACTGAGGCTGTTATACTCGGTGACCTGCGACTGTTAGATGCCAGAACGACGCTGGCCGGTGCTGGGGTGTTGCCCTGTAACCTGCTGATGCAGGAGCATGAGGCCTGGTACTAGAGAGATCTGGGGGTGCTTTGGGGGGGCATTCCATGGGACAACCAAGGGTTGCCGCTGGGACGACGCTGGCCGGAGCTGGGGTGAGTTGTGTTGCCCTGTAACCCAGCAAGATAAGGGAGTGTGAGGCCTGGAAGAGCTCGACAGGGAGTAAGACAGTGTTGGAGAAAATTGGAAGGTTTTGTTAGGGATTTCGCGGGTTTAGAGGCATTTGCAGGACTTCGGAAGGCTATTCCCATATTTTCCGAATAACAGAAAGTTTTCTCAGATGGCTTTTCAGCCAAGTCGGGTAACGGGTAAGAGAGGGATTGAGGTTAGTGAGAGAAAGACACCACGCATCCTACTAGCAAAGGGGTCAGCTGGTAGGATAGAAATAGGGCATAGCAGCAGTAGAGATTGTGGCTTTGCTGCAGTAGGTCTTGTCGGAGGGAGGTAAAAGGACTGATGGTAGATTCTCGAGGGTTTTTCGAATTTTGTCTGACTCTGAAGTTTCCCACAAAAAAGGTCTGGAATAGCCCTAAAATTCTTTTTTTTCAAAGACAAGCTCCATCTATTGGTAGGGAGCAGCACCTGCTGGAAACCGGGTCTAGCGTCCCATAGATACAACTTTTCCTCACAGGTTGGCACAAAACTGGGAACCGGGCCCAGCGTCCCATCACGAATACATTCGAAAAATTTCATCAGAACTTGCATGAGAAAGAACCAGAAACTACTTGAAAAATCTAATTATAACGACGTTTTTTGGTTCGAAATAGGACTTTAACTTTCCATCTCCCTTCGACGAGCCGACCTCCTCCACCACATAGTTCGAAGGGAGAGAAGAAAGTAATCAGTCCAGAAACAAATTMTGAACAAGTCTGAGAACAATTAGCTTCCTGCCTGCTATGCCTAGCAACCCCCTGCTCTTCCTCATCTCCCGACGAGCCGACCTCCTCCACCACATAGTTCGGAAGATAAGAAACAACAGACAATCAACCTCTCCAAAACCCATATGGTTAAGAATGGACTTCAATTTTCCATCTCCCTTCGACGAGCCGACCTCCTCCACCACATAGTTCAAAGAGAGAGAAGATAATTGGAGTCCAATCAAGGAATTGCAAAAATGTCATCAAATCGTTTTTAACGAGGCCGTAAAAAGGATACGCTTTTGTTGGTCACAGCTCAAACCAATCCCTACCCACTGTACCTTGTCTCATGCTGCCTCCACCGAGGAAAATCCCTCGGCCCCAACATAAAACAGATCCCCTCCCCTCCCACCACCACCTCCGCAACGGCAACCAATCCCCTCCTAGAGGCTGCCTTTGCCCACCCCTTGTCCCTATCTGCCCCCGCTGGGGTTGAAGGCGACCAAGTCTCAAACCCCGGCCCCAGACTCAGACAATCCCCAATCTGCCCTACTCCCAATAGTGCTACTGCCTCCCACCATGCAACACCCCTGTAGAATAAGGCTCCCCTATAACAGACCCCAGGGTTAATTTTTCGGGGACAACTAACTAGTAGTCTATGCCCACAACTGGCCAGCCCTATCTCTCCTTCCCCTAGCTTACCCAAGGCCAGGCGGAGCCCAGGCTGACAGTCCTACCGTCCTTCCCCTGGCTTGTCCCCTAACTTAGGCCAGGCGGATCTCAGACCTGTTGTGGGTAACTACCGTATATCTGTACCCTGGAGTCTCAAACCCCCCCTGCGTATGAAAGTTTCAGCCATAACCTCCAAAGTCCTATCCTCACTACAGCGTCTGCAAAAACTCATGAAAAAAACAAAACAAAGGGGGAACATGCAGGGCAAAACCCAGTGGCGAAATTGCTAAACAATCCCAACATGAAAACGTTATGTCTCAAATTTCTGCTACAAATAGTCGTAATCAAGAAGTAAGTAATCAAGAAATAGGTGATCGAGATATAGGTAGTCGGAATATAGGTAATCAAGATATAGGTAATCTAGATGTAGGTAATCAAGATATAGCTAATCAGGATGTAAATATTTATGACTATTGGATAATTGGGTAGCCGAAAACGGTACCCTGAGACTAAAAGGTTTACAGATTGATATTTAATATTGATGATGGTAGTGATAATGATTGAAATGTTATAGATGACTATTTGAGTGAATCGGTAGCCTAAAGATAGTGGTGGCGATCAACTTCGCCTACAGATGGTAGCTGTGAGGATGATAGTGTTGATGATCGTGATACAACAGATGCTAGCTATGAGGATAATAGTGTTGATGATCGTGATACTACAGATGGTGAAAATCACTATAGAAATGACTAAACACCCATAGAGATGTAATGATGATAAGGATGTGGACTAATTATCTATTATGTTGATGATGATCGCCTTGCCCCGTCGTCGACATACTCGAATTTCATGGTGCACCCTGAATCTTCGATATCTCATGATCCACTAGACCATTTGATCTGAAATTTGGACCACCTCAGATCCTCGACATAGACCACCGGTGGTCCAATTTTCAGGTCAGGGCGCACCCAATCGCGCGCAATCGTTGAGAGCACGCGCGCTATTTTCCTTGCTGCGTGCAGTTTTCCAGCGCGCGCCGTATGATGAGGAATCGAGGATGATGATATTGCTAATAACGTACACCTGTGATGATGCACTGGTGACGATAATAATAGGGATGAAACAGCGCCCCTAAAATAGTAAAACATTGATGAGGGCAATACTGATGACGATGCCAACGAGCGGCTGCAATAGTGATGATGGTAAAGACCACAACCCCAACATGACGGTGCTGTCACGTACCTTGTTTCTAATACCAATGACGAGATGTTGCTAACAAGCTGCACGCGGGTCCTGTTACCGCCTTGATGATGATGAAGAGCAGCACYCTGATGGCGATGRCGAACAACYYTGATGATGATAACARAACCTTTACCATGGTGACGAGCCTCCCTGATGCCGATGGATGAGGACACTGATGATGACAGGTAGCTACTCCACTCGCACTTCGGGTCACGCAAGGCTCACTCTGTTGAACTCCACAGGCATCCCTAGAGACGACACCTCACAGGCTCTATGCCACAGACAAAAACACAGCAGCAATGGAGTATGAACGCGGAACTCCCATAAAGCCTCCGGGAGTCGGTCTATTCTCCCTATCAACCTGTGATACGGTATAGACAAGCACCTTCACTCCCCGCGCGTGCGCAAAACGCCTAGTAAGAAGCTACCGTAAGCTCGACACCCAGCCCAACAACTCCTCCGTTACCCCACCAGCTCTTTCGTCTCGCCATCGCCATGCACCACGTCGTCCGTTTGAGCGCGCCAGAGCGAAACCGGTTCGAGCCAGGCACGCTCCCGCTTCACCGCCTCACTCCGCCGCCGTGGTTGGTGCCGGGGCGCAGCGCTCCCGGTAGCGCTGCGCCCTGATAGCGAAAGATCCAAAGGACAACTTCAAGAATTCTTAGTAGGTCCCTAGTCTCATTTTCATGGAATTTCTGATGGCTTTTCTGAATGTGCTCGTGATGGGACGCTGGGCCCGGTTCCCAGTTGCTGCCAATTTGTGAGGATATGGTTGTATCTATGGGACGCTGGATCCGGTTTCCAGCAGGTGTTGCTCCCCACCAATAGATGGAGCTTGTGGTACAAGAAAAAAAAAAAAGAAAAAAAAAAGGGGGCTGTCCATGCTTGGCTTGACGTTTTTTTTTTTTTGTTTTTTTTTTTGGACAGAAGCTCCAATCTATTCGTGGGGAGCAACACGTGCTGGGAACGGCGCCCAGCGTCCCATATGAAACTACAAGCACTGAGATACCAGGACCAATACTAGGCTTCACCTTAGAGAATCTGTTTTTTTTTTTTTGAAGTGCCCAAGGCTGATATTACCAATAAGAAGATTAAGGCCGGGGTCCTCACAGTCTGCCCGGAGTAATCGAACCGAACTTGCTGAGAACCGGGCTCAGCGTCCCTCATATGGTGATGATTATGATTATGATGATGATAATGATACTACTGAATCAGTAGTACTGATGATGATGATAATGATACTACTGAATCAGTAGTACTGATGATGATGCTAATGATAATGAAAATTAGTGTAAAAAGGAGACTATGCTATATCAACAATTCTGACCTCCTAATCTTAGAACAACTCTTATCCTCCCTATACGAGGACGTTGTGACTCAGAGACAGTACCAACCTAACCAATGTCTGTCATGGCTGTTCTCTTCTCGCTCCCTTGCAGCCCCCCCCGGTTCACCACTGGATTGCCTTCCTCCCTCAGCAAACCCCAGATCTCTCTACAAGGTCTCACACTCCTGCCATTTGCAGGTTACAGGGCAACGCCCCAGCTCCCGCCAGCGTCGTTCTAGCGTCGGCAAACCAGGGGCTCAGAACAGAGCAACTCTGTAGACACCAGTCCAGGTTCAACCATCTCTGAAATTCTATATCCCTATTGTGGAAGAAGTCTAGATGCTGCCAAAAATTTCTAGAACACCAGAAAGCTTAATATAACATGATTGAGATGATGATACTAAGACCTGACAACCTGTCTGTAGCGCGGCCGGGAGTGTTGCGCCCCACCCGCGCAGTTGAAGTGAACGGCACCGAGCGGTAACAAGCGGTGGAGCGGCGTGAAGTCATGCGGTGTCGGGCGGTGACAAGCGGTGGAGCGGCGCGATGTTAGGGGAGAGGGTTTGGGGTGGTGTGAGGTGGAAGATGAGAGGCTTTGAGTGACGACTATGGGGTGGATGGTGATGTGGGTGGTGCATCATTCGTACAGGTTGGGGCTGCTATGAAGAGGCTGCTTGTGAAGAGTTGCGATGGGTATGGTCTGCCAACATCATCATCCACCGGATTCATATTCGAGCCAAGAAATACGGGATGCCACGCGTCGAATGCGAAGGTGAGGGTGATGGATCAGAGGATTGTGTGTTGGACAGGTACGTTTTTTCACGATGGTATTACTCCATGGATCTTCTTAGGTTGGTTGGTAGGTGTTGGGGATTTGCTTGGTGCCGCGATCTGCCTGCGTCACAGGCTGACGGGGTTGAGATCGGGGAGGGGCTGTTGCTCCACGAGACCGGTGAACGGTTCCGATGAGGTCTCCCTGTGCTACGAGTTAGATGCCCCGTGCGCTCCGTTTTGAAGGGTGAGGACGCTGAGGGGTGCGAGGGCGATGGTTCCCGCGAGGTAGGGGTGATGTCACATGCGAGTGAAGGGGGACGGGAGGGGAGGGGAGGAGAGGATTCATGGAGGTGCCTGTTCTTCAACGTTTTTTCAGCATGGCATACTCACTTTTGATCCTCATGATGGTTGCTTTGTTTGTGATTGCAAGATTTACTTTGCGGGCGCGTTCATTCCCGGATTTTGTTACAAAGATTTTCGAGATTGATCTTTTAACCCCATTAACCCAAATAAGATACATAATCTCTGAAGTCCCGTGTTGGTTTTTCGGGATTCGATTTCTTTGTGACCCTTCTTGATTTCCTCAAAAAAAAAAAACGCTAATGAACATGCTAATCTCCTTTGCTAAAATGATTTTCAAACCACGGTTGAAAATCTTCTTTGATTTAATGTCTTCATATCCCTAATCTGAAATCCCTAATTTCCTATTTTCTAAGCATGATTCTTCTAATTTGAAATTCACAAATCAGAGCTTCGCTATCAGTTCTGATTCATAAAGATATCTAATTCAATGTTTTCTGATAATATGGTTCCTTGAAAATAATTTCTTAAATTTTTTCGTGCCCTATATCTATGCTAAACGTTTCCCAAACTGTGGTTTGGGAATCTGATTCGAAAATCCTTCATGGATATCTAAACCTAAATTTCGTATAATTTCTCGTAAATTTTGTCACTCAATAGTTTTCTTTATCATTGATCTCATGGTCTTTATTTTTTTCTTCATTTTTGATTCAAACTCGTTTCTGATCTCAGATGCCTTAAAGTAGGCTTCTGCAACATTTTTTTAAAAATTCTATGGTTGCTAATCATAACACCGTGTGGTAAATCTTGATTCGGATTGGCTTGCTAATCTCAACTTCCTGGTCTTGAGGGTTGTAATAGTTGCTTGCTGTGTATATCTGTGGGGTCTTCCTTGAGGGTTGGACCCTCCCCCCGTGAGGGTTTCACAAGGTGGGAGGTGTTATTCTTGGAGGGGGGAGGCGGAATTGGGGGATTGTTGTCTCTTAGCCAGACTGATTTATGATCTTATTAGTATTGGCGGGTGGGGAGAGAAGACAAGGGGGTGGCTGCTTATAGGAGTGTGTTAGGAGTTTGTTTTTTTAGGGAAGGAGTGACTTCGATGGCTACACAATGAGCCGAAGGGGGGGGGAAGCTAGATTTGAAGGAAGGAAGGTAGCAAGGGGATTTTCAACAGAAAGGGTTGTTTGTTAGGGTAAGTAGGTTAGAAGGACAAGGCTGCGACGACACAGGCCGGTGCTGGAGCCTCTGCTCTGTAACCCAGGGGGAGCTTGAGGCCTGGGAAGTTATGCCGAGGGTGGAAGGCATAACTAGATCGTCCGACGTAGTTGGCGCCGGGGTATTGACCCTGTAACCTGCTTAGGGGCTCGCCGCTAAGGGAATTGTCGAGGGAGGAAGACACTTCCTGTCCGTCAGAGCTAGGTTGATTGGTACTGGGGAGGGTTGTGGTGCCCTGTTACCCTAGCAGAAGGGGGTATGATATCAAGTGAGCTCTGGTACGAGGAGTGAAAGCCTGGACCGACGCTCCATCTGTTGGAAGGGGGAATCTAGGATAGTAGGCTGTTTTAGTCTTGCCCCCCCCGCTCTTATATTTTTCTAAAGTTTTTCGAATGTCCCAAAAAGAGTTGGGTGCTTAGTGATCCTAGGAATGTTTTTTAGGACTTTGGGATCCCTACTAACTTGTCTTAGGTGGCTTCAATGTTGTTATACTCAGTGATCTGCGGTTGTTCGATGCCAGAACGACGCTGACAAGTGCTGGGGTGTTGCCCTGTAACCTGCGATGCAAAAGCGTGAGGTCTGGTAGAGAGATGTGGGGATGTCTTGGGGTGGGTTTTCCACGGGACAACCAAGGGTTGTTGCCGGGACGACGCTGGTCGGCCTGTAACCCAGCAGAAAGTGGGGGTGTGAAACCTAGAAGAGATCGGCAGAGGGTACGACAATTTTGGAGAACGTTGGAAGGGTTTGTGTGGGATCTCGAGATTTTTGGAACAATCGTAGGAGGTCTGTGGCCTATTCTCATGCTTCTGGATTAACGGTAAGAGTTCTTAGGAACTCAAAAAAAAAAAAAGGTGAGTGGGAGAAGATGGTGGGTTATCATGCGTCCTGCCAGTGAGGGGGCTAGCTGGTAGGATGGGAGTATGGCATAGCAGCAGTAGAGATGGTGGCTCCGCTGCAGTCAGTCTTGCCGGAGTGAGGTAAAGTGGATTGAGGGGTGGTTTTCCGAGTCGTTTCTGAATTTTGCTTAATCATGAAGTTGTCATAGACATGTCTGAAGTAACTCCAATTTCTTCGAGCCAAAGCCGGGTAATGGCCCCGGTATCTCAAGTTCGAAAATTCCATCCTTAGGCCAATTAGATTTTTCTAGTAGTTCCTTGCTCATTTTCATGGAATTTTCTGATGGAGTTTAAATTTTTGAATGTACTCGTTATGGGACGCTGGGCCCGGTTCCCAGTTTGTGCCAATTTGTGAGGATATGGTTGTATCTATGGCACGCTGGACCCGGTTTCCAGCAGGTGCTGCTCCCCACCAATAGATGGAGCCTTTTTCTAAATTTAAAAAAAAAAAAAAAGATGATACTAATGATGATGATGATGATTATGATGATTAGTATGTCAAAAATGTAGAAGACTATACTTTATCAGCACTTCTGACCTAAACTAAGAAATTTTAGAAAACTTGAATCTTGATTCCGGTGTGCGTAAAATCCCTAAGCTCCAGTTTCATTTTCCTGCACTTGCCTACTATACTCTTTTTCTCGTCCTGGTTGACATAAAATAATATAGTAGTGGTAGTCAGGCTTTGGAAGGGACGCCATGGTGAAAAGACCACCCCTTCCCATTCCGTACCACAATGATAGTTGGAAAACTCTCGGAATCTGCTAAGGACTTCAGCCCTTGACAGATGTCTCCGTTATCTGTCCACTGCCAGGTCCCTAGCAGGTCGTATGCTGCACGGATGCTTAGCGCCCGTTTTGGTAGGAATCATTTCACAATGTTATTGTCGACTCCTTCAAGTCGCCTTCGTGATCTTATCATTCTGTTTACCACTGTGTCTTTTTCCTTCCTTTCTTCACCTTCCATTTCGCTGTCTCATTTATCCCTTTTTTCTTTCCCCTTCTCCTTCCTTCGTCAGCTCTTACCTTAACTGCAACTATGTGGCTTTTATGGTTTCGGGTTTCCGCTGTCGTCATTACTTTTATTGAATGTCATTTCGTGTTGAATTAACTTGAATAGAATACATGGTACATGCTGGACAAATCACATAGCCCAGAGAGTCAACAAACTACTTTGCAAATGAATGTGTAGTGCTTATTTAAAAAACAAAAAAAACAAAGGTAGTCTGGGCTGAACTATCAGTGCCCATTCCATGAGGAGGGCCTCGTTGATTGAGCTTGACCTCAGTTCTCAACATCCAGATAGTTTTGTTGAAGGCAATTGACTTTTTTTTTTTTTTTTTTAAAGGTTGTTGCAGAGGCTGGATTAAAGACAGGTGAGAGTCACCTACGGCAGTAGTGGGTAATCAACGAAGGCAGGTAACTCCAGCAATAGCAGTGATGCAACAGTCGAAAACCATACCAAGTGTACAAGAGAAGCAAAGAAGAAGAAGAAGAAGAAGAAGAAGAAGAAGAAGAAGAAGAAGAAGAAGAAGAAGAAGAAGAAAAGAAGAAGAAAAGAAGAAGAAGAAGAAGAAGAAGAAGAAGAAGGGAGACAACACAAGATAAAATGGAACTCCCGAACGCGACATTAAAAGTAAACAATGAAGCACAGGTGGTAGAGACCCGACTAGTTTCGGTCGGCCACCACCGGCGACTCATCAGGGGTCTTGGTCGGTCGCAAGATGTCTAACCAGTGTAGACGTTACCTATTTATTGTGTAGTCACAACAAAGGACTATGGAAAAAATCGTGAGTCAAAAGGGCCCAACAACAAAACGTCTACGCAAAATGACCACTGACCAAACCTTCAGCCTAACTCAAACCACTACCGGAACCAAGACCATGTCAAAACCATAAAACAGTCATGTCGGCCCCGGAACTTCAAACCCGCAGGCCTCTAGGGGAATCCTCAATGCTCCGAGACTTCAACCCGCGAGTTCAGAAATCAATCTTACCGCAAAACTATCCCGTATTCAGGTCCCGCACCTATCAACCCCGGGACTATCTACCCGCGGGTATGAAAGCTGGGTCATATCAACTACTCTGGAGCTGACACCCGTGAGTTAGCAGGTGATACTCACCACCATTTCAACATTATTCATATATGCAATTTATCTGCTGTGACATAATAGATCTTACGACCGACTCAAAGTGACTAGGAAAACTAGTCTAGTTAAGGCAAGAAATTCCTAGATTCTACTCAACAAATGACCCCAATTGGTGAGAATGAGAATCCAGTGATCCCAACAGCCAACAAATTTCCGAGAAAAAATGAACCAATGTGCGATCGAAAAAATGATCTGGATATCCGCGCAACCACAACTCGTGCTTGAGCATGAACAAAAAAGGAAGCTCCAAACCAGCGATGGAAGTGAAAGTATGGGCCCGATGGAAGAATGAGTCAATGACAGCAGGCTTTTGTTGCTTACTGGAGAAGGAGTAAAAATTTTGAATGCAATGAAAGGTCAACGGTCCATTCACCGAACTACCCTGATTCTTCATAGTGGCTCTGCATGCCACTCGGCACGGATTGTCTAAAATCATCAGAATACAACCAATAAAATCTCATTCAGAGGAAAGATTAGTTTGTTCCAAAACTAGCGCAGGGTCATAACATGGCCGAAATAACTCCATAATATGTACCTTTGCATCCCACGAATAATGATTGGATAAGCGAAATTTAACGAAGAAATAAACATCGTCGACAATCTTGCAGCCATGAACCAACCACCTATCGTCACCCAGAGAAAGATAAAAACTTAAACTCGTCAGATGCACAGAGCAAACATGCAAGAGCCGGACTCGTGGATTTCCCCATTGGAATACCCACATTCTGCTGGAACAAACACCCCGTAATCATCACAAAAGTGTGTTCGAGTTCATACTGCACAAAGGTCATGATTTGGAAAAATTTAAGTCGGATCCAACCAGCTTCACCTTTGCCACGTGACAGCTTAACCGCTTTACCATGGGCGCATACCAACACTGCCGTGTACCCTTCACTTTTCCAGAAGTCCAAGACCCATCGAACGACCTGCAGGATGGATGGATGCGACAAATGTGAAAACATCTCCTTTACGTCGAACGAACCACCCAACAAAGAAGTCGTCATTCTTTAAATCTTTATTAATACATGTGATCTTCTTCATCATGTCGGTCGTACACCGAAGTTTAAAATGCAACTTATCCGACAATCTCCACAGCAAACAGTTGATTGCTCGTGCCACACGCTTACTACTAACAGATGAGCAATCAGAATGTGAAGGACAAATTGGACGTCATCGACAAACATCTTTGTGTTTTGGTAGAAAGTAAGCATGCCCAAACGTGCCCTTGTTGTTCCGTTTCCTAATCTTATTGAATTTATGTTCAACGTACTGCTTCTTACAGATCGAAATAGTCTCGGCCACTGGGGTTTCAACAAGTATAAACGGTTCATTATCCAAGAATAACGTCTTCATACCCTCACCATAGACGACAGGACAACAAATGAACGTTTCACCAGGGTTGTGGTCCAGTGGAGAGCAAACCAGACCACCAAGACGAACTTCATGTTGACTAACTACTTCCTCAGAAAAAGTCGACCCAGAAGGTCCAGACGTAGTGTCGAGGATGCAAGAAAGAAAGAGGTGCTTATCGTAAGGATACAGACGAAGAGGAGGAAGACAATCAACTGTTTAGAAAGAGCGAAGAATTTGACGCCGCAGATTAGAAATTGGATGCCCCACAGTAGGTCACAAAACATTCATAGAGTTTCGCATGTATAGAGGAAAAAACTCCACTGAACTAATACGGAAAGACACATGTCCTTCAACGCTTGGGAATAAGCTATCTACATCCTTATAGCAGCGAGAAAAAACTCCTGATCGTGCAGTCATACGAAAATTGTGGATCAAATCCCCCACAGAACGGTTTCTACACCATACAACTCTCATCCGTCGAGTTATCATATCAATCCAAGCAGGCTCGATATCCAGCCTGCGTACCAACTGTGCACATACGTTCCGAGTGCGTAATCTACAACTAAAGCTTATCACTCCTGAATACGCATAGATCAAGTCCCGAAAGTCCCAAGAAATGAGTTGTCGACCCGAACTGGGATTACTAAGCAAACGAACAAGATCCGGTTTAAAAGCTAATGATTTCTTACAAAAAGAAACAATGGTCTCGAAAATGACGACCACACCCTCGACAAGACAACCTCTCGAGCTCCGCAGCTGATCTTTGCAATCATTATAGGAAATGACCAACGAACCATAACACCGACGAAGTACTTTCCATTTATCGAGCAGAAGAGGTCCACCACTACATACAACTGCAACCCGGTCCAAAGACCGATCACGACAATAATTCAGGATCCGAATAAGACTGAAAGACGACACGTCGTATGAGGAATCAAAGTGAAGCACAGAATAAGATGAGGGCTTAGTCAAAGTGGAACCACCAGTGAGCCTAGGAGGACATATCACCGCGAGACCGCGCTGCTTCTTCCTACGTAACCGTTCTCGTTTACCCAGTCCCCGTTTCTTATGTTTCTTTGGTTTATCCTTTGAGTTTAGTGCGGGTGAGAACAACCGAATGAAAAAATTCTCCATTTCTTTTAGATCTTCACTAGAGCAACGACAGATCGGCACAACAATATACTTATCAAAACCACATCGCCGAAGCCAACAATACAAACGCTTATTACGTCGTCCTTGACCAATCACCGGTTCACAATGCGTCCTATAAACATGCCCTGACCACCGAGGCCCCAAATCCCGTGTAGTACTACCCACATATAGATGGCGGCACCATGGAGACAACAGTACGTAACCAACGGACCTCTCGTAACTTCACTATTCGTCCACCACTCCAGCGAACAGGAAGAAAGTTTAGAGGCCCAAGGAATCAAACCGTAAAGGTTAAGAGCAACAACCACTACTCGAAAAAGAGCGTCAATCTCCCTACTTTTCAAGTTCTTAGAAGAAGACGAGCGAGAATTGAAACATTTATTAGCAAGAGACCAAAGGTATGTTACGCTCGGGAGGGACCCGAAGAATTTGTAGAGTCCCTCCCATCGTTTTTACCGTCGTCATCACAATCGTCCTCCGAAACATTCTGTATTGTTGCCTTCTTGCCGAGCGCCTTCTCTACCCGCTTCTCGATGATGTCGGTAATCGTCCGTGGTATCGTACTATATTTAATTCCCTCCTTCATACAGATCTCCACTAAATCATTTTTCTTTTTGCTTGCCAACTCCTTCCGTGCTTCACGGATGAAGTTCTCACGTCCATTTTTCCCGCCAACTTCCTCTCCATCACCCACCTTCTTCTTGTCACGTGTAGTCTTAAGAACAGATCCACCCGCAGAATTCAATTGTTGTTGGAAAGCAGATTTGAGTGTTGTTCGCTCCGCCTCCCGTTTTGCCAGTTCTTCCTTGAGCCTGACATTCTCCTGTTCAGCCTCCCATCTTTGATTCAACTCCTGCAACCTAAGTTGTTTGAGTGCATTGACTTGAAGTGTGTGCAGCTGCGCCAACTGTGTGGGGTCAACGGATCCCGTTTCTGCCGACGGTCGCCGAGGTACGGAGGACGGTATCTTCAATTGGGATGACGGTGAGGTCGCCAGTCTGCTACGCTTGTTACCGGTCCGAAGAGCTTCCTTCTTCCAATCTTCATTGTCCTTCAAAGCCGCCTCATGTTGCTGTTTAATAGCTTTTAGAGATGCTTCCAGCGCTTCAACACGTTGGTTGACCGCTGTCACGGTTTCCTGCTTCGCCTTCATTTCTTCGTGCTCTTGCATGATCCGTGCTAACAAGGCATCGTCTCTGATTGCCGGCCAACTGGTAGATGCACCATCATTCCTTTCTCCACCCTGAGCTAATCGTAGTTCCTCCACTTCCTTAAACAAGCTGTCAATCTTCTGTTCTTCTGCTGCGCCATTCTGCTTCTGTCCACGAACCACCTCATACATGCTGTCTAGTCGAGCATTCATTGCATTGTGAAGTTCCTTATTGAGTGCTTCTCATTCCTTTTTCTCGTTCATCCTTTGTTCTTCTTCTTTCGCCTTCCTCTGCTTCTCCTCTTCTTCCTTGCGAGCAACCTCCAAGTCGTTTGCGATAGCCGCATTGTACCACCCCTTCATATTCGCCACTGTCTCCTCACGTACGACAACCCTCTGATTCGGGTTAAACCATCTGCTACCTTTAGTATACTGTCTGTTGTTGTTATGAACAGCAACTCCAGTCGACGAGGGGGGAGGAGGAGGAGGAGGAGGAGGAAATGGAGGTGGAGGAAGAGAGAAGGGAGCAGGTAAAGTCAAGATAGGCGCCTGTCCTACAGAAGCCGTTGTCGTAGCAGTCTTGTGAGGGCACCATCGAGCAGAATGGTTCGGGTCTCCACAGTTATAGCACGTGCGTACACTGGAGGTGGAAGCCATCATAGTCAAACAACAGCAAAACCGAAGCCACTCGTGACGTAGTATAACCCCTTCGACGGTTACTCCGTGAGAGAAAGTGAGTAATCAACGAAGGCAGGTAACTCCAGCAATAGCAGTGATGCAACAGTCGAAAACCATACCAAGTGTACAAGAGAAGCAAACAGGAAGAAGAAGAAAGAGAAGTAGAAGAAGAAGAAGAACGAGGGAAGAAGAAGAAGAAGAAGAAGAAGAAGAAGAAGAAGAAGAAGAAGAAGAAGAAGAAGAAGAAAAGAAGAAGAAGAAGAAGAAGAAGAAGAAGAAGAAGAAGAAGAAGAAGAAGAAGAAGAAGATGAGAGAGACAACACGGGATAAAATGGAACTCCCGAACGCGACATTAAAAGTAAACAATGAAGCACAGGCAGTAGTGACCCGACTAGTTTCGGCCGGCCGCATCAGGGGTCTTGGTCGATCGCGAGATGTCTAACCAGTGTAGACGTCACCTATTTATCCTGTAGTCACAACAAAGGACTATGGAAAAAATCGAGAGTCAAAAGGGCCCGACAGCGAAACGTCTACGCAAAATGACCACTGACCAGACCTTCAACCTAACTCAAACCACTACCGGAACCAGGACCATGTCAAAACCATAAAACAGTCCTGTCGACCCCGGGACTTCAAACCCGCAGGCCCCTAGGGGAATCCTCAACCGCTCCGGGACTTCAACCCGCGAGTTCAGAAATCAATCTAACCGCAAAACTGTCCAGTATTCAGGTCCCGCACCTATCAACCCCGGGACGATCTACCCGCGGGTCTGAAAGCCGGGCCATATCAACTACTCCGGAGCTGACACCCGCGAGTCAGCAGGTGATACTCACCACCATTTCAACATTATTCATATATGCAATTTATCTACTGTAACATAATAGATCTTACGACTGACTCAAAGTGACTAGGAAAACTAGTCTAGTTAAGGCAAGAAGTTCCTAGATTCTACTCAACAAACGACCCCAATTGGTGAGAATAGGAATCCCTCCGGGTAGACTGTGAGGACCCCGGCCTCAAACATTTTCATTGACAATATCAGCCCTGGGCACTGGGCCCGGTAATAAAAAAAAAAAAAAAGTGATCCCAACAGCAAGCACTAGGCCATGTGGTAGAAGCCCACTATTCCGGCGATGGTAAGAGAACCACCAGAATTGAGGTCTTGCCTATCGGGCTGCTCCATCTATTGGTGGAGAGCGGCACCCGCTGGAAACCGGGTCCAGCGTTCCTTGGATACATCGTTACAGAACATCCTTTCCTGTACATTTTGTCCGGGGCCGTAGCTTCTTTCCTATGGGACTCCCTCCCAACCTACCACTCTGGTAATTTCTTCCCGGCGCACTCCTACTCCCGCTATCCTACCTCAGTGTCTACCACTCAGGATCGCCACCCTCCGGTCTGGGGGTGACCTGACTGAGCAGTGGTTGCAGGTACCAGGGCTAAGCTGAGCCCCACACACCCCACTCAGCCCTGATCGAAGCATATTCGAGCGAGCCTTGCCGCCCGGGTACTTCAGGCGCTAGGCATGAACGCTTCACCAAAAGTCCCATAGGTGGACCTTTTGTTTGCGTTCCTACCGTTGTATACACAGCTGTTGTTACTATTGTTGGTTGTTAGGTTGTTCCTGTCTCTTATACACATCTAGATGTGTATAAGAGACAGGCTCCCGGTCGCGCTGCGCCCCTCGATTCCAATATCTCTCAGAAGTCCTCTAGCCCCCCATAGGTGGACCTATTTTGCATTCCTATTCTTCTTTTTTGTGTACACAGCTGTTGTTACTGTTGTTGGTTGTTAGGTTGTTCACTGTGTACACGGTTGTTATTACTAGTATTTTACTACTTTGTTGTTGATGGTGAACTGAATATAGGAGGCAGTCAACCCAATCAATCCCGTAGAGAGGCCCCGCAACACAGGAACCCTATCAGCACCGTCCATAGACCGTACTAAGTCTCACTCTCATCAACTGTTCCTATTTCTATGGGTGGTCTGCAAGGTCCTAGTTTTTTTTCAGACAGACATCAGCCATAGAGAGTACTAAGCCTTACTCTCATCAACCGTTCCGTTCCATGGGCAAGCTGTCCTAAGGGGGAGCCCACATCCTAACCCCTCCCGTGCCTAGTGGGTGACCCCCCCAGATCTCCAGCTAGCAACAGCCCCCTTCTAGTCTCTACTCTTACCCCCAGAGACCTACCAACACCGACCACAGACTGTACTAAGTCTCACTCTCATCAACTGTTCCTGATTCTATGGGTGGGGCGTAAGTCTCTCGGCTCTGCATCCCAGTATGTGAGTGAATTTGAACACACAACCTCATCCATGCAATCTACTATCGAGCCAAGTGAGCTACTGTAGAAACTGAACGATTTGTGCGCAATAGTGGACCGGAAGGCAAATGAGCAATCATCCCCAAGTATGCAAGCACTCAAACCACCACATGAGCCTAGAGCATCAGGCAAACATCCCACAGCCCAAACCCAACATACAACAACCATGGACTAAGACCCCTGGGTGGTGCGCAAGCAGTGTCTGTAATAGCTTACCTGTGTCACCCAAGGCGGGTTGCCAGCCAAGGCGGGGTTGCAGATGGGTACACCTTATGTAAACGTCCGCCGGTGTCCATGAGCATGGATGCGGAGTTTTCAACCCGCAACCTCAAGCCACAATGCACATTTCCAACCGGTGCCCTAAACACTCGGCCACACGCCATCTGCTTTTCCTTTTTTTTTTTTCACGCAGCCATAGTTACCTCTTTTTTTCCGAGAGATGTCATCATTAAGCTGCGTAGCGCATTTAATGTTCCAGTGAAATCTTTTGTGGGCTATGGAGCCTGACCTCATTTATTGTGGAACTTGCCCTTGGTGTCTGGGCACTGCGCCCACGGAAAATGATGATGTGAGTGGAGAAGAGGAGAGAAATAAAACAAAGCCCATGGTCCTCAGTTTTTCTCGATAAGGTCATCCCCAAATCTTTGTAAAAAGAAGAGCTTACCCCATAACGTTAGGACCCACTGAACTATTCCCATATCTATGTACAAAGATATGGCGGCCACAATCTTGAACGGTACTAAAATACTAACAATTAAACAAGGAGTTGCATCGCGAAATCTAGATGTCAATGGGGATTGCTCCTAGCCTTATGCAAATCCATCTGCATGCTTTATGTCAGACCATCTGGACTATCATAGTCATTGGCACCCACAGCCAACACTACGAGCTCCTTAGCACACACAACCAGCCATTAGCCACTGCGAATGAATGCCGGATTCATGTGGGGCTGGTTCCCCCTACTCCCCCATGGGGGCCATAAACTCTCGCTCACGTCTGAAATACCACTAGGGCTAGGGTTGGTAGGACTGCATTTTAAACCCTGACAAATTCTGCTTCTCTGATTAACACCAGGGTATCCTCCTGTAGACGGGACCAATCAAATCAATGCTGTTTCATTTATATTTGATCGATTTTTGACGGTGGGTGGTCACAGTTTTGAATCTCTGTAACTTTCACAACTCTGGGCTTATTTTCCAGAAGGTGCTGACCCCCACGGATAGATTGGAGCTGTTAGTTGTCAGAAAAGAAGGGGGATCATGGCATTCTGTCAGATTGATTGGCGGCGTGTGAGGAGCCCCTGGTCTAACCAAGGCTATGGATCCTTCGTTTTTTGCTTTTCTTTTTTGGATCCATTTGGCTCTAAAACTTCACACTGGAGGCATACTCACCTTGGGACTTTTTTGACTCCAATCTGGAAGTGAGTTGCCTCCAGATGCATCCAATTTTGTCTGTAATTGCTGTCAGATTCATTCAGAAAAGTGCTACTCCAAGAAACACCCATTGAATGGATAAAGTCAGTTTAGAGTAAAAAACTATGTTGAAGCACCAGTGAAAACAACCTTCATTTGAAGAACGCATCCATGCACAAGTAGGCCGCACTTTGGATGCACCGGCCCACCTGCAGTCAGTTTCGTACATACAGAATGGGGAAATTTTCAGTTAGACAAAATAGGCTTGGTTGAATTGGTGGTTGAAGAAAAAAGGACTGGAGATTACATACATGAGAGAGGAAATGTGGAATTGGTGCATGAAAATATAGAGACGAAAGGAGAAAACATGGAACCGACATTATGTAAGAGGAAGTGGTGATAAGCAGTGGAAACGCATGGAGATTATTATGGGAGGAAACAAGACGAGTAACCGTAACAAAAAATCAATGCCAGTTGAAACATTGGAGCGACTGGCCCTGTTTCTACTGGCTTCCATCTTTTCCCTTTTTGAGTTATAAACGTGGGCCCAGTCTCCAAGACTCGTCTTTCTCGAATGGAGTACAGCAAGGTACTGGGGCCATTACCCAGCTTGGGCTAAAATTGCTGGAAATGATGTCCAGCCCTTTTCATGTGCACCAAAGCTTAGCAACAAAGATCTATACAATCTGCTAAAACAAACAGTACTGTTGAGGAAAAGTCAACAAAGACACACCCCCGGGAAGGGAGCGAACGGCGCTAGCGCTAGCGCCCTGATGCCGGTGGACCGCTTGGGTCCGGTTGCCCCGGCTAGACTAGCACCCGGGGAGGAGGGCTCCTCAGCTGGTAGGCCTGCACACGCACCCGATAGGCACACGTGGCTCCTTGGTTGCCATGTGGCACGTGTTGTCTGGTGACGTGGAAGGCCCGTGACGTGTGGGCAGGGGTGGCGCCAGCTGTGAGTGTGTCAAGCGTTGCTGAAGAAGCGTAATAGTGGCTCGGTTCTCTACGCGAGAGATGGAGTTGGTGGGCGAGCGGCAACATGGAGAAGAGGAATGGTTGATCACCTTGGACGAGGGATGTTTGCGGCTGCAGTCGATTGTGAGGGTGCTGTCTTCGCGGTGGCAGGAAAGGCCAGAGGTCGAAGGGGGGGCGACCTCTTTGTCTCAACGGTTGGAAGACAGGATCCACGGCATGTTGGAGATCATGTGGGAGCTGGAGGAGGGGCCGGATCCCCAGTTCGAAGACTACATCGACTGGACAAGGGCGGATAATAAGATGGGAGCCTCGGCAGTTTTTTCCTCGTCCATCTGTAGGAGGGCCGTCCGTATCTCTTCCTTGGTCAGGGGAGCCTCGAGCCGCTCCTTTTGTTCAAGGGAGAGAGACCTGTGAATAGGTTAAAGAAAGTCCTCAACCTGTTTCCAACGGGTTTCCTCATCAGTAGGAGGAATATGAGTTGCAAAGAGATCCTTAAAAAAGTCTCGGACAATTTTGACGCATCTTGCAGTTGTGATAATAGGGTGGGTTTCAACCCCCCCCCCGTCCATACAGTGCTTCCACGACTGTGCGCTTCGCTCTGGCATGGGGAAGGCCGAAGAATTTTGTGTCCATTGAACCGTCGGTGGTATAATGAGAGAGTTTGCCACGAATTCGAGCACCCTGCCATCGATATTGAGCTTATTGGAGTAACTGGGTTTTTATTGCCTGAATGGGCTCTACGTAGTGGTGCGAGTCTTGTGATGTTGGCTGCTGTTCCAGTTCTCGGAGTTGATTTAGCAAGTCCTTGTGCCGGTTTCGCTGCTTGGCCAGTTGTTTAGAGAACTCATTGCATGTTTTGACCAGAAAAAAATAGGCCATTATTGAACCATGTCAGAAAGGAGTCTACTTCAGAAGTTCAGAGTAGTGTTTTTTCCAATATGCCCAGACCTGGGTCAAGTACTGCTGAAACGATTTGAGACGGAGCAAAGAGGTGTTTAGTTTGTAGAAACCCGGACCTTGGTCCGGCCTCTTGCGAAAAGTCAGCGCCATCATCCACATCTTATGGTCCAGCCCAGGGTAGGGGCTAGGCGGGAGAATTGCTGCTAGTGTTAGACTACCCGCCAGGTCCTCTGAGATGAGAATCAGATCGATCTCGGATTTGGAGAGTCTGGTTGGGTCATTGTTGCAAATACATGTGAAATTCCGCTTTGTTGGAAAGAAGCGGCGATAAGTGTCAAAGAGGGAAAAAGAGTTGCACAGTCGGTAGATCATGCCCTCATCTTCCTCCACTTGTCGCAGGGTGGACGGGAGGACCTGCCAACGATCTAACCAACGATCAGGTGTTGCGTTAAAATCTCCGGCAAGGATGATGGGGATGCCTTGCCATATTTTGGCTTGAAATTTTCGAAAGAATTCCTCGCGTTCTGCCACGGTATTTGGGGCATAGATGTTGAAGATGCACACAACTTTTAATTCCAGCGCCCCAAGCATTGAGACCCAGCGACCCTCCTCCGTGTCCCTTTCCCAGTGTAACACTTCTAGTCGGGAGTTCGAGGGGATCCATATTGTTGCCCCCACACTCGCTGGTCGTGGTGCATGTGCCCTATAGGCCTGGTGAGGCCAGAACGCCTTGTGTGCTCTATTGTGGTGGGGGGAATCTGTCAAGTGTGTTTCTTGGACGCAAACCACATCTGGCCAACTTCGTCCTTCCACCCCTCGGAGAAGGTCCCGTATGGCTTGGGACTTGTTTGGGCAGAGTGTGGCCAGACCATTAACGGTAATGGATCTGTGATCCAGGTCTGCATTGCGGAGGGTACTGTGCCAGACCTTGTTACAGCCGTATAATGCTTTAACCCATTTCATTTTGTTGGTGTCAACGTTGTTCCCCCTTTATCACTCCTATAGGCAGTGCCACGTATGATGATCCCATCCTACCCCTTCATTAATAACATTCTTTCGGACTATGGAGCACAAGGCAGTGATCATCTCCGTGTCAGGTCAGATGTGAGTAGGCTTAATTTTGAGATGTTGTTGTTCTAATAATGCATTGTGTGATATCCAGGTCAACTCTGCCTCCTCTTTTTCATTAGAGAGGATATACATATCATTATCTGCAATTCTAGAGGAGCCCGATCCTACTCGTATCATGGCTTTTGCCCCTGCCTCATAGTGTGTTGTGATAAATTCCTTCGCGTCCTTGAGCCTGAAACTGTGTTGTCCTTCCGCGTCTTGTTGCAACCTCCAACCGTGTAACGTGAGACCCTCCCTACAAAGAGAGTAGTCATTCTCTTCCGCTGGGTAGAGGCCTACTTCCCACTGACCAAGTTTTTTTCTTATAGGGATCGCCAAAACCTTATCCCCCAAGGGGAGTGGCCCTTGGTAAAGTCCTTTTTCGATCAGGTGCCGCAGTCGCCGGCGACAGGGTAGGTCCAGGTCCGCTCCGTCTGGGACATTTGGGGGAGGGTCAGGGGGGGTGGAAGGGGGGTCTTAGCCAGTGATACAGGCGGGGGGTCTTGAGGAGGGGAAGGCGTGGGGACGGTGTATCTCTGCGAGGGTTGCTCCCTTTCCGGAAGGGGGGGAGAGTGAAATTGACTATGAACGATACACCAAACCCGGTGCCAGGTTTCCTGCCAACTGGCTGGCTGGGGTAGCCCATGCTCTAGAGCCTGTTGGAGGCTCGGGCTGCTGTCCAACAGTTCAAACAGATCGACATATGTTTGATCACAGAATTCGCCGGACAGGTGAGTAAAGTGTGTATAGTGGCCCTTTAGCTGTTCATAGAGCCACTTCGTAAGGACCTTCATCCTATCCTCTGTCTCCCTCCACAAATCAGGAGGACGACCTTGAAATGGCATGTGCGCAGTCTGAGCAGCGTCTAAGTCGTGATGCTTGCTTCTCTAGCGGATACATCCGACACTGAGGATTAGGACCCTGCCCTAACCGAGTGCACAATAGTTTGAGATCGTCGTCCATGCGGCGGATACATCCGCTCCACATTTGAGGTCATCCACACGGCGGATACATCCGCCCCACAGATCGAGCATCGTCAAAGTCGTGTTGCTTCCTTCTATAGCGGATACATCCGCCGCTGAGGATGAGGACCCTCCCCTTATCAAGCGCACAACACATTGAGATTGTGGTCCACGTGGCGGATACATCCGCCCTACAGATGAGGACGACGACTTCGAAATTCCATGTGCTAAGTGTGAGCAGCGTCAACGTTGTGATGCTTTCTATCTTGCTAAGTAGTTGTCGAAACCAAACGTAGAGAGGGTACTATGTGGGCGCTTATTCTGTCTACCGTGTCCTTGCTCTTTATGCTTAACAAATGCACATCAAATGACATCCGCTATTGCTGGCAAGCAAGATGACTCTGCGCGAACGACGATCAAGGAAGCAACGTCGGAGTCTGGTGGCAATCGCGGTGGGTCTGCCTCGACTTCTGGGGGTGCTCCAGTAGTGGAGCTTGGTTGGCGTGGTTCTTCGGGTGGCAGGCACAGCGGCGGGATGAAGAGAAACCCTTCGTACTACATTTATGACAACCGCCAGTGGTTCCTTGATTGGGTTTCTGCTGATGAGTCGGCTCTTGTTGCCCCGTTGTGGAGCAGCTGGTTAGTAGGCAGGCATGCACGTGAAAGGATTTCATTATGCTATATCCGAAGTCTCGGACCCAGAGTCCCATCTGGTCCCAATCCCACTACGTTCCATAGGCTGAGTTCCAGGTTAGGGTCTGTAAGTTCGGTACGCTGTAGATCGAAGCGTCGTAGGTCAAGTCGGTTCGGTACCGAAAGTCAAGTCGTTAGAAGTACAGTCTGGTACCCGACAAAAAGTGCCCAGTCCCAAGCCCAATTTTGCAGCAGCATCCTCTGAAAGTTTGGAATATACCGGACCGACAAAAATCATGCAGCAGACAAGCCGTAGGCGAGCCGTAGCAGTTTGAACTTTGAAGCAGGCCAAGCAAGTCCAAATTCCTATTTATAGCTGCTACAGTGCAGCACTCCAATCAATGGTCAATCATTAATAGTGAAAGCATTGCTGGCTGCTTGTGCGACTATGCGACCTAAGGTAAGCACCAAAAGGATAAAGAAGGTGATTTGGGAGACTCCATAGCTAGGGTTGGAGTAGCTAGGGTGGAGACCATAGCCGCCAAGGTGGACGAGAGTCTGAAGCGGGTGTATGCAGGGTTACAATCTAGGTTAGCTAGGTGTGTGAGACTGAGTGATACAAGCATATACACACACACACACACACACACACACACACACACACACACACACACACACACACACACACACACACACACACACA